>CP025654.1:4885554-5060554 GCA_003576665.1 Ipomoea trifida
TTATTATCTTAACAAAGCAAATATAGACATTTTTCATTTCCTTAGTGTTATTTAAAACTTATTTTAAAAAACAGTTTGTGTACAATTATAGAAAAATGATATTTTCTCTTCATAATATTACTTACTTTTTGATGTTCATTCTTCAAATGTGACATTATGACTTAAAATACTTTTTATATTCATTAGTTATGAATTAGCTGATCCTATCACAAATTGATCGGACAAAAAACTCATAAAAATAACTCACATAATACTTCATAATAAAATACAAGGAAAAGAAATCAGTGGAAGTCTATATCATATAGAATTTGGATGGGCAAAAAGTTTGTGTTTTTGTGTGTATTTTCACAACGGACAAACAAACAGAGACAAGATTTGCAGTAAGGCAAGATTTTTTTAAGAGGTAATTCTAAAATGGTTTTTTTTTTTTTTTTACTATTGATATTTTTTAAAAAAAAAAATTATCTCTGAATTTTAATTCAATTATCATATCATTGATCATTTGATTGTCGATTTTATTTTAAATTTGGCCATGCGTTAAAAATTTCATTCGGGAGACATTGATTATTAGGGTAAAAATGTAAAATTCAACATTTCATGTCTTCAATTCCAACTATGAATATAAATGAAATGCTTAGGTTTATTTACATTATAGTTTATCATCAGTATATTTGATTTGAATAACCTCAATTGCTTATACAATATTCAATTATTTTCAAGTTATTATATTCATATTGTTGGGAAAGACTTGCATTTGACGGAGATAGTGAATTGAGAGAAAAGAAAGGCGTGAAATATTGAATTTACACATTTGCTTTCATAATTAATGTCTTTCACATGAATTTTCTTAACAGATGACTGAATTTGAAATAAAATAAATGGCAAATAAATAATTATGATCGAATTAAAAATTGGGACAAAAAATTATTTTAAAAAGAAAAACATTAATATAGTCAAGGATGATTTTTAGAATTAACTCATTCTCTAATCATGGATGGTTGGTAACAAGCTTTCAAGTAGAGATATATAATGCAATTCCATATGTTTGTGAACTTAATATATTGTAGCTTGAAGTATTTATTTGTGAATAATATCATATATATAGTGATGGTTTTGTTGGAACTGAGTCCACTATAAATCGGGTATAGAGATTTGTCATCGCTACAAGTTTGTGATCATGTTATGCATCCCTTTTTTAAATTCAATAATATTATTCATATTCTTAAATTCTACCCCATTAAAGTCTGGGACCTGACACCAAAGTTGTTTAGGGTAAAATTGAAAAAAATCATTATAATCGAGGATAATTTTGGATATTAACTCATTTTGTTTCAAAAAAAAACTCATTTTAAATATATCATTTTCGCCAGCTTTATCTCTTTATGGCTTTTCTTCCGTTTCAAATGGGGCAAACCTCATTCAGTCAGTCAGTCATCTGCCACCTACTTTGAACTCTGAATTTTGGTGGGTAACAAATTCTAAAAATCAAATTTCACACAAAACTAAACTCTCATCTCCACCTTTTCAGAATCTTCTTATCAACGCATCAAATATAAAACCTACTACGGAGTATTTAACAAACATCCTTAAAAAGTACCTTTTTAATGCATTTCTCTATGTTCAACTATATTTTAATATTTAATCAAAAAAAAAAACTATATTTTAATATTTTATACCCACGCTTTCTGAATTCTGATAATTATGGTCTCAAAGTGGAATCATACAAATTTGTTTAGTTCCAACATTTGAAGACATAGTATGATCACGGTATAAATAATAAAAATGTCTAAAATGATATTAAAATAATAATCTTAATCACCATCTTTTTTACTAATAAAAGTAAACATTTTTACTAGGGATATAAACAAATTGATTCACTTGGAGTTGTTCGTTCTAAGCTTAAGTAGTCTTCATAAACATTTTTGACTAGTTGAGTCCCACACACTCATATATATATATATATATTTTGAATACTATTGACTCAATATCTGTTCATACATATTTTTCTCAACCTACTGAAGCAGAACGAGCCAACAACTCCGCTGAGGATCGAACCTGTGACCTCACCCCTATTGGAGATCAAACCTGTGACCTCTCACTTGAGAAGGCCACAGCTATACCGCTTCCCCACAAGGTTTTAGACCAACACACACTCATATATATAGTTGCACTTGAATTGAATTATAATTGATAAAAACTCACACTACAATATAATAATATTTAAAGCATCATCAGGACATTTCTTTAGTTTTTTAAGTTAGAATTTTTCACCAGATTGAGCATCAAATTATTACAGAGTATTTTTTTTAGTTGTTACAAATATGGACAATAGTTTAACATTGTAAAAATATTACATTCACTAAAAAGTATTATACATTTCATAATTAGTTAGTCTCAGCACAAATATTATCTTTAGCAATAATCGATTGATGTTGCATTTTATAGCTTAATAAAAATAATAATACAAATAATTAGAAAGCTAAGAGAGCAAGAATGAAAAAAGACTTTTTTAAAGTGAAGAGAAAAAGATGAAATCTTCTATCAACTTTGAAAATCAACCATTTGTTTTATCTATTTATCTATTTAAATAAAGAAAAACAATAACAAACAAAGAATTGAAAGTTGCTGGAATTGCCCAAAAACACAAAGTGCCACTAAAACCCTGCATCTGGATGGATGGATGATGGCTGCCTATTTCTCTCTACTCAAAATCTTTTCTAAAGTCACGAACCCAACCTCCCAAACCACAACACAAAACAAAAACGAAAACAGAAAACAAAAAAGCTCTACTCACTACTTCACTAGCCCTCACCAAAAAAAAATCCACTTTGTTTTACTTTAATATGGAAAATTCAAGGACGGGATACCCAACAGAACAGGGAATAAATATCACACGCTCAGGGAGAGAAGAGTAAATTGGCAAGGCGTGTAGGCGTGAGGTTGGTTGGTAAAAAAGGCGATGTAGATAACCTAGATGAAGCTTGGACAGTTGAGCAGCAAAACTGAGTGACAAACTTAACGTTACACATTCAAAAAACTTCTTCCGCAAATTTACACCTATATGACAGCCAACAACAATGAATTAGACACCATCTAAGTATCATTACACAAAAAGTATAGCATTGAAGTTGAACGACATTAAATTCAAACTGTCCATACCTCACTGTCCATGAACATCAAAACAAATGATATATACATAAAAAGAACCCTGCAATAAGATTTAGTACCATAAGTGTGGTGTCAACATTATGTGCAGTTATGTGAGATGAAAGGTGAGAGTGCGCACAGTAGATATCCACACCTTTGAGTGAACAAAAATCAATCACCAAAAGATCTAAAGAGTACAGCTAATAAACCATTTTCTTCTCTGAATGCTATCTGAATAAAGCTCCATTTTGTTGGCGTCTCAAATTTTCAATGATAGACTGGTAGCATGATTTTAATGCCTTGATGTCATTGCCCTGCCCAAAAAGTTTCAAAACAAATAAAAGACTACAAAACATAAATTTCTAAATTTTCCTACTAAGGTGACCTGCTGAGATCTTTGTAAACAGCACCACTTTCAACTTGATGGAGCATTTTCAAAGTTAAACAGAATTACCTGCAATTTCTGGCAATACAACTCTGTCAAATCTTGAGGGCAATGAGCACTGGGAAAACCTTTAGATACAAAATGAACAAGAAAATCGTTGCCAAATTTCTCATACATGATCTTCTGAGCCAATACGATCTCACCAAATAAAATAAGCTGCCAGACAATAACCAAGGTAACCATTGGAACCCAAAAGTAATAAAAAAAAAAACAAAAAAAATTAAAATAGAGGGACATCAAATTTGATTAGATAAACCTACCCCCTTCCCAGATGAATGAGAAAGAGAAAGAACAATGTAAAGCATAAATGAAACTATTATTCGAAAAAAAAAATTAGCTGGTGAGCAGCCTCAAGCAGGAAGCAATATATAATCCATCCCGGTGGAGAAAAAGAAGACATACATGGTCGAAACAAGTTGTATTTATCATAATGACAAAATATCATAATCATTTATGATATATATACTAATGCAGAATGACCCCTTTCAATCATTTGAACAGAGTAATAGCAACTTACTGTATTTGCATCACGAAATTCAAATGACTTGTCAAGCACACTGTATAGACAGCAGTTTGTTGCAAAGACCTCAATAATAAAGCTTTGGAAACCAGGCACCTGAAAAGAATAAAACTTCATGCTTAGTACCTGGAAAATTATGTTCCCATTGAAGCATTGAATCTTAAAGTTACCTTCTCTTCACCATAGGGTCTGGTGCACCAATCTTTAATTAGTCTGATGAATATTTGTACACAGGCCTGAATAAAGGAAATTACAAAATTCTAGCTTTTATTAACTATAATAAATAAGTACGTGAATAGTAAAAATGACTATTGAGTATAGAGTAAACACCTTCCGTATTGTTATATCCTTATGATTACAGCAGCTAAACAGCAGCATCTGCATCATTGTATCCAAGTAGACCCGACTTTTGGCAGAAAGAAAAACTGATGATAGATCATGAGTGGCAATGACATGGAGAAATGTGTAGAACATACGTTGAAGCTCTTGCAATTCACGGATTTCCTAAGCAGCAAAGCCATCATGAGATACATAGCAAACAGAGTCCAATTTCATAACATGTGCACAAACAATATGCTTTCGCATAATTATAATTAAAAAAAATTAAAACAAAAACAAAAAGCTCATTGAACAAAATTCACAGGTTCATTTTGGCAAGAAACAAGCAATTAAATTTTTTTATTGCTCTAGGAGAAAGATAATAGAGCACAACAATACAAAATCAGCACACTACTTTAGAAGTTCATATACCTCAGTTCTGCCACCAGGTCCTGATGGAATGTCATCTCTTGGGAGAATACTGAACACCCTACCTGCAATAGCAGGGTACACTTCCTCCAATATGTCTCCAACTGCTGTGCTGAATTTGCAGATAAGCTGATTAAGCAGTACCAGAAACCCCACTACTTCCTTTGGCTGCCAAGTACAAGGCATTTAGTGCCAATAATCTTAGCATCATCAATGTGGCAATATAAACTGTATAGAGTCAAACTCATGAATACGAATGCATATATATACAAACACATTATCAGAACATAGTGTCATGCCACGGCTTATTGGGGAAATAGTTGAACTGAGAAACAAGATAATTAGATGATAACTTATGTCAGATAAGTCAATATATTCAGACTTTTGATTTTGTGATTAATCAAACTTAAAATAGTTAAAATAGCATCTTTTACCTCACTTTCTACAAGCAAAGGCTCCAGTGCCTTTGGAAGATAAGGAAACACAGATGCTCCTAAAGTCTCCACCATGCGATGAACAAATGATGTGACCTGGACAAAAGAATTTGACATATTAGCCAAAAGGTGAGAATCAAAGAGACTAATAAACTAAATCATTGAATTCATACCTTACACCGCAGTGGTTCTACCTTTGGAAATACGTCAAGAATCTGTAGCATGACATCCAATGTCTGGGACAAGGAAATTGAAATAGCATCAGCCTAAAGGGGCAAACAAAAATATCTGTAAATGGACTCCAATTTTAAATGAACGAGTCACTAACAATTCATCTAGCAAAAAAGACTAGAAATAGAGGAGGCATGAAGTATTTGACCCTACTTCATCTTTTCCAAAAATAACATCTATGGGTATTAAATCTGTGTGCTAAAAAGATCTCTGAATCAGACATGCCTTAATACACCTCTTTTCCTCATTAAAAGAAATAGGATGAAAGATTAAGGCCAGAAAGACAGAAGTTAAATATACACACCTATGAAATTCAAGTTTGGAATTCTAAGGTACATAAATGTACGTATTGAAAAATAAATTATGTTAAAGCACTCATCTACTGCAAAGTTATATGTAAGCATTGTCCAAAATTAAGACCTTCAAGGTAAAAGATACATGTGAATTTAGAATAAATATTTAACTAGAGGAAACAGAAATTCCTTGAAAGTTGAAACCACAGTTGACTTTGTGAAAAATAAAATTGATATTTAGAAAAATAAGCACATACAATTTACCTACCTGCTTAAACATGAGACCAATTGCTGGACGACTAGCAGTTACGAGACGCTCACTAAAGCCCTGAGATACCATAAAACCAACAGGAACTCAGTAACTTTATGGTTGGAATACTGTCATTGACCATAATCATGGAATTATACAAAGTGCGACAAGCAGGTAGTATAGAGCAGTACTTTAAAGAACAAGACACTATCATTTTAGGAAGAAAAAAAAAAAGGTATGCTTTACGTATATTTATATTTATGTATTAAACAAGCAGAGACATATATGAGATAGGGAGAGAGGTTTTGTGCACTAAGAAATGCACAGAATCTACATATGCAAAGAAAAATAGGTTAGTATGAAAATATCAAATGAAAGTCAGAGAGATCAAAATATGACCTTGCTGAGAGCATTAATGGCCATTATTATCTGCTGTAAATTCACAATCTTCCCAGGAGACTCTTCAGGGTTCAGAAGTTTGGCATTTAGTAGCAATGCTTCCACCTACTCAAAAATGTCCACTGTCAATCTTAGTAAAGATGGCATACTGAGGACTTGAATTCCATGCAAAGAATATGAAGAGATAAAGAAACTCTCCCCATTCCCCACCCCTCTCCTCCTTCCAAAAATTGAATAACCAATTAGAGAATATGCAACCAGAAATATCAAATATATACCCCGCTCCACGACTCCTCTATATGTACATAATCAAGATTATAAATTTGCTACCTCCAAAATAAGTTCATTCAAAATACAAAAATAAATAAATAAATAAAGGCACTCACACACTACCCCATTTGTGTGGCATGCAATATGAACATACATGTGAACATAAAAATAATAGATAAACAAACAAAAGGAGGCTTTCTGATGCTAGACAAGGCATTATATAGATTATAAAGCTTGACCTGCCGGCAAAGAGGAGTAAGCAAAGCAGAGAGATACTCAGATTGTTTTTCGAGTGGAACATCTTCCATCCCTATCAATAAACCAATTGCCTGAGAAATGTTACAATGTCAGACCAATGAGGCATCAGTATGGAACTGTTGAGAAACAGCTCAAATCAATATCAGTCTAGTAATGTACCAGAAACTTAGCATTTACCTCAAAGATGTGACTACCATCTTCAGACCCCGAAAATTCTTTAGAAGAATAAGACATGGTTGTAAATTGAGAAACTGTATCTTGCAGGCTCTGTAAAGCAATTTAAAATTTAGATGAGTGTGTATAATCAAAAATCAAATTCATTCAGACTACTCTATGACCCTTTCATGCATAAAAATAGAGCAAAAGGATGTCAAAGTAATACCTGTAAGATGGTCTCTATGTATGGGACAAGTTTTGCTTTAAGCAATTTAACAACCCTCATGAAAAGATAGCTTGCTCGTCTACTCACTTTAATATTTGGATGGTGTATGCCTCTTTCATCTAGAAAGGCACCCAGAACCATGGGTATATATTGTGTACTCTCCTGAACAAATTTCACATACCTTGTTATGGTTTCCAAATACACCAATGCCACAAGCCTATTAGAGTGGCACGGAAACTTTGTTGAAAGGAGCATTGGCACTAGCTCTCCCAGAAGACCACCTCCAGTTCTCATTATCTCCTCACTTACTGATTCGCCAAAGGAATAAAATAAGGAAAGTGCAGCCTCTATCTCCTCAATATTCTTATCCTCACTAGATGCAACAGCACTAACCAAGGAGTTTCTGATAAAAATTTGAGTCACATCAGGTGCAACACGTCCAACACTACGAAGTAGAACTAATAAATCTTTGCGGAACTCAACCATCCGATCTTCCTCTTCTTTCCCAATTTTGTCACATAAATCAAGGTTACTTCGGTAACTGGAATCATAGCGAATCTGGGAACGAATGACTTCCAGTATCTGACCTAAATGATGCAGCTGCGTTTCTGTCAATGGAGAAAGACTCTTCATCATGCCAACATAACCTGAAAGGAACTGCACAATACTGAATGTTTCATCAATTTCACAATGTTGCATGGCATAAAATACTGAGGGCAGAACCTCATTCAGCAACTCCATAGAGACAGCTCTTCCATCCTCCGAGTCTATCCGCTTGAAACTCTCCAAAACCTCAGTGGCATAAGCAGTAAGCAATGAAGCAATGCTTGATACAAATTCAGAATCACTGTCACCAACTACCAAACCAAATACCCTTCTTATCTGAAGATTTTGCAGAAGTGTGATCTTAGCTTTTGGATCCATGCGCTTAGAAACTACTGCTTGCACACAACCAGCAGCAGCAGCACGGAGTTGATCGGGCAGGCCATCAACCAACATTGACTCAAATAACAATGCAACAAATGCATCATTGACTACCAACCCAATGTCAATCCACGAAACATACCTCCTCATAGAATCTAAAACACTAGAGCATAAATCTGGATCAGAATTCCTATACATTATCAAAACATCATACCACGCCCTAACAATCTGACCAATGCACTGCTGCCTCATTGCATCCTTAACTCGTGCAGCAACAGCCCCCTCCTCTTGGCTCCTCGGGTAGTCCAAACTAATTAACTCATCATCCATAGCATTTAAAACCCGACAAAACATATCAATAACAACCGCACCTTTACTAAGATTCGGCAAGAAGTCAACAAACACAGAAGGCCATGTTAATGGATACTCAAAGTAAATTAAAGTCACAAAAACTTGAGCAAGTTTGTTCTTTATAAATGCTGGACCATCCAGAACCTTCACCAAGTTCATATCATCACTGGTCTCATAACAAGCCATAGAAAACACCGATTTCCTAATAAGCAACTTCTCCTCGGAACTCATTGAGGAGTACCGAACTCGAAGTGCATCATGGAGGCACTGCAGGCACCAAAACTGGACCTGAACTAGTTTCGAAAACCGTAAACGATCTATACATATACTACAGATTGACTGTGACTCTTTGATTTGTCCGCAAAATGCAATCGCCTGCGATTTCAACATCGAATCCACACTCCCGGATTCATCAAAACTTATTAGTATCGCTTTTTCTAGATCATCCATCACTGTCCCAAAACCCTAAACCCTCACACTGACAACTAGATGAACGCCCAACTTTCGTTAGAGGACTGTAATTGTTTGCATGAACTCTTTATTTGTTCGGAGCAGCAAATTGGGCGATTGGAATCGAGAATTAACAGCGGAACAAAAATGGATTCGATTGAGAGATCGTTCGGTGCTTACCTGAACGAGGTTGTGAATGAATAAATTAAATATGGATGCAAAATTTGTTGGAGAATATGATTAGTTAGGGTTTTAGAGATGATGAATGGAGCAAAACCTAGAGGATAGATGATTGTTACCGTTCCTTATTCGACGGAGCAGTTTCTGAAGTGAAGTCTTTTGAGACTTGGAAACAGAGGAGGCTGAGAAAGACGAATAGGGGAAAGATGGAGGCTTTCAACAGCTAATCTTATATACTCCTCATATCCCCCAAAAAATCATAATAATCTCCCCACTTCTTTATCATAAATAAAAAAATAAAATCAAATAAACAATTTATTTCAAGTTCTGAATATTAATAAATTTATTACATAATATAAATTAATGTGTATGTAAACTAATCTAGTATAACACATGTGCAACCATTGAGCGCGTAATACAACATAAAGCAATAATTCGTGATAAAGGAAGTGGAGTTAGGCACTGTTTCAAGCGACTTTACTCCCATTAACTAAAGCTAATAAAAAATGTATAAATATTGGGTCATAACTCATAACACTCAATAAGCGGACAAACTTTCACAAACATACCAAAACTTTAACACTGTGTGAACTAGTCTATTACTTGCAATTCTAAAACCTTTTGCTTAAAATTAATTATACAACTAAAGGTATTGAATTGGCTATAGTTTGAATCACCTTATTTTTAAAGCACTTACGAGGTGTTAAGTTGACAACATGTCAGATATTAACTCCTTATAAATCATATGATGTTACATAAATGTAAGAATATTTTGTATATTTAGTCAAAATTATTCAAATTGTCACAACATGTGTAGCTAGTTAGATCAACATGTCCAACCACATAATAAAGCAAGGACATGTTGGGATTTATAAGACCACCAAGAGGCGGGGGGCTACATTGGCCATCTACCACAAGCTGTCAAGTCAATCACCAATATTAATAATAATAATAATAATAATAATAATAGAGTCAGCAGCACTAAAATAATAATAATAATAATAATAATAATAATAATTTTTTATTTGAATTTTTGCATTGCGAACTTTTAAATTTACATAATTTAATATTGGGCTCTCTTTTAATTTATTTATAATGATTACAAATATTTATTGAGAGTTCGTGCCTCAATAGAGGCGATATCAAAATTGACTCTTTGTGCTTCAACAGGTTGAGAAAGTATAGATGAACAGATACTACAATGCAATAGGGTCAGTTGTATTTAAAAAAAAAAAATATTGAATTGAGTTAGACCAAGATTTTTATTGTTTCTTCCCGCTAACTCAATTCATATTTTAATTGGTTATGGATAAATATAATAAGTCTAAATTTAAAAATAAATCAAACAAAAAATACTTAAATATTTTTAATTTTTTGGGTTATGAGCTGAGTCAACACATCTATTTGACACCACTAAGCGTATAATAGTAATCTTCTTCTACTGAAGCACAAAGAGTCAACAAATGCCTCCACTGAGAGGTGAACCCACTCCCTTCCACATGGGAGTGTACATCAGGTGCCGCTTGATCACAACGCCTTTGGCGCGTATAACAGTAATCTAAAAAGTGCATTTTAAGTAAAAATATTAGAAGACATTTTCTATAAAATAAGTCACATTTCTCTGAGCATGATGCATATTTTTCATTAATGGTAAAACATTTAAAATTTTTTTTTTTTGAGAATAGATGATATATATTAATAATAAGTTCGAATGATTACAACAAAGCACAAAGAAATGGCAAGCCATATCTTACAGTCAGACATAAAAACAATTTTCCTAGTTAAGCTACAGGAAACTTGAATTGCGGACTGTGTTACAAATTGGAAGCTTTTCGCTGCTCCGTTAGCGTCATTGATGGCCTGGCTAAATATAGGCAAGACTAGTTGAGCAGTCTTGCACACCACCTGAGTACTCATTTTCATTTTTCTGCTCATTGACAACACTCCCTCCTCCATATCATTCAGAAGAGGCTCTTTTTTGTTGTCATCTTCATTGCCCAGGATGGATTCCATAATCACCATGACCGATAAAATCAATACGCGATCCATGAAACCTCGTCAAAGAAATGAGAGGAAGATGCTCGTCAAACAAACGAGAGGAAGAAGCAATCTGCAAGAAAAAACAAAAACAGCAAAATAGCAAAGAGCAAGCCGGAGGATGTTAAAATTGCAACCCCACCACACAAGACAACAACAATGACAAAACGTGGGTGGCACCAAAAAAGAGCACACAATCCCAAATAAATTTTCCAAGCCCCAATAATCAAAGCAAAAAGTGGATTCCAAACCCCAACTCCACTACTAAGTAAAATTTTCTTTAATTTTTGAAATGTAGCTATTCAGGAGAAAGGAGGAGGAATGTCGGGGAAAGCCGACGGAGGGGAAGGGAAAGGAGCGGCTGCAACCGAAGGATGGCCAGAAGCCCGATGGAGAGAAAAAAAAAAACGACGACTGGGTGAACGGAGGTATGGTGGAAGGCGATGGGGGAGACGAAAAGGTAGAGGATATGCGGCGGGAAGCGAGCAAGAGAAGAAGACGAGGGTGAAGAGGAGCAGACGCCGCCTCCGCTAAGCAAGCGATTAGCGGAGGCGGCCGCCGCTGGACAACTTAGGTTTAGAGAGAAGAGGAGCGTTTTTGGCTATTGAGTTCTAGTACTTGACTCTCCAAAAAACATTTAAAATTTTAAAAAGTAATTTTTGTAATATTTTTCAACTTTCCAAATAAATAAATGGGATAATTAACTACGGTGCACTAAGCAAAATGTTTCATATTAGTATCTTTGTCACGTGGAAATGTTTTGATTCACGGCAGGTGCACGTCAAGCTTATTCTTGCATGTTCAATACTATTTTTATTGCTATTTTGTGGACTTGACCCGACAGATAATCTAGCCGCGTACGGCGTATCTGGCAAATTATGCTACACAACCGATCCACCCTGCAAGATAAATCCAGATATATGTTAACAATTTTAAAATTGTATGTTCACAATTTTGAACCTCTATATACAAAATTATATGACTCAATATTTACAATTTTTTAATTCTATATTCACAATTTGTTATATAGATTCAAAAATTGTGTTATACCATTGGATATAGAGTTCTGAAATTGTGAACATAGAGTTCTGAAATAATTGTGAATATAGAGTTCAAAATTATGAATATAGAGTTCAAAAATTGTGAACATATAATTCTACAATTATGAGCATAGAGTTCTAAAATTGTGAACATGGACTTGGATTCACCTTGCAAGGTGGACTTGGACCCATTGCATAACACTTGTGTGAGACAGTCTCACGGGTCTCAATCCGTGAGAAGGATCGAATCTTTGATTAATGGGTCGAATCTTTGACCCCATTAATCAAAGATTTGACCCGTCACGGATTGAAACCCGTGAGACGATCTCACACAAGATTTTGTCAATAAATAATTGTGTTTGCATAGGCTTAACTAGCTAATTGGATCAATAGACAGCTTTTGAGAGAAGAGATCAATGTTCAAAATTCGACAGCAGCCACCGACATTTGGCATTGTCTGCTGAGCCACTGAGTTACCATGATTTACATCATCAAACATACTTTGTCGGGCCGAAGTGTGGGGAGATTTGGAATAAAACTTTTTGGGAGAAGATAATTGTAACATTTTTGTTAAAATGAAGACATAACTATCATTTTATTTGATGAATGTGTTATCCTTCTAAAAAAAAAAAATAGTAATTAACATTTTTATTATTTAAAACGGTAGAATTTCCACCACACACATACGAAGTATAAAATGACAACATTCTCTTGGTCCAATTTGTTATATAATGTACTCATTTATCTCTCTTATGTGGTTGTGAGCTATTATACATGAGTGAAATATACCTAGCGCACATACATTATTTAATAAATGAATGTGTTATCCTTCTAGAAATTTTGAAATTGATATTTTTATTATTTAAAATTGTAGAATTTCCACCACACACATACAAAGTATAAGATGACAACGTCCAATTGGTTAATCTTGTCATATAAGGAATTTATTTATCTATTTTGTGTGATTTATGAACTATTATATATTAGTAAGATTTATCTAATGCATATCATTGAATAGTAATTGTGAGTTTTTCTCGTAAAATAATAATATGAAAGGATGAGAACTGAGTTATATTATTTTTAAATGCATTAATTAATTATAAATAATTTCCAAAGCTAATATTATAATATGGTTCATGACATTAATTCTGGGAGAATAAAATAAAGGAATAAGGAATTGGTGTCACATCACAAAAAGTATCCAGCAAAGCATGATATCAATGTTAAACAAACTAAAGTTTAACGCCAAACATCAATAATTGTGAAGTTAGGCTGAATCATGGCTACATTCATAATCATTCGGATGATGTTCATCGCATAACCCCTTTGTTTATAATATCAGATGCGAGATCTTAAATAAATAAATTGTTATTTTTAGACGCTATGTTTAAAAAAAAAAATGTTTAGATTTGTAAACAAGAAATGTTTCTCTATAGATCATCAAAATTATCCTATGTTACCATAACATGAGTGTTATTATTATTATTATTACTATTTTTTTTTTGGTAAATTTACAGGGTCTTTCTCTCCGTACGTTCGCTCCGGGAGGCACGGGAGCTGGCCCAGGGGGAATCGTCACTTGTGGGAATTCAACCCGGGTTCTCCCGATATTCCTCCCCACAAAGAGAGCTCACTTGCCACTTGAGCTACCCCGCTGGGTTAATTATTATTACTATTACTATTACTATTACTATTACTATTACTATTATTATTATTATTACTATTATTATTATTATTATTATTATGCGACTGTTAAACAATCGCTGGTCGCCTTTGAAGAAGGCGGTCAAGACATGGATTGTTAGAATTTGGTCAACGTTGGTCGAAATCTTAGTTGACCTATAATTATATGTCACGAATATGTTTGTGTGCTTTATTACTTTAAAATAATATGTTTATGGATTTAATTGTAACTTTTAAAAGTTTAAAATTTTAATTGACTTTTTGAGCAAAGTTTATGAACTTATTTAACCATTTTTCTTACAAAACTAAGGTAAGATCTCCTATATATATCATAGCCCACTTGACCATATAAAAAGGTTCAGAACTTATATTTTTAAGTCACTTTAAAAAGCTAGATCTTGCGGAGTTTAATTGGCTAATTAATTTGTAACTTCACTTAATGGCTTGTTATTGATATTTTACTCAAATTCTTTTTCATTTTAAAAAGAATGGCATGTAAGAGATAATAAACAATCCATTAAGGCTATGTTTAATTTAAAAACTCAGAAAATGACTCCGATTTGAAAATAATTTTTGGGTTTTCAGTGTTTGGATGCAATTGAAAAATCTATTCAAGGAAAAATATATTTTATTGATTGGGGAAAATCTAGTCATTTTGACAGAAAATGACTTTCGCCATAACAAGGTTTCTGTCGGAAACTTTTTTTTTTTTTGAAAAAAAATTATAATTTTTAATGTTATTATAAATATTTTTATATTTTAAATAAAATATTTAAAATGTTTAATTATACCGTTCTACTCATTTTTCAAAAAATGAATCAAACACATAAAGCCATTTTTTTGTGTGCAACCAAACACGAGAAAGAAAAAATATTTTTTTTAAATGATTCATTTTTAAAGTCATTTTCTTGTTTTCTAAATATACTCTAAAGGTATCATTTTGATATAAAAGAAGCGGAGTTATATGGAGAAAAGCACCGAATTCATAGTAGAAAACACACAGTGCATACAGTAATCATTGTAAATTTGCAATCCCCATTCAAGTTTTGTATTGTATATTATATTGTTTCCACTCATCCATCAGAAGTCACATCCGATTAGTATTATTGATTATGTTACAATGCAATATCTATCTATATATACTTTCTCAAACTTATTGAAACACAAAGAATCAATAACTTCATTAGGTTTTAAACTTGTGACTGGAGTCACAGATATATCGCTCGATCACAAGGTCGTCTCGAATTTATAATTTGTTCTCATCTACTTTCACGTAGGGTCTCTATCATATCCTTAAATTATAGTATAATTTTGTGGTGGGCTTAATATACATTAAAAAAAATATCATCAAATTTAATAAGTCACATAACCATATATACTATCATTAAAGAATGATGTATAATACTTTTAAATTGTAAGAATAATACTTAACAATTCACGATAATTAACTTTAAAGAAAATTGAATAGTAACATTTAAATTCACAATTCTTGCATCCAATTAAACTAACTCTTATTATTATTATTAAAAAAAAAACTAACTCTTGTTGGCATTAGCACCTTCCATTTTCAATAATTTGTTGTGTATGCAATATAATGAGAAAAGAATCATATACTTCTAGTATACCAATGCCAATTATATTGTTATACGTGTTGAGCATATACAATATATAAATATAAATGTATATTCAATTATCAACTTAAAATTTTAGATGAGAAGACGTACATATATGCTTCAATTTAGTATCAGAGATTATATATGACTCACATGTTGTTTGGAGCCTATCAAAAAGTAATCAGTTTGCACACGTGAAGGGACGTGTTGGACACATATATAATATATAAATATAAATGTTATCTAAATATCAATTTAAACATTTAATTGATATGGAGCACATGTTTCAATTATACAGAGAATTATAATCCAACAGAGATATATTGCTAATAAAGAAGCTATTCAATTGATACTTGACCACCCATGTTAGTTTTTCTATTAATAGAATATTCTCAATTAAATTGAGATAAGATTCCGGTGACATCTTTATCTTCTTTCCATTTTTATTATTATTAGAAAACAAAATTTTGTACCATGCCATTATTGCATCAATCTAGTACATAAAAAGTCTTATATAACATTTGTCATTTGATACATTTAGATATATCAACTTATGTTAAATTAATTTTAAACTCTCATATCCTACCTAAGAGCTGTTAAAGGATACAATTACAAATTGTCCCATTAGTACTGAGATTTCTACTTGTGTATACTATGTGTACAAAGGATTTTCATCTCCTCCCCTAATACTTGTTTTCAATGGCAAGGTGAAAGTTCGATTAATGCCACAAATATTGAGGGTTTGAATTTGTCATAAATATTGAGAGTGCATGTTTAAATGAAAAAATGATAGATGTACTCTCTAAAGTATAACTCTCGTCAAGTCTTCAAATTTTATTAGATGAAAGAAAATGAATAAATAAAAATCATAGCTCTTCCTCTTTTGTTAAGTAATCAAAGCAATGAAAACATAACATATTACAAGGAATAGGTAATAAAAGTAAAAAAATTTAATTTAAATTGAACTCTTTATGCAAAGTGTAATTGTGATAAAGTTGGGAAACTAGATTATCCTCCAAGCCAAATATCTTGTATTTGGTTGACATATTTATTGTTCTGCTTGAGAGAATGTCACAAAATTAAATTTTCATAATAAAATATTGCTTCTTTGAGCTAGGACTATAACATATAAAGAAAATATATTGAATAGATATTATCTTGTAATCAAGTTGATAGTACTCATAGTACTCAAAAGATTATCCAAAAAAAAAAACATGTATCATTATTACCTGACGGATAAGTGCTTATCTGTTTGTTATATTCAATTTTCAGTCACCTAAAACTAACGGGGTTATATATGCCATTTCACATTCCCTCGTACTGGAAACATCAAGTCATTAATAAGAAGAGAGATAGAAGAAGAGAAATATCGGGACAATGAACATAATCTCTCTCACAAGAACAAAAAATTCCTCAAAATAGTTCGTTTAGGTTTGGGATTTCTGTTTTCTATATCTTCGTTCATTAGAATTAAATCTGAAAGGTTTCCTTAATCTGTACAGAGTTTAAGATTCGTTGCGTGTATGTTGTATATAGTCGTTGTGTTTAAGTATCAGAATCTAGGGTTCTTTGAATTGTTGTTACAGGTTTAGATTTTGAGAAATAGGAAATTTGCGGCTTTTAGTTCTCGGATTCTGTGATTTTCTGAAAGTTTGAGCTTCAATTGGGGGGAGAAATCAGAAATGTCAGTTCCAACGATAACACTGTATGCTAGTCCGCCGGGAACTGTGTGTTCCACGCCGTATCCGTGTCAGATCAACTCGCACACTTCGCACGAGTTCGACCTGAACGCCAGATCGTCTTCTTCGACGTCCTCGACGAGCTTTTCGCAGAAAGCTGTTGTGGGAGGGCTGTCGTGTTTGTTTTCGTCGCCGTCGGTGAAGCACTCGTCGTCCGCTGGTTATTTGAGCGGGACGGAGGATTTGGGGCCGCGTTGGCCGAATAGAGGTGAGGAATTAAGCAGCTCTTTCCGTTGTTCCACTTTGAGCTCCTCGGCGAAGCGCGATCAGAGCCCGGTTTCTGTTCTTCAAGGCCCGGGAAGTTGCGGTCGTAGTGCAGGGATCGTAGCATCTTCCAGGAGTCCGCCGAAGAGAATTGGGGATATTTGTTCGATTCGTTCCGGAAAAGGTGGATTGTTCAATGGGTTTGTAATGCACGCGTTGGGTTCGTATGTGGACTACACTCCCGTGAGCTTAAACATGCCGGGTTTAGATTCTACTAAGTCTGACTTGCTGGATGAACTCACGTTTCCGATGGAAGACAGCGTCTTGGAGTCCACCTCAAAATTGGAACCGCTTTCCAAAGATTTGCTGTTGGGCGCTCAAGCTAGGCACAAAATATTTCATGATGATCTTGTTGTCAAGGCTTTCTATGAAGCCGAGAAAGCTCATAAAGGGCAGGTATATATATATAAATATTTCCCATATGAATATATGATCATATTTATTTAATATGTGATGAAACTTGAAATTAAGGTTTTATTTTCCTTGATGTATAAAGAAGTTCTGTTGATATATTGCAGGTACGAGCAAGTGGTCATCCGTATTTGCAGCACTGCGTTGAGACTGCTGTTTTGCTGGCAACCATTGGAGCAAATTCGAATGTTGTTTCTGCTGGGCTTCTGCATGACACTCTTGATGATACATTCATGACATACGACTACGTCTTCCAGACATTTGGAGCTGATGTTGCTGATTTGGTTGAAGGGGTATGAAGAAAATTACAAGTTCTCTCTTCCTGTTCTACTTGAGGCTTGTTATATAGATCATAGAAGTTGAAATTGTTCAAATTAATGCTAAAGTAACACTTTGGGGCAAATGGCTGCCATCTAAGTTCCTCTGATATCATTATAGTTAAGAATAGCATTATTTTTGTATATGTAGTAAGATTGTAGGATGTGTAGTGTGGATAGTGTTCCATTGACCAAATCCTTCATATAATCATTTGTGGATGGGATGTGAGGAATGTAAGTTAATTAGAGGTTCTCAATATGTAGTTGTCTTCTAGCCATAAGCATAATTAAGTGGGGAAAGTATCTAAGTAAGAAAATTAGAAATTTAAATACCAGTGAGAGAATGGCTTGTCATGGTCAGTCGGGTTAAGATGTGTGTTTGGGAGTGTAGTCCACAATTTCATATATGAATAGATCTAATTTATATGGTTACTTTTACTTATTTTTTAGATTGGATTATTCATATATGCCAAATGTTGATATCCCTTCTGATTCTTTCAGGTGTCAAAGCTTAGTCAATTAAGCAAGCTTGCTCGGGATAATAATACTGCCAATAAAAGTGTTGAGGCAGATCGTTTACATACCATGTTCCTTGCAATGGCTGATGCCAGGGCTGTTCTCATAAAACTAGCTGATAGGCTGCATAATATGGTGACATTGGATGCACTGCCTCCGATCAAACAGCAGCGATTTGCAAAAGAAACTTTGGAGATATTTGCTCCACTGGCCAACCGATTAGGTATCTTTACCTGGAAGGAGCAGCTTGAGAATCTCTGTTTTAAACATCTTCATCCAGATCAGCACAGGGAGCTGTCCTCAAAACTTGTGAATTCCTTTGATGAGGCTATGATTACTTCTTCTGTGGAGAAATTAGAACAGGCACTGAAGGATGGAGCTATTTCTTATCATGTTCTATCTGGGCGACACAAAAGCCTATATAGCATATACAGCAAAATGTTGAAGTACTTTCCCTCTTTCTCTCTCTCTCTCTTTATGAACACACAGACATAATGTTCAGAGCATATATAATGTGCAACAACATAATGAACTATATTGTGTTTATGCTATAAATCAATTCATTGAGGTAGTAATGGTTTGTAGTAATTTTCAGAAAGAAGCTCAATATGGATGAAATCCATGATATTCATGGGCTGCGGTTGATTGTTGAAGAGAAAGAAGACTGCTATAAAGCACTGAGAGTTATCCACCAGTTATGGCATGAAGTGCCTGGAAGGTTTAAGGACTACATAATGCATCCCAAATTTAATGGGTGAGCACGCAAGATCTTACATACTATGATGATGGATTACTCCTGTGAGAAGTTTATATTTGATCCTAATTCCTAATATACATGTTTAATTTATAGGTATCAATCTCTACACACAGTAGTTATAGGTGGCGGCATGGTGCCACTTGAAGTTCAGATTCGAACAAAGGAGATGCACCTGCAAGCAGAGTATGGCTTTGCTGCTCATTGGAGATACAAGGAAGGTGATTGTAAGCACTCTTCCTTTGTACTTCAGATGGTTGAGTGGGCACGGTGGGTTGTTACCTGGCAGTGTGAAACAATGAACAAAGACAAGTCCATTGGCTATGCTGAATCTCTGAAGCCACCGCGCAAATTTCTGTCTCATTCCAATTGCCCATACTGTAAACCTGATGGTGGGTCTGATGAGCCTGTTTATGTGATCATGATCGAGAATGATAAGGTTTGTTTTTTGCATTCAGTAGATTTTTGTTTCTTACTCATCCTGAGATTAGAAAAAAAGAAAAGGAAATTGATGACTGCTTGTCCACTACTAAGTTATAACTGGAAAATCTGCGTTTTATCGGCTCCATTAGGCTCATCAACACCGAATGATTTTCATCTGTTTTCCACAAATTACTAGTAATTCTGATATGTCCAAGTTGGTTGCTTTATGTGGTGCAGATGTCAGTACAAGAGTTTGCTGCAAACTCAACAGTTATGGATTTGTTGGAGAAGGCTGGTCAGGGGAGTTCTCGATTGACTCCTTATGGAATCCCAGTAAAGGAAGAGTTAAGGCCACAGTTGAATCAGAAGCCAATTACTGATCCCACTTGCAAGCTCAAAATGGGAGATGTCATACAACTGACTCCCGCAATACCAGACAAATCGCTAACAGATTACAGGGTGGAGATCCAGCGCATGTTTGATCGAGACCTAAGCGTTTCTAGCTTGGCTCCCGCTTGCTCGACGACTATGGTAGGCTAAAGAAGTTGAGCATGGATATGGTTGGAGCTTTGACAATTTCACAGGAAAAAGTGATTCCTGTGTATAATTTGTACAGAACAGCATGTCTGTTGTGAAGAAAAACTGGCTAACAGGGTGGGTTTAAAAAGTAATCCATGTTGTGCAGCATATGAGCATAGTTTGGCATTTCTTCAAATGCTGCTGCATGTTAGTCATGCTTTTACCTTTCTAGATGGATGTAGTCATCCTAGCCTATGACTTGGAAGTGTATCATCTAGAAAGACAGAAATTATATATAGATTTTGTATTTGTATTACTCAAAAGGGCTTATTCCATTCCCACATATTGTATGAAATGAATTGTGTGATTAAATAAATATATAATAAAAAGAGAAAAGGAAAACAAAAATAATTAATATAAAGAAAGGAAAAAAAGATTTATTTATTTAAACTCTTTAAGTCAATATAAAAAGTGCGATTAAGCTCTACAATAACATATTTAAATTATTGTTGATTGTTGATTTTGACGAACATATAAATTTCTTTGTGTTGAAATTAATACATTTCAAAAATTCTATTGAAATTCATATAGTTAACTTTTAAATTCTCCTAGAATCTCCTTAAAACAATATATTAATATATTAAATTTATAAGTGCATGTGTGAAGAATCACAAAATTTTCCACCGAAATATGGATTAGTTTAAATGAATGCAATGAAATAGTAAAATATGTAGAAGAAAGAGCTTTTGAGAGGTTTGTGCCTTCAATGTTAAAAGAATAGAAATATATTTGAATGACTCTTGTACATGCTACAATTAGTATTTATAGCAACTACTTTTAAGTCTAAAATATTTGAATGATTACAAGTAATAAGGTGAAATTTGCTTACACTTTTGATGCTGTCACAACATATATTTGCTATAATAATTATTTGTGACATCATTATAATCATTTAGGGCATTTACATCTGTGCATATTTAATGGATATTGGAATAGAAATTGGTGATGTGGAAGGGAGAGAAATGGAGAGAGAAAAAATGATATCAGTCTACATTCTGCAGAGGCATCATTTTTGTTTCAAATTATTTTTTAAAGTTTTTTTATATTATTAATAATAAAATACTTGGTAAATAAATATATAACATTATTTTGTTTTATAACTTTGATACGGAGTATTTAATTACAAGTAGCGTAAAAAGAAGACAATGAATAATGCAATAAATATAATTAATTAATAAATTTGAAGGTAAAGAATATTTGCATTATACGGAGTAGAAAATAAATGCAATATAACTAATGAAATTATATATCTTTTTTAATTTTTTGATAATGAATAATTTTTATCGTAGAAAATAAAGACAATATAACTAATGAAATTATATCTCTCTTCTTTTTTTTTTGATAATAAATAATTTTTTATATGCATTATTTTTTTTGTTGTAGCTATTAATTTATTTCTACATTTGTTTAGGTAAATAATTAATACCAACATTTTTTTTCTTCCTATTAGAGCCCTAATTTTATTAGCTCTTATTAAAATTGTAGATGTATACCTGCCTGCTAGTGTACTATTGTTAAAAATATATTCTTGGGATCTGGGTTTTAAATAAAATTTATATTAATAAAAGAATTTTAAAGTGATAATGTTAAATTATTTTTAAAAATCCTATATATTATTGAAAAAGTATTCACAACTTATATTTTGCCTCCTCGTCATTTCTTATATATTATTGAAAAAAGTATTCACAACTTATATTTTGCCTCCTCATTTCCTATATATTATTGAAAAAGGATTCACAGCTTATATTTTCCCTCCTCATTTCTCACGTACACCTCTCACAACTCTAACCATTCGAACTTCGATCACCACTCATGGACGTAGAATCTTCTGCATGTTTGGGCATGGAAGAATTGGGTTTGATCAGTGTTCCCAAGATCGCCGCATCGCCCTGCCGGAAACTGAAGATCATTCTCAAGTTGAAGAAAAAGGAAGACAAAGTAGTTCCTGGCCTTGCGCTGGTTCCTCCAACTGCAACGTTGAAGAAGAAGATTGAAGAAATAGTAGTTCCTGGGCCTGCGCTGGTTTCATCGTCATCGGAAGAGAATAATTCAATGAAACTGAAGTTGGAAGCCACGAAGAGGAAGTTGGAGCAAAGTTACGGCGAAGAAGCGGAGAAGAAAGCTAAGAAGAAGATACAACGCATTGATAATTTTCCAAAATCCAAGAATCATGCAGGCAGTAAGGTGAAAGACGGTGAGGTCCAAGAAAGGGTGCTTGCAAATTTGAAGAAGCTCAAGAAGAAAAACCAAAACCTGAAGCCAAAGTTTGCTTTACATTCAAGACCTAACTTTTGATCCATCCATCTACGTGGCCCTAAGAACTACGTGCGGCTTGATCCCAGACAAAATCTATCTGGAGTACGTAGGCAGCCTTCAATTTGTTAGAAGGTTCAGCTGCTATTATGTATCAAACTTTATTGTTTCATCTTCTTTCAATATACTCTTGTCATATATAATAGTGTAAGGCCAGTTTACTTTTTTCATAATAGTGTAAGGTCAGTTCTAAGTAAGGGCGGGCTGGGCAATCACCCAAGGCCAATGCCCAGGCATGGGCCTTGGCCTTAGATTGATCTGGATGAACTCACATTTACGATGGAAAACAGCGTCTGCTGGGGCAGGGCTGTCGTATTTGTTTTCGTCGTCCGCTAATTATTTGAGCGGGACGGAGGATTTGGGGCCGCGTTGGCCGAATAGAGGTTAGGAATTAAGCAGCTTCCACTTTGAGCTCCTCGGCTAAGCGTGATCAGAACCGGCCCGGTTTCCGTTCTTCAAGGACCGGGAAGTTGTGGTCGTAGTGCAGGGTTCGTAACATCTTCCAGGGGATATTTGTTCAATTCGTTCGGGGAAAAGGTGGATTGTTCAATAGGTTTGTAATGCACGACTACACTCCCAGTAAGCTTAAACAGGTCCTGAGCAAGGGCGGGCTGGGCAACCATCCAAGTCAGGATGAACTCATTTCCGATGGAAGACAGCGTCTTCGAGTCCACCTCAAAATTGGAACCGCTTTCTAAAGATCTGCTGTTGGGCGCTCAAACTAGGCTTGTTGTCAAGGTTTTCTATGAAGCCGAGAAAGCTCATAAAGGGCAGGTATATATATATATATATATATATTTCCAATATGAATATATGATCATATTTATTTAATACGTGATGAAACTTGAAATTAAGGTTTTGTTTGTTTCCCCTTATTGTATAAAGAAGTTGTGTTGATATATTGCAGATAGGAGCAAGTGTATTTGCAGCACTGCTGTTTTGGTGGAGCAAATTCGAAAGTTGTTTCTGCATGACACTCTTGATATGATGATACATTCATGACAAACTACGACTACACATTTCATTGAAGGGGTCGGTATGAAGAAAATTAAAAGTTCTCTCTTCCTATATAAACTGATTATTGAAAATGTAATGCTTTTGATTGAAAATATAATAGTTTTACATCAAAATGCAAAATTATTACTATAAATTTTTTCTTCAAAAGTATTACATTTTTCCTTATAAATGACAAAAATTTTATTGCTTATTAGTATTACATTTGAGGATATAAGTATGACATTTGCGTATATAAGTATGACTTTTGCATGTCGATTCAACCCGGCTCAACTCGTCTCACAAATAAGGATCCGTATGACAATCAATGTTGAGTTATAAGAGAGTAAAGCAGGGTATGCATGCATACTAAAATGTAACATTAAAATTATTAAACTCCATCCATGCATTAAGAGTAAATATTAAAATATAAATAATAAATTAGAAAGATGATGTAACATTAAAATTATTAAACTCCATTAAGAGAATATTAAAATATAGATAATAATTTAGAAATTATTGTAAATTTGACTTATTAGTTCAATCTTTCGGGACGAGTGTAACGTCATTGTATGCATGGAGGAACAAACCAAGAGTGGAAAAAGGAAAGTAAAAGAAAAGAGAAACTGGGCAACAACTACTTAAAGGAATAAACCATATGCAAAGTGCAAACAACACTAAAGTATGAGAAAATGAGATAATGGATGCGTTAATACCCAATTTAGTCATCTACTATAGTGATTTAATTTTCTCAATATAGTTCTAAACGACTTTTTGTACTTAATTAGGTCTATCGGCTTCAAAGTTTTTCTCAATTGAGTCCTATGTTAAAATAATTTGGTAATTTTACCTATATTAATACCCATTTTAATTCTCAACTATAGGAGTTTAACACAAATTAATCTTTGGCTATAGTGGTTTTACCCAATTTAATCATCGACTATAGTAATTTTTTTATTTAGTTCTTGATTCTAATAGTTGAGGTCTGAATTGGATAAAACCTAATTAAGCACACAAATTTATTTAGGACTAAATTAAACAAAAACAACCACCATAGTGGATAACTAAATTGGGTATTAACTCGACAATGACCATAAATAAAATAAATATTTATATAACAGAAACGTTGTATTGTTGATAGATTTGCTTATTTATTTATGATTTGAATATGAATTTACAAAAGTAATCCATTTGAAAGGGCTCTCCTGTCACGAAGATGAGTTGTTTCATAGACCGGCAATTCTTCACCATACCTGCACCTCTCCTTTCCAGTGCCCCAAAGATTATCCAACTCAAACAGATCATCATCTTCATCAATCTCTAAAATTTCCAAATACTCACATTCCCTCTCAACTTGTTTCGCTTCATAATTAATCACATTCTTGTGACCACATGGCCGGCAATCTTCCCCGATAATCACACTCACCGGAAAAAATGTCACCGTTCTTTTTCCGGCGTCGTTGATCCCTGAAGATGGTCGCGTGTGTTTACTCAAACACGATCTGGCGGACGCAATTTCCGATCTGCCCACGCCGGAAATGGGACCCGATTTCGTCTTTTTAACGGCGAAGAGAGAGTTCAAGAAAATAGCCAACCTGGCCGCCGGCGAAAGCGGCGTCTTATTTCCTCTCTTTGAATCGCCGGAATTCTGGTCAAGACTGAACTTCCCGTCATGTTTAGGTTTCTCCCACCTGCGGCGATCATGAGAAGTGATGAGTTTATTAACGTTGTTAGCCTTGTCGTCGGAAATTCTCGTCCGAATCGGCTTCGGCCTGAGGCTATTAACGTTGTTAACCTTCTCACCGCCGCCGTGGCTGTAACAATTCTTCAACGTCGTTGATTTCCTCCCGAAACCTGCGGCGGCGGCATCTAAATTCCGGCAAGGCAGGTCGGAGCCATGAAAGCCGCCATTGTTACAGCTTTTAGTTCTATTGAGAGAGGTGCAGCCGCCGAGTTTGTTGGTCGTCAGATCGTCTTGGCATTGGTCAAATGAGCGATAGATGGAGTCAAGAAGAGTGGAGGAGAAAGAGGGGTTAAGCTTTAATGAACTACCCATAACTAACTAGATTAAAACACCTTTAATCTTCTATTCCGACCCAAGGGTCAGCCACACAGTTGCCTTGAAAAAATTTCAAAAATATAATTGTTTTGTTTGATATCACAAATAGATGGATCGAGAATCTGGTTAATTCTCAGTTTCCAAGAAATATGAACTTGATTAGCTTTGAATATCTTTTCTTGTATGCATGGCATTACAATATAATAATATATCTCTTTGCAATCAGGGAAAAACAATACATACAATAACTTTTTGAGATCTTTGGAGACATCTATTTATAGAGTTCTAGTGTAAAATAAAAGCGACGCGAAGATAAAACTTATATTAAAGCAAGCTAGCATGGACATATTACCAGGAGAAGAAAATGGGAGAATATGTAGATATATAGGTAGGTAGGGTGATTGAAGTTAGTAGGAGTTAGGGGGAATATATATATATATTATATAGGGTTGAAGAAGCTAAGAGCATCCTTATTAGTGTTGCCTATGTGTGATTAGCATAATGAATCTTTCTCCTCAAAATTACTTCCACATCAGTTCAAGTTTATTTTAACAAGTTTATTGGCTGACATGATCCAAGCATTATACATTGCTGTGAATGCTCTAATAAGTCAATTGATAATGGGATCCATCTTTTCACTTGGTTTGGTCCTTAAGGCATATATGCGTGTGTGCGTGGGTCCACTATATCCCTCCATATTCAACATCCAATCAACCTAAAGATTTTTTACGTCTTATCTTATTCACTGACGTATTCTAAGTCCAGTAATCTTTAAACTGTAGGTATTTATTATAGATTATTACAAGTGGAATAGTAAATACATTGTTTTAAAAAAATACTCTTGATTCTTTATCAAGGTAATATTTAGTAACTAGAATGTCATCACATTATATAGTAGTTGGCAATAGATACATTGTTTAATAAGATTAAAAAGGGTTTTACTGCATAAATTCCGTATTCTAATCTACTCCATCACTTTTACTACCTAGTGTGACAATGAGTAATTAGTTATTTTCATCTTATGGGTTCCAAAGAAAATATTAACATCAGAATTTTGTGAGAAAGAGTAAAAATTAAGAGTATAATTTGAGAGTAGGAGTAGTATTTTCTTATTAAATGATGATTAATTAACTACGTAATTATATTATTTAATTTAGAGATTGACGGGGTGTTTTGGTTACAAAGAGAGAATTAGGAGGAATGAGAACAACCCGGCCCTTTGCTAAAAAGTGATAACTGATATTAGTCGTTTATTAATCACATCAAAAAAAAAACAAAAAGAATTTATTAATGGTAAAGTGTTTTAGTAAAATGAATGTTAGGTCAATTTTATAATCATGGCCCTATTTGATGCTTGAATGGTATTCATTTAGCAAAAGCCCTTGCTATGAAGGAAGCTCTTTCCTTGGTTAAGGAGAGGAGCTCTTCTAAGGTGGCCATCTTCTCTGATTGCTAGCAGGCTATTTGCAGGTTGCTCAATGGTATTTAATTCACATGATCTCTCTTATGCAAGATACGTGTTGCGTGGGTGTCGGACGCTTCAACGACACTTGGAAGCAGTGTTCTTTTATTTTATCACTAAATCAGTGAACAAAATTACTCATGCTTTAGCTAGATCGAGCCACTCGTTCTTAAACTGGTCCCCTTTGTTGGTTGTCTTCTATTCCTTCATGTGTTGATCAATTAGTTTAATATAATTTGTTGTTTTTCCTTAAAAAAAATAATATTTATAAGTCAACAAACTTCTTATCCATTAATTTTTAAATAACCATCCAAATTATATTAGTCATCACTTTTATATGAAAATATGATCTCACATATAAACCACTCTATATATATACACGCACATAGCTTTGTAATCTCATGGAAGGTCAAATCAAGACGAAAGCAAGGAGAGATTCCATTCATTTCACATCATGGAATCATCAATCATCAATGTTAAGAATATTTAATTTGAGACATGATATATACTTAATTACTTATGCTATTTAATTTACTTGCCGAGCTGAGGGGAAACCATGTTTATGGCTTCATTTAATTTATCTCCATTTCCAACAACCCATTCATATCTCTCATCACAACAACGTCATTAAGTATCCAAACCGCACTCTTATGCTATGTTTCATTTTAGAATTAAAATTTTAAAATAAAATTCTATTATAAAAAAAAAAAAAGAGAGATTATATATAGTGTTGATGTGCACACATTAGTGGAGAGTAGATTTGAATTGACATATGAAACGTAAAGATGAGAGTGGAGAGAGTTGTGATGGTGGACAAGGATTAAAAGGGAATCCTACCTTGTTGTATATATATATTGATGATGATTCATGTCGGTCTTCTGGCTGGCACGCCACGAATCTACTCCAAAACTAGAAAGTAACTAGCTATATATATATAGAGGGTCATAATCAGGTGTTATTAATATTGTTTCTTAACGTGCGGTCAGTACCGCCGCACCACTATGTATGCAAATATACACTACTCAATGTTACAAAATGCATCATACAAATATGTATCATTAGGTACGCATCACCAAAAAATATACCACTAGGTATGCAAATATACATCACACAGTGTCAGCAAATGCACCATTAGGGGCAGGGGAGTTATGGTGCATTATTTTGGGTGTGTGACCGTGTTTTTTGGTGTTTAGGTGCACTCGATGACTTCGCCGGAAAATTTAACGGCAGGACCAAATGTGATACAAAATGAATAGTCATGCACCTAATTTGAAAATGTTAATAGTCAAGGACCAAAAGTGATACAAATTAAATAGTCATGGACCTAATTTAAAATTTTTAATAGTCAAAGACCAAAATTGATACATGTATTATAGTTGAGGGACTAAAAATGATATTTTCTCTTAAATTTAGTATCATAGTGTAATTTGTTTTGGTTGGTTTGGATGAAGAAAAAGAAAAGACGTAGAAGGTTAAAGTAAGTGAGAGTTGTTTTGGTTTATTGGGAAGATGGCTGGGAGTGGAATTGAGGTGATTGGTAATGGTAATGATGCGCACCTACTCACTGGATCGATTTCGCCAACTCCAACATTGCATGGCAGTGCTTAAATTGGATGCATGGGGTCACTCTCTCACAAGTTCTAATTAGTTTTTTTTTTTTTTTTTTTTTTTAAATTTTATTTCATATCTTAACCAATTATAACTTACTTGGTATTGAAGTTTATGAGTGACAAATATAAAGACACTAAGTATGGTCCATATATCTACTAATAAATATAACAAAGGCAATAATGTTAGGGATATAATGTGAATACAAATTATGTTAGTGTAATAGATTGAATTAATTACTTGTACTTTAGACTTTCTTTCTTATATTAATACAAATAATTTTCAATGTTACTCCTCATCTTTTAAGTTTTTTTTCTTCTTTTTTGTTTTAAAAAAAATATTCCTTAACACGGTTAAATCTAACAGTTAAGTTATAATTAATTTAAATTTTAAAAAGTTGCTCAAAGTATGTTTTTTGATAAACTTTTTGAGAAAGTCATTTTACATATAATCAACTATCAGCTCATTTTACCAAACATCTCTCTACAATCAGCTAATGCTATTAACTAATCAAACCCACTAACCCAATCAACTAACAACTATTTACCAAACACCCCTTTATCATTTAGAAAAAAATTAAAGAAAATTCAAATAGGCTTTTAAATTATATGAAAAAGTTCAATTACACTTCAATTTTTTTTAAATAAATAAATAGTAAAATATGTCATTAACCTAAAAAAAAAACTTGAAAATATGTTAATTGCAGACATATAGCATGTTAACTGCATGCATATAACATGTTAACCAATATCTTATAGGTATATATAATTAACATATTTTGTATCTGCAGTTAACAATTTATGTGTCTATAATTATCATGTTATGTGTCTAAAATTATTATGTTATGTGCCTTTAATTTGTTTACAAGTATACAAATTGTTAACTATAAATACAAAATGTGTTAATTGCATACACATCATTTTTGAACCAAGGTTCACAAAGTAATATAAACCCTAATCCATAGTATAATCATTATCCTAAAGAAAAAGGAAAAAAATGTTCAAAATCAAGTCACTTATTTATGGCAAATTATTTTGTAGACAAGGGTGAATAATCCACCTAGTAAAGTTGACCACCAATCTTAAATATATTGAAAAAAATACATTATTTGTGTACTAAGAGTATTAATTCAGTACTCAAATAATAAGTGATATAATAATTACCTTATTATCATGTGTCTGATTGTGATTAAAAATTACAACCTATATTTTAAAACTTATATATTTACAAAATTCATTAACACTATCAAAATTTTGCTTCAAGCCCTCGGCCTCGCAAAATTTCAAAATCCGTTAACCCTTCTAGAAAAGTGCTTCAACCAAACAAAAAACTATACAAAAACTCGCCTACAATAACTTAATATTTTAGACTCTAAAATCCCTTTCTAATAAAATCTAAATGCCAATACAATCACATAATCATCGATAATGCTTTTAAAACGCACAGATCTTAATAAATAAATAAAAGAAGACGACTCGTGAAATGAGCTTTTTCTTCATCTAATTTTCCAAGAAAAGAACAGGATTTTCCAACAAAAAAAAAAAAAGGGGAAGAAGAAGAAAAGAACAGGATCAATATTAATTTTCAGGAAATGAAAGACATGTAAGTAAATACACTAAATTAAAAGCTTTATTTCAAAAAATTCAAGAAATGCCTGCAATTAGATGTCTTTTATGGACTATGATGAAAAACTTATTAGATCTCTTCAGAACACTTTCTACTCCCCTCTCCCCAACCACACCAACCATTAACTTTAATCTAATTCCGTAGAAGAGAGAGCCTGGCAGGCAATGAAAGGTTAAGCCACTGATGAACAGACTCACAACTGCAGAACTCAAAAATCTATTTCTGATAAAAATAAAAAATAAATAAATAAAAAGTATGGTTTAGTGCAAAAGTTCTCCATCTCATGCAAACAACCGCCTTGTCATAAATACTGTTGTTGGATCCTGGCTCTGTTCTCTTCCCACCACAATCTTGCATGCATTTCTCCGAATCTTTCTCGGCTGCAACAGAAAGAAGGGAAATGATAAGTGGACTCTCAGAGAATAAAACGCTTACCACATGTCTTGATTTTATTAGAGAAAAAAAGAAAGGGAATAAAAACTATGACCTAATCGAAGTGTGTCGGGTCAGCAAGGAGTAAAAAAATGAGAGTATAGTATTGCACGAGAAATAAATTTTTGCAAACTTTTAATCCTTGATACATAAGGACTCCAAAGACATGAAGAAGCATGTAATTTCGTTTTACTAGATAAGTAGACAAGAAACATGGGTAACTGCATCACTTAGACAAAACAAAGTTGTGATTTGTGTAGAGGTTGAGAACATGGGGAATGGTCCCAAACAATAAAATCAAAAAGTGGGCTTAAGTACCATATTTCTTGTAATGTGGACAAAAAGAGAAAAATAGCATGACTCCGAATCACATGCTAGTGCATGCTTCTCAAATTTCAAGTGTCCACTGGTGGCTAAAATACCAAATCACTTGTAAAAATATATAATATGAAAGGGTAATATTGTGTGTTTGAGATCATTTTTTTTTTTAAGAAATAAAGGATTTGTACTGCATGCAAAAAAGAGAGGTACCGAGACAATATCTGACTATGAAAGAAAAGCTGAAAGCATGCAAGGACAGATAATCACTGACCTGAACCTAACACGTCTAAGCTCCCGAGTCCCACCTGGCAATGCTCTGATTGTGATGTAGACTCCAGGCTCATCTTCCTCAACCCATTCAGTTTCCATGTCACTAGCGTTACTGACTGAGAGCTCTCCTGAGTGATCAACCTCCCTAGAAGAACTGCTCCTTGCAGAAGCATCTACTGAAGATGTTTCAGTTTTTGCGGCACTGATGTTGGAGAGCTTTGGAGTTGGACCACCCAGGCCATTGCAATGATGTGAGTGCATTGAATGATGTTCCAACGACTCTGATGAGTAACTCTTTCCGGTTGGATGATTAAAGTGGCTGGGTAGACGTTCCTTGCTCAGAGGAGGGGTCACAGGGCTTCCCTCGACAGATTCAACTTTTGAGTTCTGATAGAAAAAAGCAACCGTTGTCAAAATCCAAAAGAAATTGTTTTTAATACAAAACAGGACAAAATGCATTGCATCTGCATTACACCTGAAATAATATTCTACTGGATACTTGCAAATCTAAACCAGATCTAGAGCCAGGGGGGCATTTCTGGCAATATTGATAATGACAAATTGAGGAGCTCACCTCATCATCAGACTTTGGTGGAGTTGGCAGAGGTGCAGCCTGGCGATTGAACCTCTGTACATTGTACAATTCCATGACCTTATCATAATTCTCTGCCCACCATCTTTGTGCTTGCCATTTGTTAAACATCTCTCGGCTAACAAAAGGCAACATTGTGATCAAATGAGTGTATAGAACCATAAAAAGGTAAATGCAATTAAATCAGTACTAAAACAAAAAATTTTAGAAATGTTGTAAACAATGTTTATGCTAAAACAAAGTATATTAATTGAGATGTAAACAGCCAATAATTGTTGTGTTTAATAGTACTTCATATTTTCTAATTTGTAGAAGTCTTAGAAAGGATAGTCTATTGTTTCAAAAAAAAAAAAAGGATAGTCTATAGGCAATGCCACATTAAAACAAAATAGTAAATCTTCTCTGAACAATGGTCACACTCTCAACAATGTGTGTATAAAATTCATCTGCTTAGCTTGAATTACGGTGTCCATCCATATGGTAATAATCAAGATAATTTTTCACCATCATAAACTATCACATTTTTATTAAGGGATGCCTCCTGGTTATGCATGTTAGTTACCACTACTAATAAAAGATTCAGCTGGACCACACTGAGTAAAAAACAAAAGAAAATGATTTATCCAACTATCACATTTCTAAAGCAGTGTACTAAGGGAATTCTTCTGGTTATGCATGTTAGTTATCAATACTAATGAAATATTCAGTTGGACCACATTGGCATGCTGCCTTTAAAAAAAAAAATCATTTATCCAACCATTCAGAACTCACCATGATGATTTCACAGGCACAATTAAAACATTCACAATCTAGTACAGCATTCCTGTGTGAAATATTATACTTGATAATCAAGAGATCTAATAAAGATATTGAATTAGATCAAGTTGCTATTTACAGAAGACAGGTACAGTTAAATTTTTGCTTCTTTTATACCAAAATAAGAACAATGACAAGTTTACCTAAATATGAAATATCGAGCGGAAATAAAACATTACAATCACTTGACATTCTTTAAGTTGCTAACGTATAAATAGTTTGGACTAGTGATGAACACGTATAACACTGCACTCAGGTTCTTATTTGAAGTTTGCTTATCCAGTTGAGCCTGAAATATCTCTTAGGTGATTAAGGAAAAGAATGGGCATTGAGTTCCACTGAGCATTGAAACTAGCATATTGTGGGAGAAAGAGCTAACCCTCGCCCACAAATACCCATGCTATAGTTGGAACCATTTAGCGGTAAGACAAATAAACACTCATCCATTATGCCTACAGTAGATTGTTGCTATCATCAGGTATCTGTTGGAAGGATTACAGACCTAAGAAAGGAGCAGCATCAAAACCCATGTGTGCAATGTTTCCCCAACAGTGTTCTTTGTCCGTCATCTCATCCAATTTCTTCTACGCAATAACCTTACATTTACTCTCACTCACCAGTTACCAGTACCCAAAAAGTACCAAGAAACCATTTAATTTCAGCAGCATGTGGGGAGCCCTAACATTAATGTCTCAAATACTGCAAAGTGCAAACCCAAAAGAGGATCTAATGAAACTGACCTTTTAAACTAGCAAATACCACCATTCAGAATTTAGAATGCCAGATGAAAGCAATCAAATGATTAACATATTCTAATGATTTCTACCAGTAGTTCCAGCTGGTACTACTGAATGATCGCTAATACTTTTTTATTTTGACTTTTGAGATGCAAATAGCCAAATTATTCAATTTTTCAGGTTTGACACAATAATTTTAACAGCTTATGGCTCAAATAAACAGGGTCCACCTGCAGTCATAACTTAAAAGTGCACATGATGACATGAGATGAAAGTTAGCATGAGTGTTAAAATATTATAATGTAAATAGGATGTTTCAAAACTCAAAAGCAGTTCACACAATATACATATACCATAGGGCTATATTGGTGTGATTTGGTTTAGAAAGTAACAAAGATGAAGAGAATTTTATAAAGTAGTGAGCCCTTGGACAAGACCCACTTTTGAGCCCCACTGGGCACTACCATAATTTGGGGGATAGTGCAGCACAGAGTGGACTCACATGCCAACTTAATTGAACTACACATTACTGTCAATTAAAAACCACAAGAAAACCAAAGAAAATGACCCATCAAGGATCATTTGAGCCACAAAGCTTGCCATCATTCTCAAACAAATAGGAACTTTCAGAAAAATCAAAAAGGGCCACAAATTCTACTAGTGGAAGCATTGCAGATTTGCAGTACTGTTAAAAGTACCTGAATTGGATTCTCTTGAGATCGTTCCCACCTTGAGGCAAGGAAACGAAGGTTATGAGCACCCCGGGCTCGACCTGAGCAACCCATTCCTTGGCCTCATCGTCTTCCGTGAACACCACTGACTCGGTGCGCCCACTCGCCGATGCCGGCGTGCCTCCGCCACTACTCGCCGCCTCCAATTCCTTCCCCCATACCCTCGGCGTCGAATTCGCACTCCCAGGCCGTCTATACGCACAATGAATCTTCTCCGACGCAGACAACCCTGTCTCGGAATCCGCGTAGTTCCGGTTATGGTTATGGTTATTATTTGACCCTCTTGAACACGGCTTGCAGTGCTTATACGCACCGGAAGCTTTCACAGCCATGTCCTTAATCTAACAATCACCGCAATAAAATTTTATTTAAATTTTTGTTAAATGCCAGAAACTGATAAATAATAATGGAATATACATATACCTGAGCAGTGAGGGCTTTGATGGCTTGCTTTGTACTGGGAGTAGTAACGGCGTCGTCTTCTTCCGGTTCGCGAAGAGATCCAGTGTTAAGCTGCTTCGAGCAAGCTATACAGGTCAACATTCTCGATTCTGTTCACCTCTACACGCTAATACGCCCTCTGAAGAAAGCAAAATCACAAAACCATTGCAACTCCGAAGAAGAACGGCATTACATACGGAACGAAAGCTTTAAGTTCGAGTTCCGGAACGAGCATAAGAGAGTATAAATTCGTCGAAGAAACGGAATGGAACAGAAAGGTGCAGGAATCTGGGCGTTAATGGCGGCCGGAGATACAGGGAAGATGTTGTGACGCAGAAGAAGATCGAAGAAGAAGCGGATCGAGCTTTGTGTATTGCACTAGAATGCCATTATTCTATGCTACTCTCTCTCTCTCTCTCTCTCTCTCTCTCTCTCAATAAAATCCCTACAGATCATGCCTCACGAGCGGTATGTGTGAGAAGCAGCTATAAAAGGACCTAAAATCGCCATTTTCTTTCTTGAAATCTGGAAAAACGGTAAAGAAATTATGTATCAGAAAATCTTTTACTATCTTTAAATAGAAGACATTAATTGTGAAGATTTATTCCAAAAAAAAAAAAAAATTGTGAAGATTTTTTTTCTCTTTCTTTTTAATAAAAATTTATAATTGTGAAGATTATTATGTGATTTTTCTTATGATATAAATCTTTGTCAAAATGTTGTGATCAAGTGACATTGATCTTGTCATTGAATGATTTAGACATTGATTTTTATAATTGCATCCCTTTTCTTCTTCTTTTTTTTGAGCATATAAAATATATAAATATAAATGTAAAATTTAACTTCTTTTGTTTTTTTGTAATTCTACGGGTCATTTCTCCGTCCGAGAACTGATTCAATGGGAATCGAGAGCTCATTTGCCACTTGAGCTACTCATTGGGTTATCAATTTAAACTTTTAGTTGAGTAAAAACACATACTTTAATTAGAAATATCATTTTTTTGAAAATCAAAACTTCAATATTATTAAAGAAAGGGTAGAAATGGAAGAATACAGTCTAGGAGAAATGAATCCCAAAAAGGAACACAAAGACTAGACATTTGCTCACGTGCACAAGGAACCTCTCATTTTGAGAAGTTGTTCTCACACTGTCACTAACAGGACTCGATCATTGGTCTTTGCTCTCAAATGTTGAGATACTAAGAAATAGACAAATGTTTTGATTATTTAACCTATTAACAAAATCTTGAATGGATTATAATTGCAATTTACGGAGTATAATTTTGTCTCAATATTATTAATATGGTATATACCTATATAAATAGATTTGTACGTCATCACAATATGATATTGCTTGGTATTTCAAAAATATACAATTTTATGGAGCCAATTCCAATCAAATTAATCAGTTTATTATTTTGATTATTACACCTTCAAGTATTAGCCGAAGGTTTTCTTCCTCATTCAAACATATATTTATATATACAACTTTTATTTGTATACATGTGATACATACGTGAGAAATTTTAATGGCTTTTGTGGTAAAAAAGTGAAATTGAGCTAATAGAAATGAGAAATATAAATGAAACCTTTAAAAGTGATGAGCTCCTGGTGCACAGTAAGTAAATGTTTAGTTTTTGTGTTGAATAATCGGCAATTTATATTGTAGATTCTAGTATAATATAAATAATTTGATTTCATAATGTACAAAATTCATGTTTATAATGCACATAAACACTTAACTATAATGCACATAAACACTTAACATAATAATACAGCACAATATTTTAAAATAAGTACATACAGAGCATGTGTATTATTATGTTATTATGAATTTAGTGTATTCATCTATATAATTATGTACATTATGAATTTCAATTCCATAATGTGTATGTATATTACTAGTTTTATACGCGCATTGCGCGTATGAGTTAATGCCCAATGTTTATATTTAAATAAATATTTGAAAGTATATCAATGCAAGATTATATAGGAGAAGTTTATACATGGGTAATTGAATGTCGAATTTTTTTATTTAAATATCTAACTCAAATTATATGAATCCAAGATAATATAGAAAATTCATTATAATTATTACTAAAATAAATGTTTGCAATCTTGTAAAATCGATAGTCTAAATATTTGGTCTAAAAATGATAGTCTAAATAAATACTACTTTTCATTTGAATTTTTCTAAGTGTTCTTAATTATCTTTTGAGTAACATTGTTTGTTCTATTCCTTTTTGTTGATAGTGTTTTATTTGCAATTCGGTTATTGTTGGTAGCATAGATGACAACGTCATGCAATGAGATGATGATATAGGAGTTATGGACTTTCCTTTAGGTGTTCTGCTTGGGGTTCATTTGGTTCAACTATTATTGTTGAATGAGTTATTGTGGATAAAGAAATCCCTAGTTTAAGAACAAAGATTAAATAAATTAATAAAAATTTGAAAATTTAAAATATTATATATTCCAAAGATATTAAAAGGTAGTTTCTCGCGGGTAATGGGTTATTTGAGTACTTTCATTGTCAACAAATCCCCCAAGTAGTTAATATGATTGGTTTAATTTCAAACTATTCTTTTTTATTTTTTTCATGGTATTAAAGAAATACATATGTATCATTTTTTTAGTGTAACTACTAATTTATTTAATCCAAGAGTAAAATAGAGCGATTCCGCTTCAATTTGTTGGGTTATTTGAGTACTATCTTTGTCAACCAATCCTCATGTAGTTAATATAATTAGCTTCAAATTATTTTAAAATTTTTTTCAGTATTAATAAAATACTTGGTAATAAAGATATCATTATTTTGTACTATAACTTTGATATTTAATTACAAGATATTGTAAAAATAATATAATGGATAATGTAATGAATATCAATTGATAAATTTGAATGTAAAGAATCTTTGCATGAGAGAAAATAAAAACAATATAACTAATGAAATTATTTCTCTTATTTAATTTAATTTTTTGATAATGAATAATTTTTTCAAATAAAGGTATTGTAGACACATAATTCTAAATTAAAGAAATACATATGTATCATTTTTTGTTGTAGCTACTAATTTATTTAATTTAATAAGAGTAAATAGAGTGAGAAACTTAATTATCTCAAATTTGATTGAGATGAGGTTCGAACCTAAGATCTTTCTTATATAAATTAATGGGTAAGTTAAAAGTTAACGGAATATTAACGGAAAAGAGAATATTTAACGGAAAACTTAACAGATAATCATAAAAATAAGGTTAAATTAGGTAATCTCTATTAATAATATTAATCTGAATTATCTTAGCCATCTATTTGATTAAATAATTCATCTGAACCATCCATTTGATTACCGCCATTTTTTCTACCCATTTTAGGCCTAACTCTCTTTGGCTCTTATTAGTATAGTAGATGTTAAATGTTTATGTGTCATAGGCTATATAATTATGGGGTCCATAGAGCCGGCCCGGCCCATGGGGAATCGTCACTTGTGAGAATCGAGTCCGGGTTTTCTCATAATTCTTTCCCACAAAGAGCTCATTTGCCACTTGAGCTACCCCATTAGGTTAGTGTTCCACGATATAATGATTGTAAGTTATCATGATTTAAATTCTTTTAGATGTTTTATTGTATTGGGTATGAAGGATTTTGAGATCTAGATTCAACCTTTTAGGAAAGAAATATAAATGGAAAGAAGAAATGGTGAATTAATGTAGCAGAGTAGAGATAGGCCTTGAAAATTTCACAAGACGTAATAAAGATGAATAAATTGGGGACTGCCACCGTCAGAAATTATCGACCGTTTTAATCCGTTTTTTTTAATACATCTCACCAATTTAGCATGACAGACATAAAAGCCCTCACCATTTTCATTTTTTATTTTACTGCAATTACAATTTTCGTCCAAATCGCAACTTTGTACAATTACAGCTTTTTTACAGTAGCACAACTTTAACTCAATGGGGTAGCTCAAGTGGCAAATGAGCTCTCTTTGTGGGGAAGAATTTCGGGAGAACCCGGGTTCAATTCCTACAAGTGATGATTCCCCCTGGGCCAGCTCCTGTGCCTCTCGGAGCGAACTTGGGTGGACCCGGACGGAGAAAGACCCCGTAAATTTACCAAAAAAAAAAAAAAATAGTAGCACAACTTTGATGTAGGGCCTTTAACTTTTAACTAAGTAATCATTATATCTCATTTTACCCGTCTTATTTCATATTCACCGTCAAATAATTATTGTATTATTTATTTATTTTATTTAGTATTTAGTATTTATTTTTAAAGTTGATTTTTATTTGTGTTTAATAGTACTTTTAATATAATCGTTTAAATATATTAATTTTGCATACTAATAATAGATTTAATATTATGAAAAATTAAATTAAAAATAATGGAACTAGACACATAAACTGGAACGGAAATAGTTGATAAAATAAAGATATACTCAATTAGGACTGTAATATAATTTTTTTAAGACTAATAATTATAAACTATTTAATACTTTAATAGTTAATACTAAAATATTAAATATTAACCTAAAAATCTAGAGTTTGAACAATTTAGGTTATCTTGCTCAAAACGATGTCGTTTTGTTTCAATAATCTATTAAAAAACATAACAATAGCTAATCGGTCGACTAGGCGAGATTTTTACAACACTGCTACCAACACAGGTCAACTAATCCAAAATCCAAAATAAGTTAAAAAGATTTTATTTTGCTAATATCAAGGGACAAAGAAGTTAAGTCTTACCAAATGACCAAAAATGGATGTATAAATTTAGTTTTACAAGCATTTGGGTAACAAAATGACAAAAAGAACAAAAAGTTGCTCAAAAAAAAAACAAAAAGTTGCTCTTATAAGTCTCTCACACACACACACAATTTTTTATTTTTTTTTATTTTTTTGATTTTGTATCATGGAATTATTAAATAAAGAGACTATTTTTTTTTAAAACGCATTTCAATTATTGAGTATTTAATTATAATTCTAGATTAGATTATGATATTCCAACCAACCTTATCTCTCATTTGTTATCACGAATCAATTTCGCTGCTAATATGTCACTTAAACAATTTGGTAAATTTAGTCTCATAAACTAAATTCGCCACTTTAATAATAATTGAGAAACTAAATTCACATCACAAATAATTGAAAGAATAAGTTTATCTCATTATCTACTAATTAACTACAAATGTTTTCGTGAACAAAGAAACTCGAGAGTTTTGTATATATTCAAAATTCAAAATTCTGATTTACCAGGAGTATCAATGCAGTGTGGGTACAAACTCTGGATGATCCTCCGATTCTTCATCTAGATGCATGTCTTGAACACTCCATTGAAGGGCCTCCAAATGGCTTGATCTTCAATGAGGGTTTAGAGCAACATTTTGTATAATCTTCATGAAGTGGCTTTTACATTTATGATCATTTTATTGAAGCTAATTTTATGATTTTTCCTAGTCCTAGGATGAATACATGGAAATTAGATGTCCTATTTATAGCGGTAAAATATAAGAGTTTTGATATTATTGACCAAGGTTCATATTACATTATGAATCCTGATACAAAAATTTTGTACCTTCAATTAAAACATTCTGTACATGTAAACAAATAACTTGATAATTGTTGACATATAATATGATAGCTACAAGTACAAAAATTGTCAACTGTAGATACAGAATGTATCAACTACATATACAGAATCTTAAGGTTATTTTTGGACTAAAGTTTACAATGCAAAGTAGATCATGGTCCAAGGTATAATTTGACACTTATTTAATACGTGCAAAATGAAATTTTTAAATAATTACATATAAATTTAAATAAGCATATATAAAAGATTTAGTTTTGATTTAGGGTAGTTGAAGTGGTAAATGGGTTCTCTTTGTGGGGAAGAGTTTCGGAAAAACCCGGGTTCAATTCCCGCAAGCGACGATTCCCCCTGGACCAACTCCTGTGTCTCTCGAAGCGAACGTGAGTGGACCCGGACCGTTACACGGACGGAAAAAGACCCCGTGAATTTACCCAAAAAAAAAAAAAAAGAATGAAAATTATAACTGACAATTCATGCCCAAAATTAAACTAAAATGGAACCCCGAAATTGCAATATATCATGGCACGTGGTGGTTTCACGTGGAGCCCTTAACTTTTGGATTTTACAGCTTCGGGATTTTTTCATGATGTGTCCATGTTCGTGCAAGTAAAGTTTGAAACTTTAGAGTATTATAAATAAAAATAAAAATAAAATCATAAGGAAAAAATTACAAAACAAAATATAAGATATTTCTAAATTCATTATTTTCTCTTTTAAAAATAAAATAACTTATAAAAATATAATCAAACATTCATAATTAAATCTACTAACAACAAGAGACCTATGAGAGTAGGAATAGCAAAATTATCGAAGATATGTAGGTTTTAATTTCCATCTACATTTTTTAAAGTCATTCAATTTGCATAATAAAAATTGCGTTACAATGAACACAAACTATTTCGCATTATTTTTCTTTTTCCCAACAGAAAAAAAAAACATTTCCCATTATTTTTTTTGAGTACTGTTCATAACTACTTTCTCAACCTATTGAAGCATAAGAGGCTCGAACCTATTACCTCCCGTATAAAGGAAAGGGTTTGATGCCACTGAACCACAAAGTCATTGCCCATTTCCCATTATTTTTAATAGTGCTAAGAGCAACATTATTGGTAATCGTCGGAATAATCCTAAGTACACAAGATCTTGCGTCCTATGTCACACACGTTAGAAATAATGAGTTAATTCCATTTATAGTCATAGATTTATAGGTAACAGTCCACTTTTAGTTTTTTTTTTTATCCGAACATCCACATTTGGTCCTAGTATTATTGTGGCATGACCATTTTTGGTCATTCGTCAACAAAATTTTTAAAATGTTGTTAAATACAAAGACATTTCAATCATTTTTTATACAAAGTGAGTTGACCCTGCTATATTTTTATGTTAATTCTTTTGAAAAAATCTATAATTAAAGACCGAAATGCCTTTGTATTTAATGACATTTTAACAATTTTGTTGACGAAGGACAAAAAATGGTTATCCTACAATAATGCTAGGACCAAATGTGGATGTTTTGATAAAAATGAACCAAAAGTGAATTGTGACCTATAAATCTATGACCAAAAATGAAATTAACTCAAATAATTTATTCCTATTGTTATTCATATAATTTATTTTCAAGAAGAACGGAAAACCTTCTTTTAAAAATAGGAATCCATTTAGGAATGTGAACCTCTTTTTAGGAATATAAATCCCTTTAGGAATGTGAAACCTCATTTTAGGAAACTCATAACATTTTCCAACAACTCTTATAAACTTAAATTTTAACAGAATGAGAGGGAGGGAATTTCACTCAGTAACTTCGCTTTTATACATCACTAATCATCACTGCGAGTGCCTTATGAAATTACAATTGTTATTATATAAATCAATTTTAAGAAATAATTATTTCTAACAACATAATAAGCTCACCGTTCAGATTATATATATATATATATATATATATATATATATATATATATATATATATATATATATATATATATATATATACACATACATACATACACACACACACACACACATACATACATACATACGTGTGCACACACATACACACATTAAGTTTTCTTTATTAATTGGATCAATTTCGCGTGGGACCTATGTAACTTTGGCTCTCAATACTTTATCTTAATGTTGGGTCTACGTACTTTAGAGCAAACAAAATAGTAAAACTAAAATGTAAATTAACACTCTTTCAAAAAAAATGTAAATTAACACTAAAATCTTACTCTTATCTCAGTGCTCTATCTTTCACATGTGGAAAATATACCAAATCGCTCATGAATAATTCATTAATGTCCTTAGCTTGCTCTTAATTAATTTCTTTAACATTTTTATATTAAATATTAGATATTCGATATCCGATAATAATCCTTTTACAAAGTGCTCAATTCTTGAGCCCGCAACCAATAATGTTCCCATTATTCATACTAAATAACAATAAAGATTGTTGAGAAATGATCCGAGTACAAGGAATGATGATACACTTTTTATAGTTTGCAAATTAAATTAAATTAAATTAAAAAAAAATGATCCTAGGTCGGCTAGGCTGCCTAATAAAGTGCACGACAAGTATGTATTTGCATTATATTGCTCCCCTGTTGCCTAAATACACACCCCCTTTGCTGGAAAAGTGTACACCATTTAGCTTCTAATCAAAGACATCATATCCATCATCTTAGGACCACCATTTAGCTTCACCACTGCCCCATAACCATAATAATTCTTTCTCTACCTAACTATATATCACCTGTGGTACTTGTATGTTGCCATAATGTATATGGTGCCCCCTCAATGAATGTAAGAAATATGTTTAGGGAGCATTTAATTAAAGTCATTTAAGACTATTTCTCAATTGTCGTTTTTTTTTTAAGTGGAGGAGCGTTTAATTAAAGTCATTTAAGACGGTCAACCCTAACGGGAGTGGATTCAAGCATCAATGGAGACAATGTTGACTCTTTGTGCTTCAGTAGGTTGAGAAAGTAGTTATGAACTGATACTACATTGTACAAAGTCAGTAGTACTAAAAAAAAGTCATTTAAGACTATTTCCCACTTGTGGGTTTTTTTTTAAAGTGGAGGAGAGAGATGGTGAGTTACTTGGATGGGAGAGAATGGAGAAAAGAGATAAAAATAAATTTGGGGTAGTTGTAGTCAGTTTTTGTGGGACCCACAGGCTCTACATAATGCATGTTCGCCGGCGGATTAATACAAACTTTTTTTCTTCTTCTGATAATCATTTTTCTTTTTTGTTTTCCCTCTTTTTCTCTCGCCTCCCTATCGTCTATGGCTGGACAAAATCTACTCAAAAAAACTTGTTTGTTGGAGATGTAGCCATCGTCTTGGCCCATTCCGGCCAATGTAGCCATGGTTTGTCCGTGTAGCTATTTCCAGAAAATGACTTTTAAAAAATAAAATTCAAAAGTTATTATTCAAAAAAATGGCTTGATTTTCCATGGTCAACATAAATTGTTTTCCGTTGACCGCATTTTCCAAACACTCCCGAACAAAGGAAAATCAGTTTCAAACGCAGCCATAGTTTCATAATGATAGGGATATCAAATGATGTAAGGCAACAAAAAAAAAAAAAAAAAAAAAAGACTAAATAGAATTGGCCGTTTACGAAACAAATAAGTATATATATAGTAATTCTAAAATCACGAAACGAAATTAAGCTATAATTTATTTAAATTTCTTTAAAAAATTGAACGAACCATTCTGACTGAAAACTAAAATATAAAATTTATTGGATACGTTTTTTTTTTTTTAAACCATCATACTCTCATATTTAAGTGACTCATGTTGCTTCAATTTGAGTTAATACCTTAGCGGGAATTAACTTGTTTTTTTTCTTGCTTCAATTTGGCAGATATTTGCAAAAAGTTTTCAACTATATACGAGAATTAAGCATCAAGTAGTTGTTTTCAAAAAAAAAAAACATCAAGTAGTTACCACGTTGGCGTGCTAATGGAAAAATATATCTTGCTTTATATCATATCATCATATATTTATTATTTAAAAAATAAATAAATTCTTTTTTAACGCTCATTTTCTTAGTATTTTTAAATATAATGTTCATATTTAATATGATTTTATGTTATTTTTCAGTATAAAAATGTTATTCTATAATACTAAATTAAGTAATATAATAAAAATTTAACCTATAAACAACTCGTAAACTAGAAGTATACTTAAGGTACATGGTAACATCCTAACTAGCCACTCAATTGCCTTAGTTATGTTAGTTGGTTTATAAATATAATTTACTTGGATGTTCCATTTCCCACCAAAAAAAAATATTGGGAAGTACAGCAGCATGCCAGCATCCATAGTCGGGCCTCAATCAAGTGCGCACGGTTGGGCCAATTCATTTTGTAAAACACATTCCGCCCAGGCACGGACACACGTCAAATTATTGTGTGGATCATGATTCACATAGTGTTATGTGGACAATAACGTTTTAAAAAAAATGTGGACAATAACAAAAAGTACATTTTTTATATATTAAATGTAGATTATTTGTGCATTGAATGTACATTTTTAATATAATATACATTCAGTATACAAATAATGTACATCTCCTGAATACAATGTACATTTTTAATATACTAAAAGTACATTATTGTTATACTGAATGTACATTATTTGATAGTATGATCCACACAGCTGTGTGGACCATAATTGGACGCACACACTGGGCAAATTATTGTGTACCACGGTAAAAAACAACGTCGTTGAATTTCATGAGTTAAAATAATGTACTTTATGTGTTAGAATAATGAAACTTCTAGGGTAAGATAATGTACTTTATTAGAATAATGTAAATTATGCTTTAGAATAAACTACATTATGAGTTATAAAAATGTATGTTGCATTCGTCACGTGAACAAATAATTTACGCGAAACGACGTCGTTTTTTTATTGTGGTCCACGCACCTGTGTGTACCACGATCCAAAAACACACAAAGTACATTATTCTAACTCAAAATATATTAGCTTACCCCATATATTCCATTATTCTAACACATAAAGTACACTATACATTATTCTAACTCATAAAATACATTGTTCTAACACATAAAACACATTATTCTAACCCATAAAATACATTATCTAACCCATAAATTTCATTATTCTAACACATATAAAGTACATTATTTAAACTCATAAAATACATTATCTTACCTCAGATTGTTCATTATTCCAACGTGTGTGCAGTGCAAGGATTTTTCTTTTTAACATCACACGACATCGTTTTGAACAATGAACACAGATGCGTAGACCATACTCCATACCATAATTTGTCGAAAAATATTGGACAAGAAATCTTATAGAAGAGTAAAGCATTTTCCTATTCGAAATTAAACTTACATATTTTAACCGGAAAATAGTATTGTTGCGTAAAACATCAACCTAAATTACTAATTGAAGGTTGAGGCCGTTGAACCAACCCTAATCTATTAGGTTTGTGTACATTTCTTAAAGTTTAATTAACTCGAATATTAAGTATAATATAATATTTAATTTAATTGCAAATCAAAACACAGCATTATTCATGATCTATTATCACTCTAATCTCATTAACCAACAATGAAAATGTGTCCACTCTTTGAATTGTAATTACAATTCAACTATAGCATGAACTTACCTTAAGTTAATGGGGGGTTTTTATAAATGAATTGTTTTTTTTTTTGTTTGCAACATAAATGATTTATTTATTTATCTGTGGTCTAACAATTTTTAATCTACATTCACATTTAGTGAATAATTATTATTTTGGGTCATATTTGTTTATTTTGATTATTTTTTTTGATAAATAATACTTAAGAGTATATATTATATTTTTTGTTCATAATCATATATTTTATTCTTAAAATAGCAGTGTGTTAAAGATGATATGCTTTTGAATTAAAAATATAACACATTATAGTTGTTTCCGGTAAGATATTTGGCCAAAAAAAAAAATGGTCGCGAAAGGGATGACTGTGTGAGTGAATCGTGGTTCTTGTACCAGAAAGTCACACGTTTGATTTTTGTTAACACTCTTTTGGTTAAGTCAATTACACATTATATTTATAGTATAATTTATCTCTCTTGTGTAATTTGTGAGTTATCACTTAATGTACACTATGGATAATGGTTGCAGTTTCCTCCTCACCCAAAAATGACTAATTATTGTAAAAAAATGACAATTCTGCCCTAAATGCAACAATCATAATACTTGGAGACGAAATGTAAAATTATCTAATAAATGCAGAATAAAAATGTAAATAAATATTTGGAATAATGATCAAATAGGCTATTCAATCACACACCAAATTGCAATTAAGTCACTGAACACAAAAACATACAAGTACATCATTGAACAATGCAAAATTACATTATAAAATTTAAAAATTTATTTTAAAATAAAGAAATTGACACATCATCGGTAAACAAGTCATTTTAAGTGTAATTGCATTAATTTGCGTTGTTCAGTGACCCGATTATACTTTTTTTTTTTTTTTTTTTTAAATTTTCAAATTCAATGACTTAATCACCGTCTGATGTGTAGTTAGATTGCCTATTTGACTATTATTCCTAAATATTTTATGAAATCTTCAAGGCAATCGAAATTTGGATGAATCGTTTCGGGTATTGGGCTGGGTCGGAGCGGGGGTTCTCTGGCGCTAAATCGTAAATCTCCTATAGACACGCTTCATGGTTCATAGTTCATACATTCTCTTCTAATTTCCTTTCACAGAGAATCTGTCGTCTCCGATCAAACCCCGTTGCTTCGTCTCTCTGATCCTCTTTTTGTGTGTATCTCTCTCTAACCCTTCTATTAGTAAGTATTATATCCCTCTCCCTACATTTATGTATAAGCCGTGTACATGTATTCCTAGATCACAGCGTTCCGATCAATTTGCTAGGGTTTTTTTAGTCAAGCAAAATTCTTTCTTCTGGGTTCTATTTTATTTGGAAAGTAATTTCGATGGTATCCGCTATTTGTTAAAATTGTTATGTTGTTCTTTAATCGTGTAAAAATCGGTTGTGTTGGGTGTCTATTTCAGAGCTCGAAAAATCTGTGGGTAGCTTTGCAGCTGGATGGTAACTTCTAAATTTGATACTGTAATTAGAAAGCAAAAACTTTAGGGAATATTGAATATACAAAGAATATTCACATGGTTGTAAATGGATGTCCCTTGGTATCTTCTTTTGTTGCATTCTAACTTATTGGACATTTGGACAATTGGACCTCCCCCAATCCAAAATAGAAGGAAAATGAGGGAAATGTAAATTTGAAAGGAGAATTAGCTTCTTAGGTGATGGATCTTATGACATTGGCATGCATATTGCTAGAGTTGCCTCTGCTAAGTTAACTTAGCCATTTGACTTTCTTATTGCAGTTTACTAGCTGAACTAGAGTTGGAAGTTCATATTGATCACAGTGTACATTATATTTCAAGGATGAATATGCAGCCAGTTGTGCAGACAAGATCTTCTGCCAATGGATTTGGCCGTCGCAGAACGGATAGAGAAACTGGAACAAAGTTGCAGAGTGCGAAAACAAATTCCAGTCGATTGACAAGTGTAGGTGAGAGCTGGTGACTATAAACAACTAAGCATTTAATACTCTTTTAAGTTTCAATAGCATTAATGCTGAAAAGAATTCCAGGTCAGAAGGGAGATTCTGAAATCCCTTCACGTGATCGCCTTGTATATATAACTGCTTGCCTTATTGGACATCAAGTGGAAGTACAGATGCTGGATGGCTCCGTCTTTTCAGGGATACTTCATGCTACTGATACAGTCCAAGATTTTGGTATGTTAAAAGACAAAACTTGTTCATTTATATTCTATTGTTGATGGCTGGTTCATAAATATTATTTAGAAATATTACATATGTGTTGGTAATTTAAATTGGTTTTGAAATATAATGCTTATTTTTTGAGCTGAATTACTTCAGGCATTGTTCTGAAGATGGCACGCTTGATTAAAGATAGTTCTCATGGCCCCAAGAGTAATTCACAATCTCTTAGCAAGACTCCTTCAAAGACATTCATAATACCATCTAAAGAGCTTGTGCAAATTACTGCTAAGGTTTTATTTGTTTTCCTCTCAGTTTATGTATACAAATAAATTTTAAATTACACATGGAGACATTTAATTTGTCAATCACAAGATTTTTAGTTTAACATAATAGTTCTGTTGCTTGTATGGAACAGGATGTGCCTGTAACTTCAGATGGATTCAAATATGACTTACAACAGGAAGCACAGCTGGATTTAATGACAGATTCTTGCATATCACAGTCCCGGCATGTTGAGGTGGGGCGAGAGCTGGAACGTTGGGTACCTGACAGTGATGCTCCTGAATGTCCCGAACTGGATAATATATTTGATGGTCCTTGGAACAGGTTAATAAAGAACCTCTTCTTCCATTTTGGTGGATATTTTGGCTATGTAAAATTGTAAATATTAATTAGGTTGCCTGATATTATGCTTAGCAGCTTAAAGCTCCACATTTTCTCTCTAGAACTTAAAATCATTATCACTGCACAATAAAGAATGACATCTTTTCTTTTCTTTTCTGGAAAAATTAATTGCCACTATGTGAAGGAAAAAGTATAATACTTTTTGGTTTCTAATTATGTAACATGTTGGGTCTTTATTCTAGCCATTTTCAAATTAGCATTTTTCTTAGCTGTCCCTTCATACAGTTCCCTTAAAAAGGTGGATGCTGAATACTTTTAACGTATTATTTCTGTTTTATGAGCAAGCCTCTTCATATATGCTTTTCTTCTAATAATGAATTACATAATTATGGTGAAGCTGAGGCCAGGAACTAGGTATTGCACTGGAGAGATCCTTGTATGGATGGGCAGGGTGATAGTGTCTGTTTCATTGTGCTGCTTAGATGCACTATTTGTCTATGAAATGATCTGAAATAAGTTGATAATCCCATTTCATTAACGATCTTCCCTTGTTATGTTTGATTTATGTGCTTGACCTTTATTTTTAATAGGGGCTGGGATCAATTTCAAGCAAATGAAACACTATTTGGTGTAAAAAGCACATTCGATGAGGAGCTGTATACAACAAAGCTTGAGAGAGGCCCTCAGACGAGGGAGTTGGAAAGAGAAGCTTTGAGGATAGCTAGAGAAATTGAAGGCGAGGAAACCCGTGATCTTCACCTGGCTGAGGTAAGAAGAGCCTCACATTCTTTTTTGCAAACTATTTGTTTTATTTTTCCTCTCTATTGTTTTATTTTGATTTTCTCCCAACTTCTGTAATAGGAAAGAGGACAGCAACATCATGGACACCTTGAAATTGATGAGGAAACCCGATTTTCATCAGTCTTTAGGGGGGTTGATGATAGTGGAAATGATGATTGTGAGGAAATTTTGTTGGACTCCCGCAATGATGAAACATTTCAGGGTATCTCTAATTCTGTAATGGGGAAGTCGTTCATTGGTATTAGCAGCAAAGAATCTGATAATGGAGCTCAATGCCTATCAAGAACTTCAACTATGGTATAACTATCTTGACCTTGATTCACTGTCCTTGCTTTAATTACAAAAAAAGGAACTTTTTCTTCCTTCATATCTAGATTTTGTTTGTGTTTCCTTCATCTGTTTTATGCAATTAGTTTTAATCTAGCCACTTGCAGTATGTGCTCAGCAGAGTAGGAGAATTAGGTACTTAAGATGGGAACTCTTTCTTCCTTCATATCTAGATTTCCTTTGTGTTATCAACTACTCTATGCAACTAGTTCTGGTCATGCCAATTGCATTACATGCTCAACGGAGTAGCAGATATAGCTATTTAAGATAGTGTAATATTAAGCCATGATGTTTAATGTTTTGGGTATCCGTATCCCTCTATCATCTTCTTTGTTTCTTCCCTCTTTTTTGGTTGTAAAGCTAGGTTTGCACTTCAAGGATACTTGCCAAAATTTGTTGGTCATTACACTATTTTTGGGGCCATTTAATCAAATTCTTTCTTAAATTGCAATACTGAAATTCAATTTTGAAAATTTAAGTTATACAAGATTATAAGAAACTAAATAAAACTGCTACTTGCCTCAAGAATCTAGGACTTTACTAGAAGTCAACATTTTAAGGAAATACATGTCAAAAACATTGATGAAGGATAGATTTAGTTGACATCCCGTAAGAGAAAAGGCCACTAAGAATGGGGCAGATTCTATACTTTTCTCTTTTTGACCAACATTCTTCTTTGTCTTCTTGCCACTTTTGTTCTCTCGGAGATGGGAGATCTTGGAGGTAGTGGGTTCTGTGACTACCATGTTTCATGTCCCCAATAGCCAACTACAAGTTCTCATTTTCTCCCCCATAGTATAGGGGCACTGAATCCTTTCCCTAGTCAAAGAATGTGATATCCCCTATCTGACCTACCCATCCAGCAGCGTATGTCTGGTTATCTGGAAATATTATTTTTGTGATTTAGATATCCCATTATTGCTGTTTATTTACTACCTTTTTTCATTATTTTGCTCCTTATTCTTCATTTATATTTTACTATGGTTTAGTCTGACCACATGTTTCTTATTGTCTCTCTTTTCTGTAGGATGAAGCACAATCTTCCTTGTCAAGTACTAGTAGGGATGTTTATTGGACTGGTAATGATGATCAGGCTAAACAGTTGTCAGCTGATCATGTTCCCATTACGGAGGAGCGCAGGTTCAATTTGTTTTCCATCATACTTAAATGCTATTATCTCATTCCAGAGTGAATGACCCACTTGACTGGACATGAAGGGTATGGCAACAGAATATAAGATGCATCATCATTAAAATTATCACTCTTAGAATATGTCCCACATGCTTTGTTCAGGGAGTAGAGATGGGACTGCATAAAGTAGGTTATCCTGTGATAAAATTGGTAAAATGAGTATAAGATTCTTTGCTTTATGTGGAATTGGGTCATTCAGATGGGGAAGGGAATCCTTCTTTGACTCCCAAGGGAATGCACTTTATGTCTTTGTTTTTATGCAAAAGTAGTTGATCTTTCTAGGAAATCAATAATTATAACCTCTGTTGCTATGAACTCTGTTTTAGGGCTCATGAGATTCAGCCTAGTGAACAAGAGGGAACTAGTAGCTTTGATGAGGATAATGTGAAGCAAATGGTGAGCTAAAGCTCGATGTCTATCTTTATTGATTTCTTTGTACTTCATTTTATTGCTCGTGAGCTTTTGGTAATCAAAGAATTCTTGACCGTATACAATTTATGCAGTTGGCTGAAGAGGGTGAAAAGCTGAAGCCTGAGGGTGAGTATACCGTATACTTATAAGTAACTCTCTAGAGCACATACAATTACTTATTCCACCAAACTCACTAGAAATGTGATATAACTTTCCTGGATCAGGCTCTCTAAGTTGTCCTAGTTAATAAATGGCTCTGATTTGATGTCAACTGTATTATGTAACTTTCTTGTAGATGATTTTATGTGGTGGTTATTGTTATTATTCTTTTGAATACTTGTGCATATCTAAAACCATTTCAAAAACTTAAAATTGAAAGCTCTGATAAGTGTGGATTGCCTTCAGATGTCAGTGCATTGCATGTTTCAGCCGAGAGTGAGAAGATGAACTCTAGTGCTAAATCAGATGGTGCAGTGCCTTCAAAAACTCAGGTTATAAAATCTGGTAGTTGTGCCTGGCCGAGTGCTGATGCAGGGGGTACAGCCCCATTGTCAACTGGGACTGAATTGTCACGGAGCTCATCTGTGAGTTCATTGTCGTCTGAGAAGTCAACATTGAATCCGCATGCTAAGGTGAGATCGCTACTAGTTTGAAACTCAATTTTTATGTTCTAAAAGAATTACTATTATTTAAGTCATTGAGTAATATTACTATAAGTGTATAAACCTTCATAGTTTCTACTTTCTAGTACATATTATTTTTTCATGTACTATATGCAAGGAAACATAGTTTCCCATTTTTTTCTGTTTCTGCCAATTGTCAGGAGTTCAGACTAAATCCTAATGCAAAGAGTTTTGTCCCATCTCAAACACCTTTGAGACCCGCATCTCCAGTCTCGGATGGTTCCTTATATTATCCTGCTAATGTGGCTGCTGCCCCTCACATGCAAGGCATGACTGTTGGAATTGGGGTAAGTAGTAATCTGGCAAGCCAAATCTATGTCTGTTTGTTTTAATTGCAGAGTTACATCAAAGCATATAAAATCCTTAATAGAAGTTCAATGGTTTCTTTGTAAATCTATCTTGAAGTTTTGGATTGATTCCTTATATGGATCATTATGTCATTTGCACATAGTATGCCATTTGTCATTGCTACACTGGAATGTTAAACATATTTGTGTCAAGAAACCAGTAAAAATTAGTGGGATTCTTGAAGTTATACTTACCTTTTAAACCTCAACTTTCTTTAATGCAATTCTATTGGTTCTAACCTATGTTATTTTGGTACATTCTCAAAAGTGTTAATTACATACCATTTGCAGATTGCACCACCCTTTACTGGATATCAGCCATATATTTATAATCAACAAGTGACACCGGCTCCTCAGCCATATTATCATCCGAATGGACCTCAGGTTTGTCTCCTTTTGTGGAGTATTTTATCTTTTGTTTGTTTAGTAGTTTGCATGCTTCTCAAAGGGAACTTGAAAAGTGTGTAAAACTTTTATCTACTAATTTTGCAGTATGGACAGCAGATGTTACTTGGTCACCCTCGTCAAGTTATGTACATGCCAAGCTACCCTCATGTAAGAAATGTTTAGCTTTCCTGTAGTAGTCATTCTAATTATTACTGATTTTTCTTTATCAAGTAATTCTTCTTGTCAAGTTACCGAGGTAGTCTTAACCATCCAACCATCTACTTGCTTGTTTTACTAAAGAGATTAGATACTCCAAGGGTGTTCCATCTGTATGACTGTATATAATTGGTGCACATACTCCACTGTATAACTAAGCCTTTTTTCTCAATGCAATCTAGTTGCTTCTCCTTTTCATTCAACATTTTTCATGTATTGAAGTTTCCCATCTGGTCTGAAAATTTTTCAAACCCTAATACAAATTTTGAAGAATATAACTCTCATGATGAGAGTATGTTGAACCCACGTCCTCCCCTTAGTCCGGTTGTTGCTTATACTCAACTTAAATTGATTAAAATTGAGTGTTTAGAGTTTCAGACTTCAGCATTCCCCCCTCTTGGCAAGTAGGATATTAGTTTGTGCAAATGAGAGTAGAAACTCAGTAACCTTTTCAATAGAAGTTCAGCTTACTCGTCTGGAGTTATGTCTATTCTGAGCTGATGAATGGCGGGGTATTGTGTTTGACAGGAAATGCCGCACAAGGGAAGAGATTTTTAATGAGATGATTGACAAAATGTTTCTGCAATGCCTTGTGCAATTGCGGTTATAGGAAATAAACTTCTGACGCTTTGACTGCTTGGAACTTTTTTTTTTTTTATGTACCTTTGGTGAGCACTAGATAGCTGATAAGGGTTCTCTTAGCATTCCAGTTTGTCATTTCATGGTTTTTAAAAAAAATTTAATTTAATTTTTCTTTAAAACTCAGATGGATCAAGTGTTCTGTTGTTGAACTTGTTTTCTTTTTAATTTAGTGGATAGATAGTCTCAGGTCATTTGTGTAACTTAAAATCCCATGCGTTTTTGGTCTTTCATTATTTTCTGGGTACCATGACTGTATGCTTAAACAAGTGTATAAGATAATAGAGGTTGAATTCACCTCCAGTTTGGTCATTGCAAGGCAGTTAGAGGTTTTTTGTGAACAGAACAAGGTGCCAGATGTTTCACTCAGGCATGACTAGGATCCGATCCTTTGCAAAGGATCATTCCAGTACTAGTTAGTCTTTGTCTTTTAGGGTATCCTCATTCCCTATAATTCAAAACGATTCACTATCCAAGTCAAGTTGGTCAGGTTGCTAGTTTGGTAACTACAATGTTCTTCAATTTTTAGTGGGAGCGAGCGACATATTGGCCTTCTTGATTTGAGCTGACTAACTATGAATAATTTAGATTGATTTATTTCTTCATGGCCCTTTGTCAATTAGACTTATAATGTGAGGTTTATGTAGCGCACACGGTTAAGTAGTCCGTGTCATCTAAAAGAAATTTATTCCGACTAGGGATGTCAATTGTACCCGTATTTGGAGAAACCTGATTCCTCGCCCCTACGGGGACAAAAATAGGGGATCGGGGATGGGGATGAAGTAAATTTTGAATTTTTTTGCTGGGGACGGGGGCGGGGATGAGGAGTACTCTCTCCGCCTCGCCCCGTTCCCGAAAATATATATATATATTAGAAAAATAGATTTATGCATGAAATTAATAGGGAATAAAAGACGTGCGTGTGTATATTAGGCATAATGATGTGTGCATATTAAACATGTTCCTATTTGCACACAACACATAAATATACACACATCATAATGCTTAATATGCACACTTTTTTTATTTCTTAATTAATCTTATTTATGTGTATTTGTTGTAATGGATGAGATTGGTTCTCATGATGATTAACTACCGACTTGTTCTAAACATGCCCCACTACTTACATACTAAAAATCAATCAGTGATGCACATACAGGTATTCAAAAATCTTTCCATTATATTATATTATATTATAGTTTTCAGCAAGGAAATCATTAATCCCAGTAAGTGCTGAATACACACAAAGTGTAGTGTTAGGGGTTAGTGGTGGGCAACAGGATGGATGATCCCTTCCCTATTCCCTATTCCCTATTCCCTATTCCCTATTCCCTATTCCTTTCACATTATATTGTGAAGTTTTTTAGGAAGATACATATGTGTACCTATGCATATTGTTTTCATCACATCATTCACCACTAACTAACGCGCAATTCATCTACTAATATCAAAATTTTGTTTTACAAAAATATTCATACCCGGTGAGCAAGAAAATGATACATACGTAGTATAAAATAGAAAAAAGGAATAAGCAATGATAGCATTTGCAGGCTATAACCCACCCTGTGAAAAAAATTAGCAGCGCACACACAGCACTGCCAGAAAGAAATGTTCAAATAATAATAATAATAATAATAATAATGATGAGTATCATTCTTGTTTTTTAATTTTTGCTCAATTTTTTTTTCTTTACTTCTTGCTGATATGATGTCATTGATTCAGAGTAGAAAATGAGTCATATTTTTTCTTTTTCCTCTCATAAAATTAAAACATATGACAAAATTTTTATTTACGTAGTATTATTTTCTATAAAAGAAAAGAGTCAACGTGTTCAATTCATGGTTGCACAGTTATAGTCAACCACCATATCATATCACCAACTGTACTATTGCTTTTGCTGGCCCTATTATATAATGCTTCACCTGACTTTCACTGTAAAAACATGAATCCTGGTGAGGGGTGACAATCAAGTGATCCACTAAACAATATATGGATTTTCTCAAAAACAAATACTCATCTTTAATGCAATCCAATTTGGTAGCAAACAAGACTTCCCTGTTGGTCGCAAACAAATTTTCTTCAATTTTGTTATGCAATTATTTCTTAAATTTTGTACTTCTTGAATTATTTTTATATAATTATGTCCACACTTTTTTAATTTTTATTTTTTTTTGCAATCCATTAATTTATGATTTATAAACATATATTATTGATGGGGCCATGGGATGACGGAGGGCCATTTTATTGGTAAAGTCTTAGTGCAGGTGGAGTCTATTTTTGTTACAATGGGGTGAAGAAAGAAGCATGTAGCAAAATAATATAAGACGTGCTACCAAGGGTATTAAATCCACGACCTCCCACTTAGCAACACACAACCAACTCACCAAGTCATTACTCATCTTATGTATTAGAAGGCAGGAACTCCACCTATGCATGGAAAGTGCACTGGAAGTAAAGTAGTGGGGGAATATGTGTATGACTAATATTGAAGGGAAGTTGATGCAGTACATTTGTCAACCATCCGGAAGGTCTTCAACAATATATAAGGCACCATTATTCCCTCCAGATATTATCGCTTGGCTCACTTAATCCCTCTAGTCTATACTAGTGGTATGTGTTCTTAACCTTCAACCCTAACACCATAGCTTCTACTATTTATTTATTTATTTATTATTTGGGTTGTCATTTTAAGCTAATATCTTGGACTTTGTATGCCAATCTTTTGGATCTAGCACACCTCCTACCCCTATATGTACTTTCATAGCCGATTTATGATAGGCTCGGTCTCAATAAAACCATCAATTATATATTATAAAAGTAAATTTGTTTTAAGCAAGTAGACCAACTCTGTTTTCAAAAACCAATCTGCATCAAACAGATAGAGTCTCAACAGGGAGTTCCAATGAGATCACTATCATATCAATGAATCCAGATTCCCAACCCCTTCATTTCATACCTACAAAAACCATATCAAACATGGTGGGTGGGTCCAAATTAAAGTGCTAAATATGCATATATGCCCATTTTAAATTGACAATAATATTTGAAATTAATTAATCCGGCCTAGCTAGCTATGACCCTGTTTAGTAAATGGTTGTTAGCTGTTGGCTGTTTGGGTTAGAAAGTATGATTTGTTGATAACATTAGCTGATTGTAGAAAGTTGTTTGATAGATTAGCTGGCTGATAGCTGTTTGGTATAATTTCTTTTCTCAAAAAGCTAATTGAAAATGCTGCTTTTAGTAGCCTTTTGAATTTAGCATTTTGGAGTTACAAAAAGCTTATTAACCAAACAACTAATAGTGGTCAAATAAGCCAAAATTGACTGATAGGCTGATTATTACCAAACAGGGCCTATATCATTTCTCCTTGGTTCCTTCCTATAAATACACCACAAGCCTTCCTCAAAAAGGCCATCCATCATCTATCTTTAATTTCATCATCAGTATACCACTAATTAACACATGGGGAATTGCATAGTTCCACAGGCAAAGGCAAAGGCAAAGGCAAAGGCTATGAGAGTCCTAGAATATAAACCTCCAATCAAAGTGTTATCAGAATTCAAAAGCCATGCCATGATCTCTGATTCACCTGCAAAAAAGAAGAAGAAGAAGGTCAAGTTTGCAGATGAGGAAGAAGAAGTAGTGGGTCAACAGGTGAGGATTAAGGTAGTGATGAGCAAGCAAGAGCTGAAATCAATGGTGATGAGTGGAGAAGGAATATCTCTTAGTGACATTGTCTGCCATCAGATCAATACTACAAGTGAGAGCTTAGTTGATGATGATGATGATGATGATGATGATGAAGTTTTCTCTAAGGGATGGAAGCCAATGCTTCATAGCATACCTGAGATAGACTATGCTGCATGCATGAAGACTTAATTAATTATATTGCAGGATATATAAATAGACTGTTACAAAAATATAATATAGCTTTTCGTCTTCATTATATGCACAAAAAAGTGTGTTAATGACTCTTTTCTGTAATGTCAAAAGAATTTTATTTAATTTGCAAAAGAAACAGAGAAAATGCAGATAGATATTGATGATATGATGTGCATGGAGACCAATATAATATGGCAAGTGGCATGGGGTACGTGTTTCCAAATTATGATGTCATGTTATGATACAAATTTATCAAAGCCATTAATAGCATCATCAAGGAATATAATCTCACTTTCTTGAATTTAAGTTAAATGATCATCACCTGACTTCAAGTCATGGTTGGAAGCGGCAAAGTGAGGGTTCGAACCCTATCTCAAATATCATTGGAATTGGGCTCTTCAGGTTGGTGGTTTGAGCTCCTTATGCCATATAATAAGGCCGGAGACCGATTGAAAGGTTGCTCTGCGACTTTTGTACAAGGGTTAGTTTGATGTAAATTACTTTGGATTTTTTTTTTTAAATACTACTGATTCTGTTACAATGTAGTATCTGTTCATAGTTACTTTCTCAACCTACTGAAGTACAAAGAGTCAACAGTTGCTTTATGTATTAAAAAAAAAAAGTTGAATGATCATTTTCCGCCACCTTTTGTCTGCCTGCTAACTGCACTACTCATCATCATCATGTTAGTTAAGGAGTGTTGGTTGGTGAGTTAAGTGTAGATTTAGATAGAAAGTAATGCAGCAACTGCTCATAGTGCAGCTGCTGGGTATGGTAAATGCCATAATCATATCTAACGCTTAGTAATGATGATTTTGGGACAATATATATAGGTAATATCAATTTCACAAATATATAACTCATCATCAGGCAGTTAGTGCTAATTAGGCTGCTAATGTAATTACAACATCGTTTCAACTAATTAAGGTAGGGTTAGTTAATTACTGAAACTAGAGAGTATAAATTTCGTTTCACTTAATTAACTTGATCAAATTACTTTTTTTTTTTTTAAATGATCAAAGTACTCTTAATTAAACACCTTTGTGCTTCAGTATGTTGAGAAAATAGCTATGAACAGATACTACAATGTAACAGAGTCAGTAGTACTTAAAAAAAAATAAATTAAACACATATATAATGTATGAATGACTTAATTCCGAATTCAATTCTCTAACTATCACTCATTTTTAGTTTTAGTCATTGACTTTAAAAGCGTCACAGGTTGCTCGCCTTACGATTTCCACAGCCGGAGTACGGAGGTTGTTGAAGATTAAATTATTCCTTGCCATCCAGATATTCCACAGCATGTAAGGGAAAAGTAGATTCCAGCTAATGCCCGCTGCAGTCATTTGATTGCTAGTACAGGCATGTTTCATCCATGGAACGATCGGGAGATGAAAGCTCGAAATGAAATCTGTAGGAGGTGAAGAGAGGTCCCATCAGGTCCTCACCGTGTCGCAATGGCGGAGGAGATGGTCGATGGTTTCTTCTGAGTCATCGCAAGTCATGCAGGTGGTCATGCCAGTAAGCCCACGCTGATTCCTTTCCACATTGGTGAGGAGTCCGTTTCTAGTGATTTTCCAGAGAAAGAGTTTAACCCTTACATTGTGAGTAATAAAATATCACGACTAAAATATATAATAAGAACTCCACCCACATTTTTCCACAAATATATAATCTAATGTTATATTATTACAAAGTATTAATATTATAAAATTTAATTTCAAATATAAGCTGAACCTGTGAAACACCATGAGACATTTCTATTTAGAGCAAATACTAATTTTGGTCCCATGAGTATTGATAAAATGACTATTTTCGTCGAAATGTTTAATTATTACCGATTTTCATCCACGCCTATTATTTTAATACCATTTGTCATTCACAACTATTATTTTAGTGCCAAAACTAATCGCGCTCTAATTACCTCTCCGTTTAAGACAACATTGAAATCTAAAATTTTTAAAGGTATTTTAGTCATTTTCAACTTAAGATCCCAATTTAAGCATTAAAATCGATCCTAATTCACAATTCTCCTCATCCTACCGTGAATTGAGATTGATCTAAAAAGTTGAAATTATTTTATTCATGCTCAAATTGAGATCTTAATTTAAGAAGGATTTAAATAACCTTCATAATTTCATATATTGGCATATCTTAAATAAAATGGTGAGAGGGGTGATAAATATTGAAACTATGACGATAGTTGTAATGAAAATTGATGGTAAAACAATAATGTAAGAATTAAACGACCAAAACTGTTTTGGGAATGAAGGAAAAACATTGCAAAGCTGATAATGTGAGTAAAGGATAAAATAAAAGAAATTGTAACGGAGAGTTTACTTTTATTAAAAGCCAATTAGATAATAAGGCAAATGAATTAATGACAAAATTGCTTAGAGCTACAATAATTATACCATCACTGAATGAAACAAATTAATTATAATTACAGCATAACTGCCCAAAAGAAAAACAAAATTATGCTCTAAGAACAATAACATTGCTGCATTTTGGGCTCCTTCCCAAGGGAGCAAAAGAATCTTTTTGTGTTTGCAGTGCCTTATGAATTGTGCCAAAGAAACTGTGATGCAATATTGGGAGTGATGGTATCGCCCTATTGAAATCTTTATGCCCATGAATTCACTGTCGAATTACCAAATGGCCAGACAAAGTTCATCACTGACTGGGGAATGGGAATCAGCTAGTCTCTTGATTCTGCCCTCCCAAGACAGTAAAGAAAGTCACAGCTAATCTCTTGAGGACCGCATAAGCTCAAACCACTGCATTTTTTGAGATGATAAGAAGGACTTGAATGAATTAGGCATACACTCAACTGTACTAAACAGAAGAAGAGGACAAGCAATTTTGCATTACTAACCTGTCTCAACAAATCGGCTAGTGTCCTAGGAAGGGATTCTATGTTCCTTAAGACCAAGTAGTATGGAAAGGGGAATGATTCCATATACTTGGAGAACTTCACACTTCCTTCTTTAAAATCATAATCGACATCCTGGAATATTATCAAGATTTTCATTAAACCACCAAAATACTCGAAAATACCAAATCAAAGATAAACTAAAGCTATAGTTGCACTTATTCAATAACCAAGAACACGAGTAAACAGATACCTGGATGTCCATGATGGGCTCTTCAGGGTTATCCAGCACCAAAAATACAACTAAGCGTTTTTTATTCAAGAGGTCTCTGACACGAGGCTTCAATTTTTCCTGTAGAAGATAGTAGGAATATGTTTTATAGTTCGACCAATAACATGAGAGATATGAATTGCAATTTCTGCTCACTCATAGAGAACCAGTTAAATTCAAAGTAAGAGATACCTTCTCATGAAATCGACCATCTGCTATTATCAAAACGAGTTGCTGGAGGGGATTATCTCCAGTTGGTAGCCGTGAAGCAGCATCAAGCATATCATTCAAGTATTTCAATAGATCAACCATTGGTTTATGTGCTATTGTGTTTTCTTGCATAAATGTAAAACTTGAGATCATCTGCTCCATAAAAGAAAATGTCAAACAGTTGAACAGAGACAAGAAGATGAAACAGATCTACATCAGTTTACAGTTTGTATATCTATTTCTCTACACCAATTGCTCATAAACAGATATACTGACCTTAATCCCAGCATCTCCACTAAATTGCTGATCAAAATCATGCAACAACTGAATATTCCCCTCTTCCCCAAAGCTTGCAACAGCCAGTTTTCCCACTTCCAACTGAGACATTGCACGGCAGACAGTCACCAAAGCTTCAATAGCAATGTGCCCACAATGAGATTCAGACATACTCCGGGAATCATCCACAGCAATGACAACTTGGTAATCACGTTTGTTTGGCCGAGTACGACGTAGCCAAATCTTATCTTTCCGATAATGACTTGCAATATATGGAATTACCTGGTACATACAATACCATGTTAAAAATGATCCCAACCATTAACATAAAGGCAGAATGTTAAAAAAACATACCTTTTTCATATTAATCCTTTTGCCTGTCCTGTAATCTCCCTGGAGCTTGCTAGCCAAAGTAGGCTCCATTATCAAACGTAACTGCTCAGCTAACTCCTGTGATAGCCTTGTTGTGAGGAGTTCATATCTTTTCCAAAGAGCAGCAGCAACATTCAAGTCACCAGTAGTCCCTTCAAGGTTCCAGGCCTTACCCAAGTTCTCATCATTCACAGAGAGATTGCTGACTTGATTTATATCCTCACTTAAATAATTTCTCTTCACAGAAACTAAATTCAATGATGAACTACTGGGACCATCATCATAACCCTTATCCTCTTGAGCAGACGGTTCAATTTGTTTTTCTGTTTCCAACTTCTCCAATTGCATTTCTATATCATTGCTGAAATTCGAAGCAGAACTAACAATAGGTTGGGGTTGAAGTTGGAGCTTATCAAGCTCCATTTCACTAGCATAATCTTTTTTCTCGTCAGTTCCAGCATTCTCTTCAACATCATTTCCACTTGCATTTCTGTCAACCTGGTCAGTCATCGCAGGCCCTATTGCTTGAGCTGTTCCCTTGTCAAATTCCACAGTATACCCATATTCCTCTGCATCCATATCTACCAAGTCATCGGTACTCTGTATGTTATCCTCAAGATCAACAGAGATCTTTACTCTTTCTTTCCATCCATCAAGTGCATCTCCAACATTACGACAGGGATTTGGCTGATTCTTATTAATTGATGAATTAACAAGAGGAAATGGAGTTTCAGGTCTATTACCACTTAACTTATCGCCCATGGATGACCCAGCCACCATGATATCTTGATCAGCATTAGAGCCCCCACCGGGAGCAAGGTTATGCTCAAGTCCACCTCTATTAGACCATTCTGCCTCTTCCATGGAATTTTCCAAGTTTTCAGGACCACCGTCATCTCTAGGCTCTGGTAGATCTAGTGTACTTTGACCATTCTGCTCAGACTGACCAGCAACATGGGAAGCCTTGGGCTGAACTGCGTCTTTTCTAGGCTCCAGTGGTTCCTTGTTCATGTTACTCTCATGATCGCTGTCCTCTTGAACTTCCCCAGACTCTTCATCCAAACGTTTGTGATCCATCTCTTCCAAAGTTTCATCCATTGGATCAGTTGGTTCCTCATTCTCACTTTTCGTAGAGAGATCTACATTGTTATCATCTTCATCCATGAGGTCGGTACCTTCAGATGGATCCAAAGCTCCATCATTTTCTGGACCTTGATCTGGCTCGTCAAGTTTCAACCCTGTAGGATCTGTGCATGCATCCTGTTCTTCTAAATCCATGTCTTCCGTTTCATTGAGGCTTTCTTCATTCCCATTTTCATCAGGTTGTTTTCCAAGTGCCCCAGGTTCGGTTCCTTCCTTTTCATCATCAATAGCAGCAGAGTCATCTTTAGCTTGGAGTTCCCGTTCATCTCCTTTATCTTTTACTGCTTGCCCTGGCTCATACTTCTCATCGACGCTATCATTATTTTCATCTTCTTCCCTGTCCCAAAGTTTTTCATCAACTTTTTCATTTTGATTACCAGTTTCCCCAACAGCAGATTCCACTTGCTCATTCTCCTCATTATCATCTCCATCATCAACAGAATCTTCGCTGACGCTGTATGTATCAGCTGCAAAATCTTCTTCCATCTCAATGCCCTTATCTTTTACATTTGACATGTCACCTAAAGAATTCTGTTGTTCATTTGGCTGCAACACAGCATAGATACTTTTAGATAAGTTCTGTTGTAATACCAGAGGTAAATGAAAATGGATATACGGAAAACAAATGCAAGCAATAAATTTTGTCAATTCATACTTCTTTGGAAGGCTCAAGGAGTTGATCTTCATCAGTTATCTGATCACTAACATCATTACATCCAGTGCCATCACCCATACCCGTACCACTTGCATCCCGAGTTTCATCCTGGCTGGACTCGTTGATTTGGTCTTCTTTAGTGCCAAATCCCTTGGAAAATAGTAAACCAAAAACCTCTGCTAGAACATGGGTCATCACACATACCTGTTTAGATAATGATGCAGAAAGACAAAAATGATTAGGATACACAATCAAATCAAATGAAACCCTCCAAGAAAACAAAACAAGCATACCATCCTGTGCATGACCAGAAAATGGTGCAGAAGACCTTCCCCAAAAGCCAGGATAGCATTTGACAAGGAATAAAGATGTTTCAGATGTGTTTTGATGAGAGAAGATAAGCGTGGATTTCTTCTGTCATAAATATACAATATTTTTCCCTGCACAAATCATATTGATGAGAAAGGTAATAACAGTGTTAAACATCGAAACAAGAGAAATCTATTAAAGAGAAAATGTTAGCAGAACTCACAGCTAGACAGACGGTCTCAAGTAATCTATCACTAATCACGTCCAGCTGCAGTTTTGCTATATTTGACTGCAAGAGTGCTTTCCACATATTAATATTCAGCTTATCAGGGAGATCATTCCCTAGTGAACCCATAGCATGAAGAGCATGCACAATACATTTGCAGGTCTCCATCAGGGACAAACCAAACTGAACTTCAACTTCAGTGATATTTTCTAAATGACAATCGGAATCCACTTCATTTTCTGAAGAACCATAACCAGGACTTAACTGTGAAGCCACGAAGTTGGCCTGAAAATTGCAAAGCTTCTATTTTAGATTTCAATGTTGACAGCATTGCAACAATATATTCTAATCACAACCCCATCAGACATCAGTGTCGAAAGCAGTAGTACTTTAATATGTACAAGAAACATATTCCGATACCTTGTCAAATATATCACTGAAATGTCCAAGCAGGGTATCTTCAACAGCTGCTCCATCCACATTTTGCCCACGGAAGGTGTGGAGGTCATTCTCAAATGTTTTTATCAATTCAAAGTTTTGATTTAACATCTTCTCCAAGTGTTCTGTAATGCCACAAGGATGCAATGGGGTTCCTCCTCTGGTTGTGGTTGTAACTCTATCAACTCCAAGAAGGACATCATCCAGCAAATTCTGTTTTACAGTGACATTAAACAAATGTTAGGGTTTCAACACTATATTGATCCATATAGATGATATCCACGTATAAAGAGGCAGATTTGTTCAACAAGATCATAAAAAATAAATTCATACAAATATTACCTTAGTTTTTTGAATATTTGGAAAGTATTTTCCAATGAAAAGAAGAATTTTCATTGCTGAATGTTTGACATTTGTGCAAGGGCTCAAATGGTTATCCACTACTGTCTGTAAAAATAGACGCTCCTCATGCAACAGAACACATAAGCTATCAAAGAGTTGCTGCAAGTTTAAAAAGATGTGTATTAGGAATTTATAATAAAAGCAATAGGCAACAGAATTTATATCTACAACTGTAAGCCCACCTTTTGTTGCCACAAGCAAGTAAAAGATTTGTACTGATTTTGGGCCAAACAAAGATCAGTATTCTCAGTTGAAGCAAAAGGGAAGGAGCATGAGAACATGTTAACTAAAGGTAAACGACATTCCTTAAAATGTCTAAGTTGCCTTGCAAAATCATAGACATCCCCACGCTGCTCTTGTTGAATAGTCAAAAGATGGTCAATAAACGATCCTGACCTCTCAACCTGCATTGTAACAATAGAAGAGACCCCCCATTAGCCTGTAGTTACTGTACAAGAAAAGAAAAGAAATTTTTGAAGAAAATATGTGAATGCAGGTTCACGTCGATTTCTGGTTGACTGTTCCAAATGATTGAAAACAGCAAACTCTCTAGACAAACTGAGAGTTCCCAAAAGACCACTTTAACTCCAACAAAATTGTGGACTGCTTATATTCTACTATAAGTGAATCATACAAAAAGAGCTCAATCAACAACCAACTACCTGTTCCAGAGTGAAATCCTTATGGAAGTTTAAGCTGATACTCTGCAAAAGTTTCATTGATTTGATGCTCTTGAAGTAGTACTGATTAGCTGATTTCCATTCAGAGTTCAAATCTTCAGAAGAAGATCCCTGAAGCTCTCCCAGAATATGATTTTCAACATTCCCAGAGGAAAGACCAGTTTTTGTCAAGAGCAGGTGCGGCACTTCATAGGATGGCTGAAGAAGCCAACAAATTGATGCATTGGCTTCCCCTTGGCCCTATGGCACATGAAAACAGCAAAAGAAAAGCCAAAACATCAACACACAGGATCACAAGAACATAGGTTTTAGGAATGAGCATTCACTAGAGCAAGGCAAAGATATTACTACTAGTATGTATACTATACCGTTTTGAATGTTGATCTGTGCTTAAATAAACCACACGCTTCCAAGACCTTTAGTAAATCTGAGAAAACTCTTCTTCTTCCAAACTTCTTTCCATCATCCTTCCATATCTCAGCACAACCAATTACAGTTCTACAGATTTCATCAATAGTATGCCACACTTGATTCCAATCACCAAAGCATGATATCTGTGAACACTGAGATGGTAGACCATCCTTGAGGATTCTTCCAACTTCTGCATCATTAAAGCTTGAAATTTAATTTCAGGTAATCAAAATAGGAATTGGCAATTGGATATTTTACCCTATGCTGTGTGTGTGTGTCAAAACTATATTAGAATTACCTTCCAAATTTCTCTTACAGGAAATATCAGAGAAATCAACTTTAGTTGTTTTGCTGAAGTGAAAATCATGAGAAACAGACTCAACTTCCTTCCACCAAACAGCCACGTAAGGAGAGCTGAAGCAGTAAGAAAGTCAGTAAATACGAAATAAATTGACCCAAACATATCATAAGCTGAAATGAAGCTACCTGTCCTTTATGCACTGAATCTGCTCACATAGTGCATTAAGAATGTTCCTACTCCTATCATAGAAGCCAACAGAGAATTGTGTGTCTTCAACGGTTTGGCAATTTATTGAACTTCCTGTCACTTCTTGGTTGATGAAAAACATAACAGATTGTTGAAATAAATCCTGCATGAATACATCAGCAAATTTAAAATACTGGCAATGAGTGAAAAGAGTGAAAATCAATTATGTGGTATGGTATCTGACAATGAAATGAAATAATTTCCAGTAATAAGTTGACATTGAAAAAAAAGCAGTGTAATCAGATAGAAGTAGATAAAGATGTATAATGGCATCTGATATGGCTCAATATTCTCTATATGAGGTGATTAAGATCAAGGAAACAAACAAAAAAACTAGAATTCTAAATCAAGCATGCAGATGTAACCAAATATGGGGAAGAAAAACAAGTGAATGTTGTGATATAAGTTATGATACTGGAAAGTCTAATCTTCTATTGAAGGTGTATCGAGACAATAGAGAAAAAACATTGTAAGCTTTAAATAGATTTTAACCAAAGCAATATTCTTGAACGGATAACGAGACTCACAGTAAATTTCTGTATGAGTTTTTTGAGTTTCTGCCGAGTTCTCCTGAAGCTCTCTATGGCTGTATAATCCTCAACACGTTCCCATCGGCACAGCTTCACAAGATCTTTTAGTTCCTTTTCAACATTCTTTCTAGATACATCCATGTGGTCCAAAATCCTTGGTGGACAAATAAGAAGGCAGAAATAAAGACAGGAAAAGACCAGGAACATCAGTTTTAATATTACCAATCTAGAAAACACCAGGCAGTTCAGTGTGGAACATTATGGATAAGAGGGAACTCACTTTGGCAAGAATTGCACATAATATCCAAAACTATTGTAGAGAACTTCCACAATCTTCTCATGACTGAAAAAGTCCAAAATACAATGGTATACACATCTTTTAAAAAAAGATAATCTGAGAAAAGTGAAATAGTACTGACTGTTTAAAATATGCAAAATATATATAGTTTTTACACCATACTATTCCCAAGTTGCATTACCTTGATTGAGAATCTCTGCTTATACAATTACTGAAGTGTCCATGAAAAGCAACAAGCAGTTGAAGACGCCTTCTAAACTCACCAATGCAGGACATTTGAAGAAACTCCTCCAAACTGGATGAAGGTTTAGTGCGAAATACAAAAATGTAGTGAAGAAAATTAATTGAATTGCCAAGCAACAATTTAATTAATAGGTGTAATAGGTAAAATGGCACAAAGAATGTGCATGCCTTTTTATCATGTCTGGAGTATATGCATTACTTGGCTGAAGTACTGAATACAATGGAAACCATAACTGCATTCAAAGAAAACAATAGACCACTAGTCTAATTATTTTACACAAAATAGAGTAAATAACTATGGATTAGAGATTTTATCAACAGTATGGCAGCAATAAGATATTAAAAAAGCAGTGACTGCAAATACTACCTTTGCAGCATTAATCTCAAATTGAGATTGAACTTCATCAAGCAAAGCAGGCCAAGATTCAAACTCCAGCTTATGCCATGAGGATACTAGAGCGAAAATAGGTTTCATTTGATCTATGAGCCAACCAATAAAAGGGAGCGTTAGTTAGAAACTTAGTAGTGCATGATGAAGAGCTAATGAACCGGGAAATTATGATTGTTTACCAGACAATGGAAACTTGGCAACTGTCTGACACAACATGTGGACTCTATTGATCAAGAAATGCAAGCCAGACAGGGCCTTCGAAAGGAAAGAGAGAATTAAACATTAAAAAAACAGTGATTTTGAATATTGAATAATGGGGTTCATAAGTCTAAATTGAAAATATTTAAAATTCATAATAAATTATTAGAAGACAATGTACCTTGGCCAGAGGAGCACTTAGAGGAATAGCCAAGATCATGTCAATGACTTCAACTATCTTCTGTAGGGCAGGATGGTCATCCCATTCATTTAAAAGCATAAGAATTTTCTCTTTAAGAGAAGTTACAGGATCCACCATAGTAGCCATAGTGGGGGCATTTGAATCCTAAAGTGGGAGATGAAGTACAGAGAAATGAGAAGCCACATCCTAACTGATAAATAAAAAATTAAATATACTGATATACATAACCTGAATTTAACAAAAAAAAATAAAGTAAGCAACTTAACAACCTTATAAAAGTTGTACGCATGTGCTGATTTACGAGGAGAAATGACCATATGTTCATGCTCCAAACATAGGCGAAGCAAGTGCTCTGGCACAACCTTAGCATCTAACCATGAGCACAAAAGACCATCCAAATCTGCAGAAAGCACAAATAGTAAAATATTATTCAACAATAACTTAAAAGAAAATATAAAGTCCAATAGCTCTGATACCAATCACCTTTTGTCATTCTTACACCCAGTGAATATGACTCGATGAAAGTAGAAAATCGATCTGCATCAAGTACATGAATATTTCCAGGCTGCAATAGACAGGATAATAAAGTCATAATTATTGGTATACAAAAAAATTATAAATACAAAGAGAATACTATATATTTTTCCTGGAGTGCAATATAAACTGCAGAATAAAAGCTTGAAAATCACACTAGAGTGCTGCCTCTGCTCCAGACACAAGACTTACATTTTCAACAAGATCAGTTGAACCAAATATTTGATTGTGAATGTTGATCATGTCATTTATAATGGATTCTTCAACAGAGTTCCAATCATCCTCTGGAGTGTCACATTCCGTGTTAGTTTTTGCCTATAATGAAAGGAAGCAAATTAGATATTTCAAATAAATGGTTAGGAAGAGTAAGGGACAGAAACAAGGCTCTCAAAAGACCCATTACACTGTCAGAGAGCTCATCCCCAGAGAACATTTCCTTCCAATCTGAAAAATTCTCATTTGAAACAGCACTTTCTAAATTGGATATATCGCTATCGATGATATTTTCAATCTTCAGAGCACGTGATCGGAACGTAACTAGTTGATCATTATTCTCTTCTTTCATTCTCAGATGAAGCTTCATGTCCATCCAACGCCTTGAAAAATTATCAAATATCTTCTCCAAAAGCTGGAAGGTAATAAACAGGCATTTCAGATCATCAAATAAATTCACCATAACAATAACTCACCAAGGATTATACTCACTGTAAATGATGAATTATCCATAAAGCGTGCATCAGCAGCAGAATGCATTACTCGAACTAGAATATTGTGATAAAGAGAAGCAGAGACCTGTTTAGAACATAAAAACCTTTAATACCTACTTACATGAATGACAGCAAGAATAAATAATAAGATGAATACATGTTGCTTCACAGTGAATCTATGAAATTAAACTGAAGAATCACAAACCATTCCATCAGTAATGCCATCGTTTTTGGAAGTAACAAGATTCTCAAGCAAATGCAAGTCCATAGAGTTGATATTTGTAGGCAGCTCAATATCATTCCAAGAAAGCTTGTACAGCGTACTGTCACCCTTGACAGAAGCAAATTTTGGTGCACACCCACCAGGAAATCTCATGAAAGAATATATTGACCCCTTCCATAGAGCACAAAGAGTCAAAAAACAGCAGACATTAAATCGAATAAATGTAAACAAAAAGTACTAGTCTTCAAGTTACCAGAACTGAATCCATTTCTTGTTTCCCCAGTTCCTCCACTAACTTTCTACCTAAAGCACTTGAAAAGACCAGAGACAAGCCTAACTTCATTTCATATACTGATATCTGAATTGGTTGAACTATATCAATGTAATCAGCATATTCATTTGACAGTCGCTCAATAAAACTTGAAGAGGTCTCCTGCAAAACATAAAGTTGACTCAGTTTTATGCAAATTTTAAAGCATAAGACAAAATAAAAGCATCACAATTATCAGAGCATACTAAGAGAGAATAAAAACAGTTCAGCAAGCAATTATCTTAATCAACAAATGTTACCTGCCAATTTCGGAGTTGACCAGATCTCTCCTCTGAATGCATACTTTTTGCATCTGTAATCAAGCTAGCAAATTTCTGAACCACTCTGAGAAAGACGTCACATTCATCTTTCAAGTTCTTAAAATTCCCAGGATAAAGCCTATATACAATCTGTGGCAGATGAGGTACATAGTTAGATATAGATACAATGTGTGCATTTAATCCAATCAGCAGGAAATAATCAAAAGAATTGATAATGCCAAATGAAAATATATAGATTTCTTCTTCTAAAGCTAAGCATTTCTGATTTTCTGCCCAAAAAACACCATCATTACATGACGAACATATCTGACCAGATAAAACATGCTATTACACAAATGCACATAGTTAGATATAGATACACTGTGCAATTTAATCCAATCAGTAGGAAATAATCAAACGAATCGATAATGCTAAATGAAAATTTATACCATTTTTTTTTTTTTGGGGGGGGGGGGGGGGGGGGGGCTTATGAGTTATGAAATTCTTTGGATCTTCCAAAAACATTTCAAAAGATCCCAAAAATAATAATAATAATAATATCTTACCCGGGTTATCAGAATTCATGTGTGCTTATAAAAAAAATCACATATCACTACCAATTGCTAAGACTAGACATGACAATGGTAAAAAATGCAAAGCATGTTAACAATCAAGTGAATCAATAACATTAAAAACACATGGATAATAAAACTCTCCTTACTTGTTTTTGAAGTTTCTTCAGCTTGGTATTGAGTTCTTCTAACACCTTGGTATGTCTGTCATCTTCTCTTAACTCAAAGGACCCTGATAAATAAGTACACTCTCTTCTTACCTGTAAGTTCATGAATAGAATTTTCACATCAAGCTTGGGCACGAGAGATCGTCACAGTTTTAGACTTAGTATTGCTCACAAAACTTTCCACTTTGGAATGTCCCAATAAGATTTATGTCTAGTAAACATTTGTTTGTCGCAATAACATGAGCCAAACGAACACTAAATGATCCAGTTTTAGTAATCTTAATCAATTAAATATTTTTTGTTCAATCATCTCAAAGTGTAATTTAAGCATATAACTTAATACTCATAAAAATTTCAAATTTACAAGTTTCTCCCCAAGGAGTGAAGTGGCAAAACCCGAGGCTGAAAAGTAGTAATTCAAGTTGAAGTGGTTTAAAAAACTAAACAGAAAAAATACCTCATTCTCAAGCTGGAGAGAAGCAATTTTTTCTGTCAGCTGTGAGAGCTTTACAGTGTATTTTACAGTGGGATCCAAATATGTGTAGCTAGTCAAAAGACAGTAGCGTAAGCGACCAATCAATAACCACGCAGATCCTAGATTTCGCATAAAATCTACAATATAAAGAGCAAATAAATAAAAGAACATTAGTTCTAATGAAATGAAGCACCAGCCATGACCATTAAAAAGAACATATTATCAATTGAAAATTTTAAATTTAGCCTGCCCAAAAAAAAATTCATGTATTTACCACTTGATGAACAAGGGAGATAAAGGGCACGCAGCAATGGCTTAATTAAGGGACTGATCAATGATTCAAAATGTTCATGTTTCGAGGAGGTAAGGAGGGAAATCATGTACCCCACATCATTTTCCTGAAACATAGAAGAAGCATGTTGGAGTATAAGTGAATAATTGTTAAGGATATTGTGGTTATAAATCAAGAGTTTGATAAATAAGTTTATGTTTTTCACTAGAATAACAATAGTCAAAATCACAATATTGGAGCGTACATCCTTAACATAGAATTCAATTAGAATGGATAACGGCATACCGTAAGCATCTCCCGTGAATTATGAGGAAAGAGAGACTTGATTTTATTGTACTTGCCATCTTCAAATGAACTTTGGTGAGCACTTACAATCTAGAATCACAGGGAACAGGAAATTAAGATGTCATTATAATAGTCACAATGAGAGAAAGGACGGTATTGTTCCAACTGAAAGGAGAAACACCTGCTGGAAAAGGAACCGAGCAGTAGATAAAAGGAATTCAGTTATGCAAGCATCCGTAGAACCATGCCAGAGGTGGTGTGAAGAAGCTCTAAGCTTTAGACTGTGCAAAGAGTAGTCTCTAACAGCAAATGTACCCTGCCTGTTCTTGAAAAAGAGAATTATATACAGAAGTTGCAACAGTAAAATATTAAATAATGACATATACCAAGCCAGAGAATGTAGAATCAGAACAAGCACCTTAACAATTAATTCCATGATACAGTGGCATCAGGGAAGAAACAATGTGCTTTAAATCTAATATAAACTAAAATATAATCCAGATAACAGAATTCCCACACTACATAATGAAATCTAAAGCAAGCCATAATCACAATTCACATGATCATACGACATTTTGGCCATGACCTCTCTTCTACAACATGCCACTTACATACGGCATTCATAAAACTGATAAAGTAAAGCTAGTCTTAGCTACAAAGAAAGAATAAAACCCTGAAATCAAAGGGCACACAGGATAACCTATAAATCTACCAATTGAATCATGCTCATCAACCAAATTCTATGCTTGCATGCAAGATGAATTAGTATTAGATATACATATGGTTTAATTGAAAATACACCCTCAATCATGTCAGTTTTGAAAAAGTTTCGGTGGAAGGAAATAATAATTGTCAAGCAGAGATATTATGGGATTGTTCCAACTGATGTAGTAGGCAATTATCTAGAAATAAAGAATGACAGAACTCATCATCGTCCATACAAATGCAAATCATAGAAATAGTAACTTACAGAATTTGTTCAACAGCTGCCATTTTTACTGGCTTAAACAGCCTATCAGGTGGAAGATCATCTTTAAATCCCTCCAATGGATTATTCTGATGAAAAGGTCAAGCTAGAGTAAGATATAAGCGACAAAATGATCCCAAGCTAGCACAGTAGAATTCGATATTTACCTCAGTAACAGCATGGCAGGGACTCCACAAAGCAGAATGCCATGCAAACCATATGTCAAGAATGAAACTAGAGATCTTCTCACTTACTGCAGTGGAACAAAAAACTTTTAGGATTATGAAATAAAAAGTAAAGCTGAGAGTGGCTAATTTAAAAGATAGCAACCTCCACACACTGATCCCCAAGCATCTAATGTCCACAAAATCTTTTGATGACCCAAAAAGTCTGTTGGAGGCCTGGAAGAAAAGTTCAATGAAAAGTTCATAGTAGACTCAATGCGGCCAGACAATGCAGTTAATTCCTGTCAAGATTCAAAAGACACATCACATCAAAAGGATGTTCAGGTAATTGACTACCTTATCTCTCAAGTAAACAAAAGCAGCTTGGCAACTACAGATTCAAATGAAAAGAAGAATCTTACATGAAGCTGATCAAGGTTGGAAAAATGCTGAAGTAGTCTTGTATCAAGAATGAAACTAATATCATCAGCTAAAGGCAGTGTCTCAAGCCAGCAAGAAATCCCAGACTTAAGAGACAACAAATTAGGGGTGAAGACACAGCACACAGATGAATTGGACAGCAGCACTTCTTCTCGAAGAGACGAAGGATTCTCTTCTAACTTCTTCTTTTCAAAATCTATCCTTCTAGAAAGCATCTGCACAAACAAAAAAATGTATCAGTAGAGTATCAAACACTACCATCTAAATTAAAAGGAAATTTTAGTATTAGACATACCTGGCACATATCTCCCAACTGATTAACAACATTGAGATGATCTCCATCAGATTTTTCCATTACATAAGATGACATGCACACACCTGTAAGAATATCATCAGTATAAAGAATTGGACTTAGTTGTAAAAAGTGACAGTGTAATGCGTATAGGTTGGTTACAAACCAAAAGATAACCCCATCTGACTTCCCAAAATACAAATAGAGCATTAAGTGCTACCCTAATAATCAAGTACACTCAGGTAAAACATACAGCAATGTAGCTGCAGCAATTTTTTCAACATACAAAATAATTAATTTTTTTTAATTTTAAAATTAGAAGGATTAACTTCAGGGACTGTTTTGCCAACAACCAATCAAGAGTGAAAACTACATATGTTCACCTCTACACTGAGGGACTGGTTTAATTATTGCACAATAACTAAGGGAAACATGCCCAAATAATCCAGACTTCCAACTGGATTGAGTACTTTTTTTTTTCCTCAATATTTAAGCAAAAGAAAATTACGGAGTAATATTCTTGCAATTTTTACAAATATATAGATATAATGGACAGTATTCAAAATATATAGATTAGACAATGAAAACTTAACCTTCCATAGCAAGGAATCGAAGTTCAGGATTAGAAGATAATGCAGCAGCTTCAATGGACACATTGTTCCCACCTATATAAATAATTTTATTAGAGAAATAACAAAAAGAAAGGGCTGCAAAATTTATATAAAGCTCACAACTGAATACATACCCAACTCAGAACCCTTTCTCCTTTGAGGCAAAACTAGTTCTTCGCATTTCTTTAGCAGTTGACATCGCTTTTGGTACAATTCAGCAGTAGATGGTTGAAATGGATGCCCACCATGATCCCACAGCAAAGGTTTTTGCAAATGATCAGACCAACGTGGGTCTTCATCAATTGTAAGAATCTTGCTCTACAAAAGGTTAAGGAGTTGAAGAAAATGGTGAACATAATAAATTAAAAGAAAATCAAAGAGTGAGCATTAAAACAACATTTATCAAACAAAAAGTCAAAAATACCTTCAGATTTTCTACTTCATTTGGAAATTTTTCCCTGAAAGTTTTCTCCAGATTTGTGACATCCTTTGTTAAAGACCGCCAAGAAATAAGCATGCCAGTATCAGGAAACTCAACCTGAGGTGAAACGACACTGTTCCAAAACAGACAGTGATGTTCAAGAAGATCACTGTACAAAGACAAAAGCACTTCAGAGTTGGGAGATTTCATAAACTCCTCAGATCCAAACAATTGAAGAACTTTGTCCTCAAACTGCTGCAAGGATCTCAAAACAGGTTCAAGTCTCAAAACACGTTCAAGGATTTTGGTATCAGGATTGCTGCATGCGTAGCCTTTCTCATAGCTCCACTGTTGATTGCTTAGTATAAGTAAGCGCACACTCCTAGTAGCACTTTTGAGCTGTTCACAACAAGAATTTAATGCACACTCCGGCCCAGCTACATCAACAAGTTTTTCTGAGAGCAGAGCTTTCGGATTCAACTTCACTTCAATTGACTTTTGAGGCATGATCTCCTGGTGGAGCTTAAAAATCAGATTCCATATAGGGTGTTCTCGTTCATTTCGCAACAAGTAAACAAACCGATTCAAGAAAGAACCATGTTCCTGTAATACAGAACCAAGTTGGCTGAAATATTTAAGATAAAGCTTGAAATCGCTTTCAGTTGTTGCCTGCTCAAGTACCCAGCTTGCAGCAAATTGTTGCATTTTCTTAACTAGTGGCTGGTTGAAATCTTTTTTCCCACAATCATGTGCATCTAGATGCTCTGAAGCCCCAGGAAACATCACCTTATGTAAGCTCTTAAGATCAAAAATTTGGCATCCAACAGAACGACAAGCCCGTAGAGTTTGTTGCAGACTCGAATTGCAGGCGGTTTGGGACCCCAGAAACTCCAGGTACATACAATTTTGTTTCACACATGACTCCTCTGAGTAATAAATAATATCTCTCAACTTCAAGGGAGTTGGCCATCCACCAGGCCAGCGTAACATCCAATCTTCCAACGAGTGAAATTTTTGATATTCTGCCACAGATAAATGAGATTGTCTAGCATTATCCACTATGTCTCTTCCTTCACCCTCACCTAAAGATGAAAGATAAATATGCTCCCAACTAATTTGGAGGCTCCAAGACAACTTATTGCCCTGTGTAAGTAGCTCTTGAAACAATTGTACCCATCGTGAGAGTTCAAGAAGTGTAATATTCATGTTATATCGTGCACCTTCATTCTTGGCATAAATATGTGCGCGGGCCATCATATCAACCAACTTACCCACAGGGATACCAGAAAGAACAAGAAATCTCATTGCATCTTTGTGCTCAGTCACATCAAGCAACTCTTTCGAATCTATATCAAACAACCAGTTAGGCTCCATCATATAAACTTCAACACCTCTATTTCGCATTGCTCGTGATACTTCACCATATGCAGGGTTAACAGTGAGAAACATACGAAACCGAGGATGGGGATGAAGAATGACAGGCTTTCCATCGACAGTTCCACATTCATTAATTGTTATAGATCCAGACTGCTCAACCAAAGAGTTAATCCTATCAAGAACCTGCAACATCAAGAAGTAAGGAATTACAATTTGCAAATGCCTTGGGCAGAAATAAATAACTGAGGATTATTGGTAACTAATAAGAAGAAAACTAAATTTCACATACTGTTGGATTGCAGAGATTTGCATTCTGTAAAACAATCCACTCTCCATTTTCTATTGCTTTTATAAGAATTCCAGGTACCCACTCAAACTTTGCTGCATAATGCCTTCTTAAGTGGTCATTGCATTTTCTTACTGCAGTGAGGGTGGCATCCAGATCTTTGACTGACCAAGACAACCGCAATGAACATGTCACAATATCTGACTTTAGATGTTCAATAATGTTAACCAACAATGGAATAGACTCAATGTATTTTTTTGAAGACACACAATCAATGCTTGTTACAAAAGCAAGCCACAAAACAATAAGATCATCTCTTCGCATGGATGCCTCGGGCAACGACTCTAGCTGCTGCAGGCGGCAATACTCATTCACACAATCCTCAACTTGAGAAATGGCAAGACGATATTTTCGGATGGCATTATATTGCTCAAAGCTTCCAAGCAGCTCAGATATATCAGTAGCAGATGAAAGATTTAATTCATTTAGTAAATTTCCTGTTAACTGTGCAAGAATCCTTATTAAGGAAGTTTTACCAGATGACTGGGGGCCAACCAATATGCATAGCCACTTATGCTTTACACAATGCGCCGCAGCTTCCAGGCTATTGCGTAAACAAGGTAAGACTTTAAGCTCATGATATGATGACTTATGGTGAACTCTCTGGAGGGAGACATTACCAACAGTGCACCACTGTGGATCGAGTTGTACCCTTGGATATGGGTTTATAGAGGGCTTCATTTGAAAGACTGCTTCATAGAGCTTCATAACTTCTTGCCGATCAGATGATGTCCGCATTCTTTGCAAATAAACCGTATTCAAAAAACAATCAAACTTTGTTTTTCCATATTGACCTGAAAGAAAAATGTTTCCTATTTAAGAAGGTTTGCAAATTATCAAGTATACAATACAGAAGACCAAAAAATCATTTTTTTAATAAACAAACAAGCAAAAACAACACAAAACAAACCCATCATTATTTCGCAGGAACGAATCACATCTCGCAGGTTGAACTCCCAGGGGGAACCTTCATGGCCAAATTTGTGAAAAACCATTGTCTCTTCATGCAACCTTTTATTAAATAAAACCAGATTTGAAAGCATAGATCTTGAAATTGAAGGATAGAGTGAACTGCAGATGGCAAGATAGTCATCTTGAACTAGTTCATCCACATAAACCTGAAGTCCATCATGAAAGGAACTCTTAATGATAGTTGACAACAAAGTAATGTCTACAAATTGATGTCACTAGCATTATGTCAAATATGAATTAAGAATCCATATATTCATACCTTTGTGAACCGGTTCAGGAAGGACTTAGGTAGGTTTTTCCGTCCTCCACCCTGAGATGAAGGGTTTTGACAAGCAAAGACTCTGAAGGAGGTTGGGCACTTAAAGGTTACACCTAATTCTGGGATGAAAACCTCAGCACGATGATCCAAAATAGCATTCAGTCCCTATATTTTTAACTCGTAACTAGTTAGATCATGCCCAGAATAATTTCTTAAATGTACACAAATAAATAAATAAAAATTAAGGATGAAAAGTAAAAGAGACAAACAACAACCTCCAAGACAGATTGTGGGGCAAGATTGAGTTCATCCAGCAGAACCCATGATCCTTTCTTAAGTGCCTGAAATAAACACAGTACCGGGAAATTTGAATCTGGACCACTAAAGACAAATACAAGCTGTCAAGCGAGGGGAAAGAAACTCATTTATATACCTGTAAAAGGATTCCATCAGACCATGCAAATTGCATTCCTTCATCACTTTCCACAGGCAAATCCGACCCCAACAAATCCATTATATCAGTCTGCACCAAATAAACCAAGTGAAACACGGTAATCCACAATGGCAAGAAAGATTGAAGAGAAAATTAAGAGATTCTTGACCTGCTCAGACAAGTTAATGCGTACGACAGTGTGGCCAGAAAACTTGCCAAGAGCAACAACTAGACTGGTTTTCCCTACACCTGGGCTACCTTCTAGCAAAACTAGAGCCAAAAAAAGTCACAAGTTAGAGAAACTAAGTCACAGACAAATATTTCTCTTATTCTACGATTTTTTATTTTTTTTTCATTTCATAAGGCCTTCATTCCAAAGTAACACAATACCACAACCATACTAAATTTTCATAAGAACTCTGAGAAGCATACCAGGTTTTGAAAGTTGCATAGCACGTAGCACCCGCAATGCATTTCTGTGAGTTGTTGGTGCAAGAAAGTCAAACTTTTCAGCAGGAACATTATCTTTACCTGAGAGGGTAGGAACACAGGGAAAGAAAGAATTAGCAAGTTCCTGACATCATCTGAATACTAAATGACATGGTGAAACTGGAAGAGAAGAAAAACAATGAGTACAATTTCCTAAGATAACATTTGATAATAGGAAAACGAACTAACAACAGCAATTACATCCATTCACAAATCTAAAACATCTAGTCCTTCAAGAAACAAACCACATCTCCAAACACTTGGCCCTCAACAGTCCCCCTAAAGCCCTAAAATATAATCTCAAGAATGTCTACAATAGAACAAAGAGAAACAAAATTTTCACAAATGGATCAATCAGCATTCTTTAATATACTTCTGCAATTGTGCAATGCAAATGAGGTGATCACAAGTCATATTACTCATGCACAATGCATCATCTGCAAAAAGAAGCTTAGTTGGTCTGAATGTAATTAATTGTCTACTAAGATGGACATATAGTGACATGTAATTAATATTGGTCATCCACATAATTATCTTCACAAAGCCTCACTTAGCTGTGTAACTAAAAGTCCAAATCGTAGACCCTTTTGAAAACAAACTCTGTCTGAACATTTAAATATATACTAATCCATTATTCACATCTTTTCAGCTATAACCCAGCTCAGATCCTTGCATAGCAAATTGTCTGAAAGTTTGTATTAAGACTAGAATAATTGGTGAAAATTATACTAATAGGTTAAAACATTGGTGAAATTACGAGCAACCTTAAACGTGAAAAGTACATTATCTCTCCAAAACAATGGGTACTATAACAAAACAAGCAATGCAGACTAATATAATCACCACCTCAACCAAAGATAAGACTAGAATGTGAAACAAGAATAATAATGATGCATATGAGAAAATACATTCCTATGACCAATTAGGCAACAATAACACCAACCAAATTTAAAAAAAAAAAAAAAAAAAAAAAAAAAAAAAAAAAAAACCAAACCTCTCTCAATATAGAATGGATGAATACCAAAATGAGTATCACATTGCTTGTTATCAGTGCATACAACAGCATCTGCAACTGAGTCAGACCAACCATAATTCTCCAGTGTGGCAAGACTTGAGCAATCAAAATTTGAGTTGATTTCCTATAGCAAGATATAAGAAACATGCATTAATAATATAGTACTTAGAAGAAGCATGTGCTGATTCATAAAACAGCATGCGGCATAGATCACTACGTTATTACATTGAGATGAAACAAAATATAACTCTATTTTAGAATCAACAAACCTAGCATATTACCACCCTAATTTCATTGTTCTCTTCTTTCTTTAAACTATCTCCTCATTCTAAGCATGACCAAATTTATGCACCCTAGTTCTTTTAATCAAATGGCAAGACAAAAAAGTAGTAGCTAGCCTTTTCCTTAATTGATAATTATAATTGAGAATTCTAATTTAAGAAAACTGCACATAGAATAATGAAAGCTTATCCATATATTCTGAAAAATAAGAGCAGATATCAAGTAAAAGCTGCACATGCTTCTACATTCTATAAGAAGCATGGTAGTTTTGGATGTTTCTTCTTTTGGGTAAAATATGTCTGCAATACATATCAACTTAATGCATGTAAGTGTGTAACTAAAAGAATATGGTACAACTATACTGCAAAAGATGGAAATATTGCAATGGCTTCAAATTCTCAAAGTGATTTTGGTAGTCCAAACTACAAAGTATTCACAATGTATAGATGGCAAAGAGCAACACCTTCAGCAGCCCTAGAAGAAATAAGAAACATTTCTTCCTCAACCCAGCAGCCTCATACTTGGAGATATTAGTACCTGAAGAGCAAAAGTAGTCAAAGATTATTCAAATGAATAGAAGCATTTCGTATAACAGGAAGTAATGGAAAAAAGGATAAAAAGATGCTTTGTGTTTCTGTTTCTGATAGATGCTTTCTACCCTTTTAATAATCAGTGTCATTAGTTAGAAGTATTTATGACATGGTAGAACACTTCTATGAAAATCAAGTTCGTTTATGTTGCATTCAGCAATAGTTTGCCCTAGCGCAGCATTATGATACAATAAACAGCGCACCACTTCAACTAGACACATATGTTGGTACTAAATGGATGATATGGCAAAATTATATCAAAGAGTTTGCACCAGCTTGTAGAAGCGATGACAACAGCTACTATAAACAATTTCTACCAAAACCAATTAAAAATATACCTAAGTTCAGCCCATCCAGCAAAACAAGGAACGCCCCATGTAGGAATGCAGATTCTGGTAGTAAACTTTCTGGTTGTAATCTTGTTCCAGTTGTGTTTATAAAAGAAACCCAAGATAACAAATCTCTCACAGTAAGCATTCTTCCTGTTTTTAAATTATTGAACCACTGCATGGAAGAAAAGAAACCTCAGTTTAATTTCAAACCTATCACAACCATGTGTCTTTCTTTCTATAGCAGTTGCCTAATATTCAAGCAAACATTAGAGTGAAGCATACCTCCCAAAATTTTAACATGGGATCCACAAAGCTACCAAGCTGTGGGTTAATAATCCTGAAAATTAGGCCATAAGTTAAGTTAGTATCATAACTAAACCTTCTAAGAAAAAAAAGCATGGAGACACAAACCTCCTAAGAGCAATAAGTTTAAGCTCATCCAAGCCACTAACAGGAGGTACCCATATCTCAGTAAATCTGTTGCGAAGGGCAGGAGATAGCTCTTTCTTGCCAAAATCACCACCAGGATTCATTGTTGCAAAAAGGCAAAAATCCGAATGGGCAGTTACCATCTCAAGATCAGAACCTCCTTTCTCAGCCAATGACTGTAGATGTCATAACAAACAAAATACAAATCAAATAACAAAGTTTAGCTTGTGATCTGGAAAGACTGTAGATGTCATAACAAACAAAATACAAATCAAATAACAATACAAGCTGGGGAAATGCTAAAATACTTTCAAGATCACAAGCTAAAATCCAGTATATATTATAGGTGATCACAAATATCAAATGGGTTCAAGAAATTTAACATCATATGGAGTGACAATACTGTAAGGAGTAAACATCAAGGATAAAGTTGGTCAGGTACAAAGGAAAATACCAAAGAAACATATGGTGGATGTAATCGTTCAGAAATATTAAGTTATAAAGTGATTAAAGTATAGCAGAAGCAACATACCAGCTTCCTTTCAGGCTCCAACACACTATTTAAACGTTCAAGCACACTATCATCAGCCAAAGAAATTTCATCTACCAGAAATAGATCTCCCCGCTTCATTGCTTCAACAAGGGGTCCATCTTTCCACCTAAAGATCGTCTGCCACTGTTGATGTAGCTCAACTAATTCAAGGTTCAATTCTTTAATATAATCAAGCTCTTGCGCCGTCACATCAGGATGGGAAACCAAACCCTGATTGTAACTACTCACAATTTTAGATATCTTTTCTAGAGTCTTGGAAGCTTGATTAATATCTGAAGGAATTTTCTGGAAAAGAGAAAGAAAAGTAAGCGAAGAGCCGAAGACAACGAGAAAAGGAAAAGAATCTTCTATTACTATGAGAATACGAATGCAACATACAGAACCACCAGGAAAGTGGACAAAAGGCTTGGAACACATCAACTTTTCACATATATCTTTGAAGTCCATGGAAATCCGTGATCTTTCTCGTACAGGATAAAAACCCTGTTAAATGACAACACAACCACCCACATGAATATCAATCTACAATGCTTTTCATGGAAACATTTAGAGCCAAAGAAGACTTAGTTAAAGTCCATGTAAAAATAACAATTGAAGAAAGCAATGCAGCAGACCCCAAGAAAATCAGAAGTTTCTGTAAACTGATGACAATTCAAGATATGTAATTCGGATGCCAAGATGATACTGAGAAATTGGCAAATCGTCGTCTTCCCTCCACCAGTTTCACCAACAAGGAGGACAGGCTCACGCAGCTTGTAACAACGCTTAACAAGGAAGTACAATCTCTGCATACTTTTAGTAAGAACAATTCTGCATACACAAGAAAAAAGTCCCATGTCAAAAACAGTAAATAAGAATGCAATACATTCCAGTCTAGCCTAACCGTCTAGGTGCATACCCCCCAAAGTGTTCTGACAGTTTCGGATTCTTGCCAACCTCAAAATTTTCTCCATATCCTTCTTCCTGACAATAAAAAAATATTACACACTATCAATCAATACAGTTACACATTGTTATCCACATCAATTCGAAGATAGAACTTCCAATTTTCTTTCCTTAATAATTCATTAGGTCATTGATCATCAGCAATCAAATACATACAATGATGTTCACCAAGACTAAAGAATGATCTAAACACAACAGAATGGAATAAAAGAAACAACGGTAACAACTAAGTAAGCACTTCCAAATATCAGAAAATTAAAGAAGCTTCCATCAATAAGCTGAACAGTATGCACAAAAGCAGGGCGATAAGAGAAGTTGTAGCACAAGGAAATATGTTTATAAAAAATAGCACAAAGAACCCTCTAAAAATCATAGCACCAGGGACATTCATAAAATAAAATAGAACCTCTAAAAAAAGGTACAAGAATATTTTCAAATCACTAAAAGTTAATACTAGCCAAAAAAAAAAGTTCCCAAGCACCAAATGAATTTAGGATATGCAGATACATGTACACAACCACTAACCAAGAAAGGAGTGCATCATACCCTCTATATCGTATATTAAGATACATAATGGAGAGATCTCAAATATAATAGCAATAAAAAGCTAGGGACTAAACATTATCCAACCTGCTTGTACAAGAAATACTCAGACAATTTGACCTTCAGCTTCCTCTCCAAAACTTCTTGAACAACACTTCTCTCATTGTCATCCCTTAACCTCTCAGCCAGTAAATAGTAACCATCACGAGCCAAGTCCTCATAGGTTTTCCCAAAAGCCTTGAAACGGTTAGCCCAGCGAAACAAGTCACGTGGAGTTATGAATCCATGTTTCCCTGCAAAAACTTTACTGCTCTGCCTACGCAGTTGCAGCTCCTTCATGACATCAACCATTACCTTAGCATATCTTGGCGGAATTGTACACTTGTTCTCCAATATAGTACTTAATTCATCTTCTGGAATTTCATCAACATGGATTTCCACAAAACGGTTGCGAAATGCCCGAGAAAGCATCTTACGACCACCATAAAATGTGGGTGGATTTTGGGTGGCAAATAGCATAAACTCAGGGTGGACACGAACAGTTTCACGCAATTCAGGTACATATAGCTCTCTGAAATCATCCAGCAACCTATTTAGTGCTTCAAGAACATCAGAAGGTGCAAGGTTAAGCTCATCCAAAACTATCCAGTGTCCATTACGCACAGCCCTAACCAGTGCACCTTCATGGAAAACAAGCTTCCCGCTAGCATCAGTAATATACGAACCCAGATATTCCTGAAGATCAGTATGTTCGTGGTTGTTAATCCGCACAAATTCATGACCAGTTACTGCTGCAAGATACTGAACAAGACTAGTTTTCCCACTAGAGGTTGGCCCCTGAAGAAGAACAGGATAGCTTCCAATAAATATGGCACGAGCCAAGTTCTTTAAATGCTCTTTGACAGTCTTTGTTAGAACATAGCTGTCCAATAAATCATCATGCACAGAGGCTCGAGTTCGTTTATTGATCAAGTAAGCGTCAAATGGGATCTGTTGAGGTAGTTTACCTCTCAACAAATGTGAAGAAATCAAATTGTTCATTAACTTAGCACTAGTTTCATCCAACAATATCAGAAAGAACATACAAAAGCCATCATAAAGGGCTTTTTCATATCCAAAGTGCCTTTTTGCCTTCTTAAAGTAATCAAGAGCACGTCTAAGAGACCTCAGACTATACTGGGGTTTCTGGTTAGCCCCATCCTGAAGACTTTCTTCAGATATATTCTTGGCTGCTTTATAAAACAGAACTATGTTTCTAACTAGTTCTGTATTTGAATGATCTTCATCTATAAAATTATTAACAAACAAAGTTAAGTCATCATCATCCATCACATCATCAACAAAATATTCCGAGAATCTGCTCCTGAGTGAGAATGGCAAGTCTCTCTTTCCGGCATCAGTTGCAGGATTCATACACGCAAATATGCGGAAGCTGGAATTTCTATCAATACAGTTGACATCACCCTTCTCTGTCAAACAAAGAGACCCATTCTCTTCTTCTAGCACACCAATAAAACGCTGCAAGGTCTCTGGAGGAGCCAGGTTCACCTCATCAAGCAATATCCAGTCACCATTCTTGAGAGCTGTAACGAAAGCTCCTTCTACAAATGAAAATATCATTCCAGCAGAAGCACTCGTTTGTGCACGGGCCTTTTCAAGTTTAATGGAAAAATTCTCCCACTCCTTCTTTACTTCCTCACCTAAAGGTCTCTTGCGCTTCATACCAGAGCCTGATCTTCCTATTCCAATGATCTCAACACCTTTCTGAAAACCAACCAGTAACTTCTTCCAATTCCTATCTTCCAAAAACTTACCTAATCGCTTAAGGAACCCTTCATTGTCCTGAAGCACAATATATTAGTACCACAAACAGCAATAAAAAAGAAACAAAAGGAACTTTTTTTAGTGAATATACCTTCAATGAAAATGTCTTAGTGAAAAGATTCTCAAACTCCTTGTACAGAGGGAAACATACAAACCGTGCATCAACTGGTTTGAAACCTCCTAGCAAATCTGCAATGTCACTTTGCTGACTCAAGTTCTGCATAAAATTTAAATTAGTCAAAAAATCAGAGGCAACTGAATATAGTCATAATTTCTCCAATTAGATAATTTTTACAGAACATACCAATACTGTGAGCTTTTTACCCAGCCTCGTTGCCAAACTCTGTACAAGAGTAGTTTTGCCCGTACCAGTTTCCCCCACCAAGAGAACAGGCTCATTATACTTAACAGAACAAGCTATTCTCTCTAGAACATGTAATGAATTGCGAATTTGAACAAAAGGTCTATCCTCGTGGCAGAACTGTGGAATCAGATAAAAGATTTAACAGAGATAATAAATGTCAGTAATAAAATATCACGACTAAAATATATAATAAGAATTCCACCCACATTTTTCCGGCAGCACTCTAAGGAAACCCGACCAACATTTAATGTTAGACATCGATTCCTCTCCTGTGAAATGATTTGAAATTTAGGCTTATTAATTGGACATAATGTCTCTACAGACCACAATTTTGCTATTGCATCCCTAATAGCATCCCGGTTCATAGAAGTGGAGAAGGCTGCAAAAACATCCAACGCCTGAAAAACACAATGTCAAACCATGCACCAATTAGCCTACCTAGAATATCTTAATCAAAAGCAGCACAGCGGAACATGGAGACACTTTATTTCAAACCTCTTTAAAGATAGCATCACGAGCATAACTTGAAAGACCATCCTGGTGCCAAAAAAAATCTTGGCCTGCAATTCTCTTGCACCATTTGAGGAGATCTCTGCAATTACAAGTAACTTGTGAAAATTAATAATGTCCAAAAACCTTGACCCATTAAACATTTAAAGACTATACCTCAATGAGAACCGCTCGACAGTAACGCTTCCTAACTGAGATGCTGAAAGCGCATTGACAATTTTGAATGTTTCTGCATGATAGGACAGAAAAATGTCACAAGTGAATTCTAAGCATTTCTCCCCAGAACAACAATTGATTTCTAAAAAAAGAAAGTAATACCTATAAGTTTCCCTGCAAGAGTGTTCAATTTTGGATACCACACATTAACAATATTCAGCAAGTCATCTTCACTAGGTGGCCCAACCATTATTCTCCTCCAAAATGCACTAACTGAATTGTTGCCTAAACAAAGGAGGGGGGGTGAGAAAGGAAAAACCTTAGCCAAGAACGGAGGAAATAGGAATTATTTTTCAAGAATTACACATTTTAATACACATCCAATTTAGCGCAACTAACTATGAAATGGAAAAAAGATTCAAAAAAAAAAAAAAGCATTAACAGTTTTGTTGGTAAAATTTTTTGGTTAGCCATATCACTTAGCTGAGCCATCAATAAAAAGACATGAAATCTACATGCACAAATACACAATAAATTGAAAAGTACCAAAATATCAAATCATGAGTAGATAACAGCATACAGAGGGTACCACAATAACATTACTTGAAACTAACAAGAAAAATAATGATGGTAATGATGATTTTCCTGAAGAGACACATAGCAGAAGACAATAATAGCCTACTATACAGAGATAACCTAAAGTTGGATAACAATATTTTTTGCTACAACTAATGCCCTTTGTACAGGAAGAAAACAATGTAAATGTAAGACAAATAAACACTTTGATTACCAACCTTCTGCAGATATATCCAGTTTTGAACTTGTCACGGTAGAAAATAGCCGAAAGTCCTCATTCACACTAATCACCTGCATTGATCCATCAATCAGCAGAAAAATATGTGCACAGAGTGATAGAATAGATATTTTTATTATTTGAGCACACAGAATAAGGACTCCAAATGGACTTATATCATAAAATATATAAATTCTTGAACCGGAATAGGAAAGTGGATGATAACAGTTTACAGGAAAATAAAGCCTTATCAATTTGGATATTGTTGAAGAAGAGTTTTTATTACTATCCAATGCTTACAACACTCTACAATCACAAGGGCAATATGTAGGGAAAAACAAGGAACAGAAAACAAAGACAATAAATGGAAGCAAGGCTCAAGGAACAAAAGTTTGCTTCTAGGAAAACTAAAAGACAGATTGAAAAACACAACAATTATTCTCAAATGTCAACAGATATATAAGAAAACTAACTTCCTAACTGAGTCACCTAGAAAGTGATTGACAGCATGTTGATTTGATAGATCACAGTGTTATCCACTATGTAGAATCTGATAGCCAATGAAACCTAGTATATCATTAAATAGGAGTATAAAACAAGAGAATTGTTGACCATATACTTCCACACAATTATTTGTTATTTTATTAAGACAAACAGAAGTACGATAGATACTTTATTAATTTGGGCATTGAAGGGGAAAAGATATGACATATCAACTTGTAAAACAATCAAATCATGTGTGAAGAATAAATATGATCAGATATCAGCAATACAGATGGAAGTCATGGAATGAGAGAGCATATACTCTACATTTAGAAATTAAAGGGTATACCTCCCCATGGCCAGTGGAGAATGAATTTGACCCCTCTAATAGAGGTAATAAGACAGATCGAACATCAGGTGGTGCTTTATCCACATCCTCAATGACAACCCAGAGACCATTTGAAACAGCCTGCATAAGAAAGCATACATATTTCATGACAAGGTTAGAAAGCTTGGCATTCACACATATTTTAATATATTTAATAAAACATAAGAAACAAACCTGAGTAAGAGAACCAGGTTGCCATCTAAATTCACCGGGTTGGTCAGCACAAACATAACTCCCAACTAATGTCCTGCCATCAATTTGCTCATCCATGTGTATAGACAAAACTTTTTATGAGACCAGCCACAACATACCCCGAATATAAACAAACAAAAAAAAAAAAAAAAAAAAAAAAAAAAAAAAAAAAAAAAAAACCAGAACACATTAGTTTATTAAAGTGGAAATAAGCAGAAACCTAGGCACATGCAGACAAAAAATTTGGAAGGCCATGTCCAACACTCCAACCAGAATACGTTTCACATAAGGTCAAAATTTAATAAAGTTGTCAAAGGCAGTCACAAACAAAAATGTTGGCAACGGCATAAATTATTGTATTGCACCCAAAATAATAAAAAGAAAAACACACAAGCAATTGAATGTGATGCAGAAACTATTTCACTTACTTATCCAGCAACTTGTTCTGATACAAAGGATTTTGTCAATTTCATTAAGTGATAGCTAAGAATCAAGATTCAAGCTTTACTAACAAGATAATTATATTGCTGCAATCATGCAAAAAATATCCATAGGGAAGAAGCATCTCAGCAGTACAAAAGGGTGATAGAAAATTACCTTGGCTCCCATATTCCTGTGCCAACCTTGCAACAAGTGCAGTTTTCCCCGCACCAGCAGGGCCATACAAAAGAACAGGCCACCTCTGACTCACAGCCAAGAAGACCATCTCATAACTCTTCTTCACAGCAGATGTCATGGTAAAGGGCTTTCCATTTCCCCTGCATATCCAGAAGGGCAAGAATAATTGCCAAATGTGCATTATTCACAAAGCAAGGGAAGCGGGAAAAACCCAGTAATATGCCTACTATTATAGTCACATCCCAAACTTTGCATACCTTGTGCTCTCCGTTGATTGCAAAGATTTATGCATTGCAGCAGAGGGTGAATTTAGAGAACCAAATGTTGAGGGGACAGAGTAACCTTGATCAAACCCAATGACTTTGCCACTAGACTCCCCATCTTTTTCCTTTGAACATTCAATATACCATCCAGCTTTCTCTAGTGAAACATCCTGACAAAATTCTTGCCACCTTCAGACAGAAAAAAACAATAAAGACAAGGAAATAGGTGAGGACGAAGAAAATTCAAACATTCAGAAGAAGAGGACTCTATAATGAATATTATCAGTCTTTCAACCACAAACTAATCCATGATTTGAGCATCAATTCATTCAAATGGGATGACAAATGTAACTTAGCCAGATGATACCAATTTTATTCAATCTAGGATGCTCCAGATATTTAATAATTCATCCATAGGAATTGGACCACCATTGTGTTTTATGTATAATATATCTTTCTAATTCCAGTCTTAATAATTTCTGGAATCCCTTGATAACTAATATAAAAGAGTTCAATTAGCTTTGTGTTTGTATAGCATCCACAAATAAGCTTCGTTCTTTTAACAATATCATGTTTGTTAAGGTCTATTGCACATAAAACTGAATAAAATGATCAATTACTCACCGCAATAAACAAGAAAATTCTTCTTCAGAACTCAGACTTGTATTTGAACTTAAATTCAGAACCACCGATAATATTTGTTTCCTATACCATCCTATGTCAGAGATACTACTCTTCAACTCTTCATTATTACACACAGAGAGGTTCAGAAAGCAGGACCAGTTCCATAGTGTGGTAAACTCACACGCTGCCAGAAGGAAACGGTAGGAGACTCTTACAATGTCTAAAAGACAAGTTCCTTCCTAGAAGAAAATATGAGTTAGTCCAGAACTACAAAGAAAATAAACCTAAAATATAAATAAAATGGAACTTGCGTTGAAGATAAATTTAGAAATAAAAATACTGTTTAAAAGAAAATTGCATTTGTAAATTTAAGCCCTTTTTAATTATTTCATTTTATTGATGTAATTTTGTCCTTTAGGAAATATTGTCATCCAATTAATCAGAATTACTTATGTAGACATCAACAAGTCAAAGAAAATTATTTACTAGACTACTACTATACAGTCATTCACACGCCTAAACACCACAGGTAAAGTCAACTAAAAACCATCAATAATTGATATAAAATGATTTCCTCAACTCCTACAATATAATCCTTGGTGTTGGCTAATTCTAATAATTGCTTGACCTTTTAAATATGAAAATCGTAATCATATATGGTTATTTTTGTAGACTGTGTTCATTTATTTCTTTTTGGACAAGTAATTCATTGACAAAAATGGCACCACGAAGGTGTGTACAAGATTTGAAGAAAGTAATTCATTTCTTGAAGGATGATTAAATATGTTATGATCATTGCCAAAAAAAAAAAAAAAAAAAAAACACCAATAGCATTTTGACTAGAGACAAAATTTCTTGAGAATTATAAAATGCATTTAGCTATTACATATATAGATAGCATAGTACCACACAGGTCATAATAGTGAAAGTAATGCCTAAAATTACTCTCTAACAAAAATATAAACAGAGAAGGAAATGAGCTTGAGCTTGTAAATTTTTTTCAGCAGAGAATTTGGGAAGTAAAATCCAATACTTGAGTATAAAGTGAAAGTTGAATAACAAAGATACCATAGCAGCTTCATCAACATATGGTCCTCTCTGATTGATCCTTTCAAAAGGAGGTGGAGCAAAACTAAAATAACTTAAAATTGACCTACAACATGAAGCAGGAATATCAGTATGTTTCCCATCTTACCCAGAAGTTGCTAAGCATACAACAAAGAGAAAACAATACTTCAAAAGGAGTGTGCCTGTCTGTGTGTGAGGAAGAGACAAAACAAGTATAACTTACTCCTTCAAACGAGGAACCAAATCAAGAGCTCTACAAAATGCCAAACATGCCAGCTCATGAAGACTCAAACCCTTCCCGTTTCTTACATAAACATCAACAACATGTGTAACATCTGCATGATCTTGCGATTCAGCCTCTCTAAGGAATCTGTCTTCATCAAAGTCTGTCATCAAGTCATCATTATTTGACCTCAAGTCGGGCACTAAACGAAGCAGCTCCACACTCTTGTCCACAATTTTACGTGCTATTGAACGAAAACATCCCACTAATGGTACTGTATAACTTGGGTGCAGAATCAATTGTCCCAAGGCATTTACAACTTCTTCTTCACTAACCTTATCACCCTATAAATCAAATAAACTCAATACTATATCATTCGCGATCGCAAACACTTCATTTAAAATCCACTCATAAATAAAATTTGAACAGAGAAGAGAGACGACAAGGCTTGGTACCTTTTTTAGTAGATAAAGGAATAGCGGGAGCTTAGCAAGCCCGGGGCGCCGACTAACGAACCTCTCCAACTCAAATTCCAGACGAAAGCTGCCGTCCAACGACATCCCTGCCGGATTCTGCTCCGATTGCCCTGCCGGATTCTGCTCCGGTTGCCTTGCCGGACTCTGCTCAGGTTACCCTGCCGGATTCTACTCAGGTTGTCCTGCCGGATTCTGCTCCGGTTGCCCTGTCGTCTCTGTTTTAGTTTTCCTCCTGGGGTTTAAGAGCGTCGATGGTTCAGGGTTTTAGTTTGTTTAAATGCATATTTTTATAGTGTCCTGAACCCTTGCCGCATTTTGCCATAATGAAACCCTATTTTTATTTTCCTTTTTCATATTTGATTTGATTTATCCCTATAATTAAAAAAAAAAATAGTAGATTACCCTTGTAATTAAAATATATAGTACCTAATTTAAATAAACTATTATTTCATTAATTCGATTTTATTCTTCTTTATTTTATCGCTTCCTAATATCATCATCACCTAATTTGTGTTGTATTAATGCTTTTAAATTTTTGTTTTTGTTATGAAACAAAAAGAAAATAGTGGACATCTAATTTAAGATTAGAAACTTGGACTATTCACTCCTCAAGACTCAATCCACTTTGCTATTGCTGCTATTGAGGAAAAGCGCGAGAACATGTAGTTCTAAATGATGGCTGGAAAACCAATGCAAGGTGAAGACAAAAGCTAGGAGCTACAGGATTCGATCCCGAGACCGTAAAAACGGCTAAGGGATCGTTTAGTAACTTGGAAAAATGGAGAATTTTCCAAAAAAATTGAGAATTAGGGGAGTGAAAGAATGGAAAATGGAAGAGTTGTTTACTAAAATCATCCCTCCATTTGCTAACTCCTCTCCATTTTTCCAACTCTATATACAATTTTGGAGAAGTCTCCAAATGGGAGAACGGAGAATTGCGGGTGAATAGTGCTTGTTTGCATGAGGTCCTTGGGTCGAATCATTGTGAGCTCTGTTGTTATTTGCATTTTTTTCCCCTCCAATTTTTCCCCTAACTCTTTCTAGGCTTTAAATAATCCACCAACGCTACGTCAGCCATGAGATCATCCTCTGTATAACAAATATTTATTATGTAAATTCTGGCACTATAAATACCCCCTCTCCTCTTTAAAGATCATCCCAGAAAACATCAATCAATATTGCTTCTTCCTGCTTTCAGTTTCTTCTGATCTTCTCTTCTCATTATTTAGATTATCACAATTATTATTAATATTTCATAACAGTTTTGATTTTTTTTGTTTATATTTGAACATTTGATGTCGTTATATTAGAACAAATATAATTTTTGTTGTATATTTAAAAATTTTATTCCAATTATAGGGTTATGCATAACAAACCAATAATATTGGTAATCATTCTAATTATAACATACTACCAAACATGTAATAACTTTCACCAAAACTCATTCCAATTACTAATTATTTCATTCTCATTTTTATTATGATTCTCATGTTATTGTACAAGGACATTGTGGTTTAGTAGTACCCGGTTGCACTTCTGCATACAATGGTGTGGGTTCGAGTCTCAGTGGAGACGATACTGATTCATTGCATTGTAACAGAGTCAAAAGTACTCAAAAAATAATACCACACGTAGAACTTAAATTTGAGAACTCATGGTTGTTGGATGACAAATGCGATGACTCTTGGCGAAACACATCCCAAATTGTCTTCCAAGATCGCTTAATTTGTTGTGGCGACGAGTTGTTAGATCTTTACAGAGCCAAACAACATTGGCTCCAAAGGGGGATCACAATACTATATTCTTTCATCATTATGCTTATGGGAGGAGAAAGGAGAAAGAAAAACCAGATTCTAAGATTGCGCGATGAGGATGGAAACTGGATTGAAGGGGTCAATCTGCACAATAATATCCTATCCTATTTTGATGATATTTTCGAGTATAAGCATAATGATTCTCGACATGTCAAGCGTCCCTTTTCCCACCAGTACTCCATAACAAAATAGGAAATTGTTAATACCTTCTTGTGAGTGATGAAATAAAGGATGCCACATTCTCTATGCAACCCGCCAAGGCTCCGAGACCTAATGGCATGAATCCAAAATTCTGTCAACATTATTGGCCTGTAAATCTGTAATAGGCGATGACGTGTCCGAATTTATTATGGATTGCCTAAACAACAACAAATTTCCATACGGTTTTGGGGATGCCAATATTGTTCTTCTACCTATAAGCATTGCCATGAGTCTGTAGTTGACCTCCGCGCCCATCGCTCTATGCAACACCACTTATAAAACGTACCCTTGCTAAAACACTTGCAAATAAGATGAAGAGTGCTCTTAATGGTATTATCTCCGATAGACCTGGCAATTCGTGTATACGGGTCCGTTAACGACATGAACACGATAAGGCTAAACACGGACACGACACGTTAAGGTTAACGAGTTCAAAATTTTAACACGAACATGACCACGTTTTGTTAACATATTTCAAGTCGTGTCGACACGATATGACACGAAACCCGTTTAAACCCGCTAAACCTATAATATATTATTAAAAAAATAAATAAAACCTATAATTCAATCCATCAAACAAACTAAAAAAAAATATTCAATTTATAACATTTATAAAATGATAACATAACATCGAAAAATCATAATTAAAGAAGTTCATACTAGTTTTTAGAATAAAATTGAACATAATAAAAATTCAAAATTCATATTGTTGAACATCAATAATTGGTGTAGAATCATGACCTAATGTAGTAAATTTATATTAGTCACGTTCATGATATCTTTTGTAATCTCATTCATGACAATGGTTCTTAGCGGATTGTAAACATGTTTGTGTAAACGGGTTAACACGATAATATTAATGGGTTAAACGAGTTTTTAATATGTTTAACGAGTTGACCAGCTAAGACACGCAACATAAAGGGTCCTTAACGGGTCAACCCGTTAACGACCCGGGACACGTCAAGGCTAAACACTAACCCATTATTTTCGCATCCGATTTCGTGTCGTGTTAACGAGCCGTGCCCATAATTGCCAGGTCTAATATCCGAGCCTTAGTATGCCTTCGTCCAAAATCGATTCATCACTGACAATATTATCATTGCGGGTGAGACTAGGCACTATGGATAGGTCCAACAATCGTTATACCCTGCACCACGGTGCACATAACAATGTGCACCATGTACGTAAACGACGTCGTTTCGATGTTAGTGGACGCGGACGCGAATGACTACAGGGAATTTATTATCTATAATACACGTAATCATTATCTAGAATAAACAGAACGTTTGCTTAGAATACACAGAATGTTTGCCCATAATACACAGAATATTGACACAAAATACACAGATGTTAGTGGACGCGGATGCGAATGACTCTAGTGAATTCATTATCTATAATACACATAATAATTATCTAGAATACACAGAACGTTTGACTAGAATACACATAATATTTTGCCTATAATACATAGAATATTGACACAAAATACACAGAACTAGTCCTCCTAATATTCGAATGTACAAACACATCACAACCTATGTTAATAACATGAATACACAGAATATTGATACAAAATACATAAAACTCATCCTTATAAACATTCGAATGCACAAACACACCGTGATGTGTTACTAACAAAAACTTAATCAAGCTTGAGCCAAACTTCAATGTTGGACTATTCGGACTTGACTCGTTTACACCTAGTCCAGCTCCAGCGTCCTGTTGAGCAACGGAAAACGTGATGTGCGAATATTCTACGGAGCAGAAGCGGTAAAAGTCCTAAAGTTCTAAATCAATGCGGTTCTGGAGATTACCAATTTCCTTTATTCCAAAATCGCCGCGGCTACGCAGCGAATAAACCCAAACCCCATTCTCTCCGATCTCTCAATCTTCGGAGACCTAAACCCTAGCTTTTCATCTCACACCCCAGAGAAGAGGATACGTGTTGTCATGGCGTATCAACCTGGAGCTCCGAATCATAGCGGCGGAGAAAACGATCAAGACCTCCACAATCGGCGGCTCTACAACCCTTATCATGACCTCCAGATCCCAATCCAGAACTTATACAAGCTCCCCACCACCCCGGAGTTCCTATTTGAAGAGGAGTCGCGCGTGCAACGGCGATCTTGGGGCGAAAACCTCACCTATTATACTGGTATTGGCTATCTCGCCGGCGCCACCTTCGGGGGCGCTAAGGGGTTTTATCAGGGCGCCAAAGCCTCTGAGCCCGGAGACAGCTTGAAGCTCCGGGTCAATAGAATCCTCAACGGGTCGGGTCACAACGGCCGCAAATTCGGTAACCGGGCGGGTGTCATAGGGTTGCTTTATGCTGGGATGGAGAGTGGCATGGTGGCGGTTAGAGACACGGATGACGTCATCAACAGCGTGGTGGCGGGGCTAGGGACTGGCGCGCTTTACAGGGCGGCTGCGGGGTTGAGGTCGGCGGCTGTGGCTGGAGTAATCGGCGGCGTGGTTGTTGGCTTGGGAGTCACAGCCAAACAGGCTATGAAACGATATGTTCCCATCTGAGTTTCTTTCTGGGCTTTGCATTTTTGTATTTCTGTAATTTTGATGATATTGCTTGAGAAATTGATTCTCATATTATTCATTCTTGTAGGTGTGCCACAAAAAAGGGTGCAAACTTTATCTACATTTTTTGGCCAATATATTCAAAATTAATTGTAGTGAACATTGTGATCCTGAATAAATTTAAACAAAACAGCAGCTCTCATACTGTCATCTATATTGTCTTTTTTACTTGAATATGTGTGTGTTTTGAGGGATTCTTATAGTGAATGTGTATTTTTACTGATGCTAGTACAGCGCATAGCTTGAAGTGTTTTGCTAGGTATTACTGTATTAAATTTATGAGTTCTATTACATGTACTCACTAAATTTTACTCCCTGACGTGGCTGGCGGTTACTGATAAAGCTACTTTTTTTCGTGGGTGTCGTGAGTAAAAAATGTGAGTAAAAGTTGGGAGTAAAAAATGGAAGAACACCTAGAAATTTTCTAAATTTCTAGTTTATGCCTGTTTACATCTCTGCAACTCTTACAACAGCTTGAAGTGTTCTGCCAGCTGTTAAATTTCTAGTTTATGTATATGGTCACATCTCTACAACTTTGATGACATTAAGTTGCAAACCTCATTTTGCGCCGCTCTGAAATAAGATCCTCTGGTGTTCTTCAATTACCCCTATTCGTTATATATTGTGGTTCCAGCCTGTGTAGATTCCGAAGAGATGACAAGTTTGGGATGTGTGGTTAGTGAAGCATGCATGCCTGTGTATGATACTATGATGTGCATGTGTGTGAGCTAAAATTTGTTTTCTCTTATCTTTGGGGTTTGATTTGTATTCCCTTTTTCGAGGCGAGTTGGTAGCTATTGCACTCTACATTCTGAAATGTGTTGGATAGTTCCAGTTCTCATTGGTTCTATCTGCGCATAATCGCTGTGATCATTCATCATTTAGGCCTGGTATTTAGTGCTTATTTAGCAGGAAGTGGTTATAATCTAATTGCTTGCTTAGGCTCTGGGGCAGTTAAGCAGTTTTCATAAAATTCACTGTTAGATGAAGTTATTTGAGTGAATTTGCAATGCTGAATTTCATATTCAGGTGAACTCCGCAGGAAGTGTTGAACATGTATATAATATATAAGCATACATGTGCACTCCAACTATCAACTTTAGACTTTTAGTTGAGATAGTGCACATGCTTCAATCTGATACGCCACCCCATGCAAAATGTCATGCTTTAGACTTTTAGTTGAGATAGAATACATACTTCAATTTAATATGCCAACCCCATGCAAGATCTCATGCTTGGAGCATCAAAAGTAACTGGCTCGCACATAGGTGTGCAATCAAATTACAGTTTAGATTTGAGTTAAGATGAAACACATGCTTCAATTGGAAGAATGATAAGGGTCGATTGTAAGTCACTCTTAATGGAAGGCCAAATACTATTTCCTGGAGAACTGTATTTGGCATGGGGCAGATGTCAGAACTGAGCAATGGAGTATGTTTTTTTTTATTAGATCTTTAGTGGTGGAAACCATTGGGAAGTTGTATCAAATGCAAGGAAAAACTAGCAAAATCTATTGTTGCCACGCAATGGGAATAGGAATTGCTCCAAGGATCTTGAACACTACCGGGTGACCCCCTCCTCTCTTACTCTTCCTGGATTGGACCATTCTCCTATAAGCTCCCATTTTGAAAGGTTTATCTCAAAAAAGCTTTTTGATGCTCCTTTATCCCACTAAGTAGCAAAATGAAAATTTCAATTCAGAATGACTTTATTCCAACAAGCAACCCAGTAAGGAATAAAAACACTTTCGAGAGTGAAATTATACAACTCATGGTGTAAGAACAGCTTCTCCTTTTATTGCATGAAAATTATAGTTTTCCCAATAAGGTACATCCAGTGTAGAAAAGACAATTGGTAAAACTCAATTCTAGGTCACAAAAAATGTCCCTACATCCTACAAAATCCAAAAGTATGTGGGGTTTCCATCTTCATACCCCGTTATTTGACACCATAAATTCAGCCATTTCTTGGTGAGGGGGTTCTATAAAAAGCTACAAAATCAAGCGAACAAATGAAATCATCAACTTGTGGTTGCGGATAATTTGCGTTTTAGCTTGATCATGCAAAGGCCAAAAACAGAAACGAGCAGAAACAGTAAGTATCAATCTACAGCAACATAGACTCAGGATTCTCAATGTAGCCTTTAAATGCTTTAAGCCATTCTGCACCAATTGCACCTAAAATAAATCAAATAAAAAAATAATTTCATTAATTCTAGCCCAAAGTATGTAAAACAGATAGAGAAACAAAGTTTGCTATAAAAGAATCCAATTTGAACAACTTACCATCAATAACCCGGTGATCACAGCTCAATGTCGCAGACATCAAAGAGGCAAACTTATACTGGTCAGCACCAGAACCAGGTACAACCCTTCTCTCGGCTGCTTAAACAAGAGGGATGATAAGCAGCAGAAAATCACAAATTTTTAGGCGTAAGGTGAAGTGAGATGGTATCTTACCAGATCCAATTGCCAGAATGGCCGACTGAGGAGGATTAACAATTGCACAAAATTGTTTAACACCAAATGGCCCTCCTAAATTTGACACTGTGAATGTGCCTCCCTGGAATCACAACAATCAAGTGGTAAAACAAACTTAAATTGACTGGTTGCCTAGTCAGACATACTCTATGTTCAGTACAGTAATGATAGTTCCACCTCATAATCAGATGGCTTTAAGCTATTTTCTTTTGCTTTTTGTGCTAAATACTTCACTTCTTCTGCAATTGTGGACAAACCTTTCTTATCAGCATCCTGCAAAACCCATGACATTTTTATTTTAGTTATCATTGAAATTATAATTTGGAAAGCATGCAAATGTTAACAGAGCATAAAAGCTTGTTCAATCACAAACCCTGACAACAGGTACATAGAGCCCATTGTCCGTCTGAACAGCAACATTGATGTTTACATTGTGATACCTGTACAAGTCAAAGAACCAGATTCAAATGTGACTTACATTAGCTACATAGTCATCTAAATCTACAAATTTCATGTCAACTCACTGGCGGATGTAATCATTGGTCCACGAACTGTTGCATTGAGGAACTTTTCGAAGAGCCAAAGCAGCAGCCTGAAATAGAAGTTGTTCATCACAGATTTACTCTGAGAATGAGAAGTAATGAACAACATTATTATTAATTTCTTTTATGCTGAGGTTGTATGATACCTTGATTACGAGATCATTAACAGAAATTTTTTTCCCACCAGAAGCTTCTTGTAATGCATTAAGCTTTGAGCGCAATCTGAAAAGATAACAGGAATCACCAAATCAAGATATACAAAAAAACAAGTTTCTTGGTAAATCTTGAAAGCGGTATAATTAGCACTCACTCCATTAGTTTGTCAACGCATGTATCTACAGTCAAATAATAATGGGGGATTGTTTGCTTCGATAGCAACAAGCGAGAAGCTGTCACCTGTTGAAATTGATAGAAGGATTGTGAAAAGGAATGTAATATTGCAGGAAACAATGAAAAGTGAAAATAAATTTGACACTTCAAAGGTAAATCTTTCTTTGAAGCTAAAGCTTAGAGGTGTTTATAATTATACATGTTAAGAGTCCCACATTGAAAAAATAAGAGAGAACATGTGAGTTTATAAGGTCATGGGTTAGGCTAGCTAATTGATTGGATTCAATCTTTTAGTGTGGTTTGGCCCATGTGCATTATAGCCCAATCTTAGATTATAATAATACAATGCAGTAAATATTACCTTTCTTATCTGTGAATGAGGAATATCCGTGTAATCCAAACCTGCCTCAGCCTTGGGCACTGCTGATGGTTCCTTCCCTCGAGAAGCTACACAATAGCAAGAGTAAACAAAATGATTAGTTTTATGTTCAGCAGAAGAATTTGCAACCAAACAACAACTATATTAATAAATTGAGACACATTCTGCGTCAAGTGAAACATCACACAACTTGTTACAGCATAAAAATATATACGGAATACTTGTTGAGATAATAAGAAAAAACTCAAAAACCTACCGAGGTAATCTTCAATATCAGCCTTGACAATGCGTCCCTCAGGACCTGTTCCTTTGATATTTGAAAGAGGTACCTGTACCAATGCTTACACAAAATTAATCCAATAATACTAGAATATCTGCAAAACTGTAATATCAGAAAAATAGATGGTAATAAAAATTGTACATTATGATCTTCAGCTAGTTTTCTAGCAAGAGGACTAGCAAAGGTGCGGTCTGCTGGAGGTGAACTTTGTTTAGAAACTTTTGGTTCTGATGGGATGGGCTCCTTGGCAACTTCTTTGGGTGGAGGTGGAGGTGGTGGTGGAGTGCCCTTTGGGGTAGGTGCAGCATCCGATGCTGAATGCTGGTAATCTTTAAACTTTGCAACATCTTCTTCTTCTTCAACAGTTATGCAAATCACCTGCATGTAGTCACACAATCAGCATACTTCAGAAAAGTGCAACCTTTAAATATTTCAATTGTTACAGCTAGAGACATGGTTTCATGCATCACATGATACACATAAAACACATACTTTTTCCCAAAAATGAGATGGTGCTAATTTTTTTTAAATGAAATTAATTTAGGGAAGACTACAATTTCTCAAGTTGCACTGCTGAAAGACGAATGCATAGCATCAATACCTCACCAACTTTAATCCCACTAGCTCCATCCCCACGCAAAATCTTAGCTAGATATCCCTCTTCCATACATTCCATCTCAACAGTTGCTTTATCCTATATATCAGAATGACAAATAGCTAGAAATCAGTTTTACATGTCCAAATCTGAAGGAGGTTCATCATTCACTAGAGCCATAAAGCACATAAGATGGATCCTACTGTTTCAACTTCACAGAGTACTTCACCAGGAGATATTTTGTCTCCCTCTTTCTTCAACCACCGAGCAATATTGCCCTGTAATGCAAATTCAAACTAGTCATAAGGCAATACATAAATGGAGATTTATTACTATTGTGCTTCAAGGAAAATGCATGCCTCTGTCATTGTTGGTGAAAGAGAAGGCATCCCTATCTCTTGGTGTGGAGGAAGGTCTGAAATAACAAAGAGAATTGCAGAATTAGATGAAAGTCTCAATAAAATGAAAAATATACATAATGCAATACCTCAGATATGATGCTTAAAAGTAATTCAAACCAAGATATACTCACAATTGGGAGTAAATATTTAAGTGCTTAAATTATCTACTTTTACCAACCATTTACTTCAGTTTCTTGACTGTGTAATCCCTAATTGATGTAAAATGTAAATGTTGCACTAATATTATGTATACTATGATGTAAGGTTAAATAAATCAATCTGGGGGTTGAATGAGCTTTAACAAGTAAAACCCACAAAAACTTCAGTAATTCTCATCATATTGGGCAGAAGGACATTCATGTTCTTGATTTCAATTTTTTCTTTCAAATATATTCAATTAAGAAACATAGAATTTATAGTTTCTCTCTTTCACTCGTGTTTTGGGCATAACTTGAAGCCCAGAATTCCAAATGAAGCAATTCAAAAGGTTTTAGAGAGCTAAAATATAGGGCTACAACTTCCACGATGGCCGAAAATCTTAACTCTGTCAGTCATCAACTGTGGACAGATTTGAAGATAGTCTTGTGGACTGATTGGAAATAGATTCTTGAATGAAACATGTAGGATAAGAATATGCCTAGGTGAATGCATAATTGTTAGCAAACCAAGGTAGCCTAGCATCATGGATGCCCAATCTTAATGGATTCTTTAGATTATGATTGTCATAGGAATGTAGCAAATCAATTCATTAGGGACGCTCTCTTATATGCGGAAGCAACTAGAAAATACATTAAAGCATTTGATTGACACAAGTAGTTATTGAGAAACAAAAGAATTACCTATTGACTCCATGATTCTTTATGTGGGCACACTCCCTTCTAGTTATTGATATTCCCATACACGTGGGCATGTTCCCTTCTAGTTGTTTATATTATTGATTTATTTTTATTTGTCATTTATCTTTTCTTCAACTCTTTCAATTTCGTTTGTTTAAATAAAGCTGCAGCATTCTGAATTTTAGTAGTTAGCATTATAGATTCAGCCCTCATGGGAATGATATCTTACTCACTCTTTATTACCTATTGACTCCATGTACTTGTCCGTTTGTGCTTAGTGATTTTCTGTTAAGCATAAAATGTTTATTGATGAACCTCTACAGTTGTAGCCAAATGATAGCATGCTTCCAAATGATAGCATGCTTCCAATATGCACACAAGTCTTAAGAGTGTAGTTTAGAATCAAACACTTTAACTGGAAGGAGGGGGGGAGTGAAAACTAAAGAACTAGTGATTCAAATTCTAAAATAATAATACAGTAGCCTCACCTGCATTGGCTGAAAACCCTCTCCTCAAATGCATCTGCAGACTGATGTACACAGCAAACCAAATTCATAAATTTCAAGCATTAGATGACAAGTATACTGTGGCAAAAAAATAACAAACCATGAAGACGCTCTGCTCTGTAACATGCCAGCCATTTGCACAGCTTCCTTAGGTCTCCCTGCCAATGACACCTACACCAACTTATGAAGTTAAGTGAGTGCTTTCTAATTTTGTTTTCAATAGAAATAAAAGGAAAAGAATTGATGAGCATAACACTCAATTGAAGAACACTAATCCCCCCCAAAAAAAAGGAACAAAGAAAGATCTGTTGTGAAATCACCATGGTGGGACTCATTGCTCTATAACTGTTATAGAAGCCCAGAGTGCTTGACTTAGTCCATTGGGATGATTTAACGACACTCTGACTGTCACTGGATACAATATGAGGTTGCCTCACCCTCAAAATATCTGCAAAGCGACAGAATTGCCAGGAGATATAATTAAAATATATATATACAACAGATATTGCAGAATGGTCATTGCATATCTTTTAAATAGGTCCATTTGGAACTACTGCGTTCATCTACAATCCTCATTAAGTTCACAGATACCACATAATGGTCACAACTAGCACGCGAAAAGAAAGGCACTTGATAACCATAAGACAGGAAATGCTGAGTAACATATTCAGAAGGAAAATATTACAAAGTTCCAACAAACTTACCATCTCCTTTACTGGTAAAGACCCTTGTGTCACTTCCAAACCTGCGGACCAATTCTGCATAATCATGCTTAACCAAATTGGAAGTGTTCTTAACCTGTAAGAACAGTCATCTTAGTTAGATATTCACGTTTCAGTCATGATTCACAGTATCAATAAACAAACATCCGAAACACACGGACACCACCACACAAGATGCCAAGATTTCCATTCCAACAGAAGATTCAATCACGCTTTTCATTTTACTGTTTATTTCCTTAATTTAGAAACTCCGGAAGACCAATCAACACATAAAAACTAAAATAACACAGAATGCGACATGCGATTCGTCTAATTCAAAATCAATAAGCCAAAAATCCTGTAATTTAAATCTGAACTAAATTCCTCTCCATTATTCCGTTTCCACATGGATCGAGATAAAAACAACATCGTAAAACGCATCTATCACGATAAAATTAACTAAAACAGAAATTGAGAAATCGAAGGTTTTTCACTCGTTAAAGAAATACCTTTCTGGAGTGACGGAGGACCTGAGAAGCGCAAATCATAGTGAATGTTCCGGAGCTCCTCCTCCAATATTAGAAGAAAAAAAAATCGCCGGAAAATTGAAGCAGAAAGGTGGCCGGATGGCTTTTGTACTGAGGAATGGGCAGAGCAAATGTTAAAGCAGCCACCAATGAAGAATATTGAGTAAACAACATTACACCCCCTTAACTTGTACACTTCTTATACTTAGCTCCCCTCACCTTGTTTTCCTTTCACTCAACCCCCTTCTTCAGTACTTCCTCTAATTACCTCCACCCCCTCCTTATTTGAATGAAATTTTCAAAATACCCTCAATTTCTATAGATAGTGAAAAGTATAATAGGGCATTGGCTTGTGTTTATACTATGTAAATGTAAAAGAATAGAGGTCAAGTTGACAATACTATGATAGTATAACGATGCCTCGTAAGTGAGTTGATTTGTAAATTTAGATGATTTAGAAGGTTGGATAAAGCAATTGTTTATATTGCATTAAAGTTGACAATACTATGATGACACCTTGTAAGTGGGTTGATATGACACTTTCTAATTAGTTGTTGTAATCTATTAGTTCGACCTTATAATAGTACTCTAAACTAGTTACGGTGCCCTATGTCATTTAATGCTAGATGTGTAGATGAACTATTTGACTATTGTAAGCTAAATTTAGTTGACTAGCATATTTTATGACCAATTGAGGTTGGGTCTAATATTTAAGCTAGCATGATAATTTAGATTTATTGTTCAAGTTATTGAGATGCTTACATCTAGCTAGGCAATAAAAATTTCGTTTAACATAGACCATGTGATTTAATAATTAACCAATTACAATACATCATGTTGAGATGTTTATTTTCATAGAGTATTTACTATTTAAAAAAATATGTATTAAATTTATATTTATCATTTATAGTGACTCTAGCCACGTGCAGTCAAAGCGACGACTCAGGGCCTCTAGTTTTTGGAGGCCCGAATTTTTCTTTAAAATATTATATATATAATTCATTATTTTATACTTTCATAATTATGTTTTAAGAGGAGTTGAAGACTTGAAGGAAATGGAGTATTGGAGTAGGGGGGTATGTGAAAGAAAAACAAGCTGAGGGGGTTAACTGTCAAAGAAATGATACTTAAGGGAGCTTGTGTTGTTTTCTGACTAATATTAGGAATTGGAATGTTCAGCGCTGTGCAAGGCTAGTTTATTTATAATAATAATAAGTCAACAAAACCATGCCCATCAACGGGGCAATAGAGCAGCCAGCCAGCCAGCACTTCAAGCCGTCTCCAAACATTTTTTTTTTTTTTTTTTTTTGTCTTTCATCTATAAAAAAATAAAAAATAGTAAATTCCACTCTTAACCATCCACTATAACTATTGTGATGTTATCATATTTAGTCATATTATTTTAATTTTAATTATGGTTGAAAAAATCGTTAGGCGCTCTAGGCATTGATTAATCCGCGCAGACCGCGCCTATGTGCCCATATTTTTTTATTTTTTTTTTAAATTAAGGCTTGATGATTATAAATTATTTAATATTTTAATGTTTAATACTAAAATATTAAATATTAACATAAAAAATATTAATACTTTGAACAATTTAGGATTATTTCACTCAAAGTGATGTCATTTTGAGTGAAATAACTATAACTATTAAAAAAAAAAAGAATAATAGCTAACCGGCCAACTTGGCGCCTAGGAGGTCTAGGCGATCCGCCTAAGTGACCGACAGCCTAGACCATCGATTATGGTGATACGGTAGGCGGCCACCCAACGCCTAAGCGAGACTTTTGCAACATTGATTTTAACCTATTACATCATTGATTTTTATTTGTTTATCATAATTAGCCATCCATTTAAAATTTTGTCATTACATCGTTTAATAAAGATAACTATCATTTTCTATCATTCAAAAACTCTTCTAAACTCTTGAAATTGAGTGATAAAATTACATATTAATTGTACTTATTAAAGTGTGAATGATAAATTTTAAAGGTTTCTTTATCATTTGCTAAACGATCAGCGGGCAGCTTATGCTATAGCTAAGCAATCCGTTTTTATGTCTGATTGTTCGGAGTGGTTGGCTAACCCTCAACTAAATGATGATGTTCTTGGCAAAAGGAGATGAGCCAATATAAATGTGCAAAAAAAAAATGATTATGCTCTAGTCTGTTGACTTTTGCTCAGTGGATTTCATTTGACAGGTGTACGAGGCGAACATAAAACTGATTGGCAAAGGGAGGAGTTCTGTCTTACTTGTAGAAACAGACTTCACTTTAAAGTAAAGCTTCTACGTATCTGGCAAAATTTGTCACGACTTCATGACAAATAATTTTTGCTGTTTTTTGGGCATTCACAATGGCCAGAACTAGAACATCTGGCCTGTTCGTCATGGACATATATACGAATATGTGACAGAGTCTATGAGAAGTAGAACCAAATTATTCAGGAACCCATTCTCACAAATACTGTGTAATAGAATTTGTTCAAGAATCCATCCAGATCAATCGTTATATCGTGGACCAGGGTCCACAGTGCACTGTATACCATGATCCAATACACATCATTTGACTTCATAAGATGCAAAATTCATGTTCATAATACACACACACATAAACACAATATAATGAACATAAATTTTGTGTATCATGTTTAAGTGTTTATGTGTCCTCAACTAATATAATTCGGTGCATTATGAACATGAATTATATACTTTATGAAGTCAAATTTTGTATATTCGACCAGGATCCACAGTGCAAGAGCCTGGACTGTGAACCCTAATCCAAGATATAAATTGCCCATCCAGATGGAACATACAATCAACTGCTAGGGGATCAATCAAAATGTTATGGGGCTATGATAAAAGTTGGACACAAACTGTTAAGAGATAAAAATTCTTTGACAACCTCAACAATGATACTAAGACAAATGGCATGATGGATCTTTGGCAAATTGCCAAGGAACTCATGCATTGAAGTTCAGTCTCATAGATTATGTTGCAAAGTTTATCCATTGAGGGTCTAAAGTAGACCTCATGCAAGAAAAAGAAAAAGAACAACAGACAGTCTTTAAAAACATACAAATGAGCGGACCTCACCAAAAATGATTCCTCTGGTTCTGGCAAATTCAAGTGTTTGGGCTATCTACAAGAGCACAAGCCCAAGTTCTGATGACCGCAAAACATGCTTTACTCGATAGTTGTACAGGTAGTAGTGGAGTTTCCCGTCACCCGGGCCAAACTTCAGTTCCTTCAAGAAAGTTTCATTGTGCATAACATCCAAGGCGTTGAAGACATCAAAATCCTTTTGCTTTGCCACAATAAGAGCATCACTGATCAACTGAACCAATGGCGTTTTTGTTGAGACATTGTAATAAGAATAAGCGGCCTTTAGAGTGGAGTGATTCTGGCTACCGAGTATTGATGATGGAAGAGTATAAAAGCTACAGAAGTCAGTGATTTCATGAGTCTCAGGGCTTTCAACAAGATAGCTATCAACAACATCCTCCTTTGGAAGAAGCCAGTGCTCAACATCATTCTCATCAAAGTCAGGTGCAACAACAAACTGCTTCAAGTAATTTCTAAGCAGTCGAGTAACAGCAGGAACATCATGGGGCTCCATTTTCCTGAACCCAGGAGTGGTTGTCTGATCAGGTAACTTATACAGCTTTATTGTTCGGCTCATTGTCATCCTTGCGCCCAGCCTAGAAAACCCAACGTCAATAAGCTTCTTAGGATTCAACGACCTATGCCAATATTGACAAGTTGTTATAGGTGTAGGAAGGATAACTCCAGCTGTATAAGCTGCTTGCCAGATATTCTCCAAGTGAACTCTCCTTGTGACTTCTTTGATCATAACTGGAGCAAGTCTTTTAGATCTAAGCTTCTTATGAACACACAGAAAATTGACCTCTGCCATGTTTACAATGCTATCATTAACACGTATTCTTGCAGGTATCCCAGTGATAAAAGCCACCAACTTTTTTGAGCTCTTCACCCTGACTCCAATGTGCCAGCTTCGGTAGAAACCTGGAGGGCGGAGTGCCCAACTAAGGAACTCCTTTGAATAATTGAACCTGAACATGTTTTCATCATCCTCTACATAATTGTGGGTCAGGAGATTATAAACTTCAACGCACATTTCTTCAGAGTCCATGTCACAAGTAATCCACTCATATGGAGTAGGAAGATTATAAGGCTCTTGTTTAACCTCGGATAAGGGTGTTGGAGGCTCAATTGGGCCCTCATGCAGGCTTGTATCACCAAGGTCCTTGAATTGCCCCACAGGTTGGGTTTCCCAGAACTTATGCCTTTTAGCAAGAGATAGAGATTCTTGGACCTTTCGGGCTAACGAGTCGATTGATACCTCATTTTCATTTTCTGGAGGTATATTTCCCTTGGGGGTAGGATCCTGGTCCTCTGCTTCTCTATTATTGTCGGTCATTTAGTCAACTTCAATTATTACTCTGTTAGAAAATCCCATAGAAACAACGTAACTGGAAGGGAGATGCACAGATTAAGAGAGAGAGAGATAAAAGTACAGCGTATGGGAAAAAACATGGATATCTCCAGGTTGATGGAGACGCATATGTTTCATATGGACTCATCTTACACGTACAGCCATAACTATTAAGTGAGCAAGCAATAAGATCATGCATGCTCTCACGCTCCATTTCCAATCTTTTACTTAAACTGGTGATAGGCAATATTTGATTCAAGTGTATTCCAGCTATTAATTTGCAACTTTAGCCCAGGCTTACATACACAAGCCTCATGTCGAGAGGATGGGCCATAACTACACTCACTAAATACATTGGCAAAACCATAGGCAAACATTTGCCAATACAAAAACACATTGGAAAGAGATTCATTACAGCAGCTATACACAAAGAGGGCAAAGAAGATAAAACTCATCTTTTTCCAGCAAAATTAAACATTTCCAAAGCACAACACAACAAACAAAGCAAAAGTTCTGAACTTCCTTACATACTATAGGTAATAATCATGAGAAATGAATAGGATTTAATCATTTAGGACCTAGCACCTGGTCAAACAAACAACTAAACTAGTAATACGATTCATCCTCGCTTATCTACAAATTCATGAAAAAAGTATTACCAAAACAGAAAAAATAAAAACAAAGAATATCAATTTATCACTCCCAAATTCAAAAGCAAAGCTTAATTACTGGTAAGCACATAAACTCAATAAGGCATGAATATAAAAATAAGAGTAGAAGAAAGTGATGAGATCTGAAGCATAATGAACGGCAATAATGGAGGAAACACACGCACCTTGAGATCTAGAGTTGTCAAGACTCACCCCCACCGTTTACTCAATATATTGTACAATCATCCGCGATGGAGAAAGCGACCCGGGAGCCGTGGGCGGGGGTATGGGGCGGGGAGATCAATTATTAGGGCTTTTCAATGTAAGAGAGAGAAAACTTATTGGAAACACCGAAGCAATGGATGGAATAAAGAAAAGAAAAAGCATTGAAACACGCCAACTAAATTCTCCATGTTTAACTTTTTCTTGTTGCCATGGATTTTTATTTTTTTTGGACTGGGCTTATGGAAGAGTTTTTAGGCCCATACAAGTTTTTTTTTGAATAAAAGCCCATAGGAGGTTTGGACAATTGTTATACCATGGATTAAGATTCATATTGCATCATAAAACTCTGATACACAAATTTTGTAACTTCCATTAACACATCTGTATTTACATGTAACAAATAACTTGATAGTTACATGTACAAATACAGAATATGTCAACTACAGATATAGAATAAGGTTATTTTTAGATCAGAGTCTACAATGCAATGTAAATCCTAATTCATGGTATAATTTTCCAGATTTGGAGGCAAATTAATGAACATGATTCATCTTATATGTGAATCTAAATGCATAAAAATAATATAATAGGATGTAAAAAATTTAGGTACATAAAAATGATACCAAATTTATATATCTATAAAATGGTTTTATTAGACCAATTATATAAAATGATACCATATGTATGTATGTATGTATGTATGTATGTATGTGTATATGTATACTAGTTTTATACGCGCATAGTGCGAATGGGTTAATGCCCAATGTTTATATCTAAATAAATATTTGAAAGTATATCAATGCAAGATTATATATGAGAAGTTTATACATGGGTAATTGAATGTCAAATTTTTTTATTTAAATATCTAACTCAAAGTATATATATGAATCTAAGATAATATAGAAAATTCATTATAATTATTACTAAATATTTGGTCTAAAAATGATAGTCTAAATAAATACTCCGTACTACTTTTAATTTGAATTTTTTTAAAGTGTTCTTAATTCTCTTTTGAGTAACATTGTCATTGTCTTCAATTAATCTTTACTATTTGTTCTCTTCCTTTTTGTTTGTTGTGTGTTATTTGCAATTCGGTTATTGTTGGTAGCATAGATGACAACGTCATGCAATAAGATTACGTACGATATAGGAGCTATGGACTTTCCTTTAGGTGCTCTGCTTGGGGTTCATTTGGTTCAACCATTATTGTTGAATGGGTTATTGTTGATAAAGAAATTCCTAGTTTAAGAAAAAAGATTAAATAAATTAATAAAAATTTGAAAACTTAAAATATTATGTATTCCAAAGATATTAAAAGGTAATTTCTCGCTTCAATTTGCTGGGTAATGGGTTATTTGAATACTTTCATTGTCAACAATCCCCCAAGTAGTTAATATGATTGGTTTCAAACTATTCTTTTTTTATTTTTTCATGGTATTAAAGAAATACATATGTATCATTTTTTGGTTTAACTACTAATTTATTTAATTCAATAAGAGTAAAATAGAGTGATTTCGTTTCAATTTGTTAAACTATTTGAGTACTCTCTTTGTCAACCAATCCCAAGTAGTTAATATAATTAGCTTCAAATTATTTAAATTTTTTTTCATAGTATTAATAAAATATTTGGTAAATAAATATATAACATTATTTTGTACTATAACTTTGATATTTAATTACAAGATATTGTAAAAATAAGATAATGGACAATGTAATGAATTAAAGAATATTTGCATGAGAGAAAATAAAGACAATATAACTAATGAAATTATTTCTCTTATTTAATTTAATTTTTTGATAATGAATATTTTTTTCAAATAAAAGTATTGTAGACACATTATTCTAAATTAAAGAAATACATATGTATCATTTTTTGTTGTAGCTACTAATTTATTTAATTTAATAAGAGTAAAATAAAGTGAAAAACTTAATTATGTCAAATTTGATTAAGATGAGGTTCGAACCTAAGACCTTTCTTATAGAAATTAATGGGTTAGTTAAAAGTTAACGGAATATTAACAGAGAAGAGAATATTTAACGGAAAACTTAACGGAAAATCATAAAAGTAAGGTTAAATTAGGTAATCTCTATGAATAATATTAATCAGAATTATCTTAGCCATCTATTTGATTAAATAATTCATCTGAACCATCCATTTGATTACCGCCATTTTTTCTACCCATTTTAGGCCTAACTCTCTTTGGCTCTTATTAGTATAGTAGATATATATGGCATTCACCTTATTAGAGAACGTATAAGATTTGCTTGATACAATATATGCGCTTTGATTATACAAAATATTTTAATAATCCTCATAATGGAATATTCTACCAAAAAAAAGAAAGAAAGAAATAAAACCCTCCTAAGATGTTTACTTGATAAAATAACATAAAATACACATTTGGGCATTGACTAATGTTTAAATCTTTGTTTTTCCTAGTTATTCTTGCACTAGAATGATTTAATTTTTACATTTTAAATAATCAATATAATGATCAAATCATATAGTTAATTCCATTTTTTGTTTTAGATTTATATGTGACAGTTCACTTTTAATCTTTTTTTTTCTTTTTCAGAACATCTCCACTGATCCTTGTATTATTGTGATTTGTGGAATGAACATTTTTTATCCTTTGTCAACAAAATCATTGAAATGTCGTTAAATACAATGATATTTAGGTATTTAATTATGATTTTTTTCTAAAAAAAAATATAATTTTTAAAAAATAAATAAAATAGGCAGGAACATAGCTAAGTAGTGAAAAATGGTACCAATTGACATCACCTAAGGAATTTTATTACTTGTTCATATACATACAAATTTTGTAAAATTTCAAAATTACCACCACTAAATTTTGAAAATTGGGTTATATATAAATACCCAAATGTTATTATGTAAAGAAATGTGTAAAATAAGAAATTTGCAAAATTACAAAATCTTATTTTCTATCCTCATTTCTTTTCGATTTATCCACATCTCCAACTCTTTTTGACCATGTGAAAACTTAAATAACAAAAATTAGACTGCAACAGAGTAAAAATTAAGAAAGCAAGCTCAACATTTCAAAGTAATACCCATTTTCAAAATTGTGTCAAATATGGAATAGAGAGAAATGATCTCTTCCATCACTTTAAAATACTAGAACAAAAATGCCACTTCAACATCTAATTATTTATTTATTTTACTTTATAGGTCTATTCCTATTCAATGTTTAAAACCTAAGAGCATCCTCCCTTCCCAAATTCCCCCCGTGGTCAATTGAGTTGTTCATGTTGGATCTAACTCCTAAGAGCATCCTTAATAGGTATTTTGGGTGAGTTTTCAAAGTAAAAATTGATGGTTGCTTTATCTCCTGCAAATACAATATTTGTGTGACACTCATTGAATGAATGGGAAAAAAAGAAAACCTACCACGTAGCTTGAGCGTTGGGTACATTGTTGCACTGCAACGTCAACTGAGTGCGTAAGTTTTTTTTTTTTTTTTTTTTTTTGTCAATTTTGTTTCTTCTGTTTTCCTCTTCTCTCTCTATCTTTTTTTTTTTTTTGAAGAACTCTTTCTATCCTACTTTACACTAAAAAAAACCATCCAAAACATTGAACTCTTGGAGATGCTCTAATCAACCTTTTAAACCTTGTAGTTGAATGAGTACTTTTGATTTTAGATTAGGAGATTATAAATTCAATGCTTAACATTAACAAGTGATTAATCAAAACGTGTTCCATCAAACAAAATTTTTACTATCAAAGTACTTGTAATATTACACGTCTTTTTTTTTTTTTTTTTTCGATACACTTAATAAAAAGAGACAATTCAAAATTTGTAAATGTCACTAACTATTATATTTGGCATATAAAATTGGTATATACCTTAGTTGTTAAGCACGCTCTAGACATGCTAGTATAAAGCCAAAATACATACAAATTCCGTCACGCTTCATGCAAGTGCCTTGCACTAATTTAAGAAAAAGAAGAAGGGGAAGAAATAGACTGGAAATAAAGATTACAAAAGCCCCCACTCCCCTTTAAGCTGTTCCCTAATAAATCAAAAACTTACAAAGCCTAAGCCTTGAAGCAAAGCCAAATTCACAGCACTTTATTTTTTTTCCATGGAGAATTTGAGATCTAACTCAACAAGAGAAGGAAAGATGAAAACAGAAAGCTACTATGCTCCGACAACCATGAAAGATTTAAGAAGTTTCAGCACATCTCGAGCACATTATGATGCTTCTCCTTCTCCGTCTCCTCCTCCTTACAAGGAGCTGAAGTTGAAGAACGGCAAGGCTGGCAGAGGTCCATCGGGTTTTGCCTCGAAGAGTTGGAGCTTGAATGAGTCGGAGTTGCAGAGGAAGAAAAGAGTGGCGGGGTACAAGGCCTACAGTGTGGAGGGGAAGATGAAGGGCTCGTTCAGAAAGAGCGTTAAGTGGATCAAGAACTCCTGCAATCATGTGGTTTATGGATGGTGGTGATTGCTTCTCTCTAGCTCCTGTTGTTGAATCTTGATGCCTTCTCTCTGGTGCCCATTTTCTTTTTCACTATTTCAGACTTCTTTTTGGGGTTAATACACAATACTATAATGCTACAGGACCGGACTCGGATTAGTCTCACAGTAGTGGGATACCGGATACTGGATGCTATGCAACAAAAAATACAGTACTACGTCATGGATCACTATGACAAAAACTCTATTTATCATGAATCAGAATGCAACTATATGTTGATTCTATAAAGATATAGTGTAATGGAGTGTTCTTGGCCTGGTTTGATTATGAATTATTTTCTGTGTTTCTTGATATTGTTATTGGGAACTTCTAAAGTATTATATATGCAGAATTCACAATCATATGATCACAATCGACTTAGGAAATTAATCAAGCCGAGAATCACAGAGTTTCATAGTTGTTAAGTCATGACAAGATGATATCAGAAATGACACAAATGCAGAAACTGTAAAAATGAATAGAGGAATTTTGAGTCTAAATGGGAACTGTATTTAAGTATTAAGGAATGACACAATGCAAAACTCTAATAATGCAAACAGGTCAAAACTCAAAACTGTATTAAGTATTAACAAAACATAACCTAGATGGACCTTGATTTTGGGGGCAGCAACATGACGACATCTTTATTATGTACTTGCTTGGTGCATGATCTGATTGGTACTCATAATCTCAGTTCACACCGCTTCTTCAAAGAAACCGGGGCTATAAGCAACATACTTTCTCAAGCATTTAAGAGGAGAACACGACAAAAGCAGCAGCTAGTAGTGTGATTTCTCATCATTGCCAAAACTTAGGCCCTCTATACCTTTAAGAGTGGACTCGATATTTTTCATGTTGCTGTTTCTAGTTGAGGAACTGCATTTGTTATCAAATATAACTGGAGCAGTACTGGTCATTTTAGGAATAGCTCCAGAGCTTGCTTGAATTGTATCTGCTGCCCGGGTGCGTGAGAGGTCAGATTCAACCCCAGCAGTCACACTATCACGGATGCTAGACACAGCAGGTCTCCTTGATGAACCGCTTGATTGGATAATATTTGAACTAGACAACTGCAAACGAGATCCAGTCAAATCGTTGCTTTTCACTTCATCTGACAGACTAACAAATCATCTTTCTAAAGACCAAGATCAAGGTATGAAGGATAAGTACCATGCATGCCCAAAAACTACTAGTGCTTACCCCTTTACTCATGGTTGAGTCATTAACAGGACCTTTCTGTTTGCTCCCGGGACTCAAAACCAATCCTGTGTTTCTACTATTGACCAGATTTCCTGAAGACCAACCAGTAGGTAGGCCTTCCTCAACACCTGCAGAATAGTAGGAAGACATGCATTTTGATATCTGATTCCAAGATACATGATGCATGAGAATACGAGATTGACGGGCTAAAGATACAATCTGTAATCATGTAAAGCTTGCTAAATATTGTCTTTGGCTTGAGAATTTGACATGGTGATCAGATAATCAGAAGAGGCCCACCTGTTTGCTTATCAATATTAGCAGCAGTAAGTGGCATCCCTGAACTCGTTGCACCAATACCACCCTGTCATGAAGCGAGTATGCACACATATCAAACTTGTTACTTGAACAAATATAAAAACTGACCTAAGGAACTCACATGACCATGAGATGGAGGACTTGAAAGCTGTGATTGCTGATGTTTCAGAATTGTCCAGTCAAATACATAATCAAATTGAAAACCTGGATGTATGCATCAAAAAATCATTTGAATGGAAAGTTCTGGCTGGCATATCTAGACATTTAGGTAAACTGCTGATTACATGAAAGCTAGAAGAACCAAACCTTCACGAATAAAAAGGTCACGGAAAAGTCTCTTGAGATAAGCATAATCTGGTTTGTCTACAAATCTAAGTGACCGGCAGTAGTGAAAGTAAGATGCAAATTCCGTAGGATAACCTCGGCACAACACCTAAAGAGGAAATGAGAAATTAATTTCTGCATAAAATGTATTATCACTTGCAGTATAGAACCATGGAGCATAGATTACTTCTATCGATGTAGAAACTTTCTTCTCACTGATTTTATCATACTTCTGCTTCTTTGTACCAGCTCTTAGCCCCTGCCATGGAAGACTGCAAATTTGAAAGTTTAGACTGTCAGTAAAAGAAAGACAAAATGGACATACAAGCAAGAATATTTACCTTCCTCTCAAAAAGTACATCAGAACATAGCCAAGTGATTCCAAATCATCCCTCCGGCTTTGTTCTTTATAGGGCAACAAGAAGGAATCAGGGACACCCATGTCCAATTCAACAAAAATTATTAATGTACCATGAAGGGTTAGAGAAACAAAAGTATAAACGAAATGACAAACCTACCAATGCCAAGGTGAGTGTTCACACTTGCGTATCTGGCTGTTCCCGTCAAATTTTTATTTTCTCTGCATATTACATATAAACAAATATATCCACATGGGTAAAATGGTTGTTTGGACTGAATTCAACGATTATAAGTAGGATAACCCAAAGGAACATGCTACAAGATTACATGTAAAGCAAATAGACATATAGAGTTTAATCACAATGTAAGTCCATCTTTCTAGACCAAAAGCATAACAAGTATACCAAATTATACATGAGAGTTCAGAGGAGCTCACCTATATGGTATATGCTGATGAGTAGACGAGTCCCTGTACTTTTTAGCCAGCCCAAAATCAATAATATATACCTATGACAAATCAATTGCAGTACTAAATCAGAGTCTATCAGCAAACCTATAGATTTGGCAGCAAAGAGTTTTAATCCATACCTGATTTGCACGCCTCCCTAAACCCATAAGGAAGTTGTCAGGTTTTATATCTCGATGAAGGAATGATTTTGAATGAACAAATTCAACCCGATTTATCTGAAAATAATGTATTACCAATGAAAAGATGAAGGACAAAAAGATCCTAAACAAACTATACATGAGGAGAGCATGACACTACCATCTGATCTGCAAGCATAAGAACAGTCTTTAAGGACATCTTCCGACTACAGAAGTTAAATAGATCTTCTAGACTAGGCCCTAGTAAATCAATCACAAGGACATTATAGTCGCCTTCAACACCATACCATTTGACATTGGGGATTCCGGCTACCAAAATGGGAAACAAGTTCAACGATAAGGACATCAAGAGAAACAGCTATTATCCAAACAAGTTAAAAATGACATATGGCCGGTAGAATGAAAAATTACTTCCTCCTTGAAGTAGTTTGTATAACTTCGCCTCATAAAGTAGTTGAGGGTGTTTCGTCTTTACATTTTCCTGAATACAAGAAAGAGCAGAATGAAGGACTATAATAATCATCAACTGCTAACAACCACATTAGAAGAAATTAAAGGTACAATTGTCAGAAATTTCTGATTATTAACAAAGTTGTTGATGTCACAACAAAGAATGATTTCATAAGGTTTAGCAACCTATAAGTTTGGTTAATGCAAGGCATGAACAGAATATTACACACTTGAAGAATCAACATTTGTAACCACAACTCGGCTCAATCGCAGCCACAAGCACCTAGTCAAAGTGCTCACAGAGGTTTCCACATTCAACTCACAAATAAGGTCAAATATCAAGAAATTCTAAGCTGTGAAGGGCAACAGCCATCTTATACAAACCAAACCAAATTGTAAACATGGCTTACCAATCTTTCAATAGACTAGTTAAACTGTGCACACATTGATACAGGCAATGAAACTAGCTTCAGTGAAGATACTAAACAAGGAAAAGTTACAAGCCTCATATAACTACATTATGATAATACCTATAAATGCACTATTGGCAAGTTTTAAAGCCTTTATTTTACACTTTTACACCCTTCCTAAATACAGAAAAATTTTCAACTGGGTGCCAGACTTAAAAAATTATGTAGAGCAGACTCCTTATCATGGTTGAAAAAATCGCTAGGCCCTCCCCGAGCGCCTAGTGCCTAGGACGCCTAGCCGGAGATTAATCGGCGGCTAGGCGTTCGTGTATTTTTTTATTTTATTTTTTATTTTTTAAAAATTTATTCAAGTATTTTTAATTTTTTAAAGACTAATAATTATAAATTATATAATACTTTAATAGTTAATACTAAAATATTAAATATTAACCTAAAAAATATCAAAAGTTTGTACATTTTAGGATTATTTTGCTCAAAACGATGTTGTTTTGAGTGAAATAACACATTAAAAAAAAAAAAAAAAAAAGAACAATAGTTAATTGACCGACTAGAAGGCCTAGTCGGTCTAGTCGACGCCTAGGCGGTCAGTGCCTAAGCGGCCTAGGCGGTCGCCTAGCCGGCCAGCCGCCTAGACCACCATCATTTAATGTGATACGCTAGGCGGTCGACCTGCGCCTAGCGCCTAGGCGGGGATCAATCGGCACCTAGGCGGATTTTTGCAACACTGCTCCTTATAAGGATATACTACAACTCTACAACTCTACAAGGCATGTTCTCAAGTTTGGAAAGAAAGTTACTCACAAGCTTAATAGCAACCTCTTCATTAGTCTGAATGTTCGTCCCTTAAAAATTGTAAACATAAATATTAGAATTAGAATAAAAACATATATGATTATGAACTATTGATTAAAAATGCAAAATTTACAGTAGCATTAGCATACCGAGATAGATCTCTCCAAACGAGCCGCCACCGATTTTCCGACCCAGCCGGAACTTATTACCAACACGAGGCTCCATCAAAACCTCTCTTTGATTTCAAAAATCAAATGAAAACCTAAGTACAAAGTTATTCAAAGAGAAGCGGAGAACTACCTAAATTATACTCCGTAATTTGTATAGGAAAGAAGAAAAAAGAAAAAAAAAAACTAAAAAAAAAAAATTTTAAAGCAAGAAAAGAGATCCCAGAAGCATTTTTCGGGGGAGGAATTTCCAGATTTTCTCAGAATTATCTACATAGCTGCTTCATTGAGCATTGATCCATTCGAATCATGATCTTTCGTCTTTTCAACTTTCATAGCGATTATGCGAGTTTCTCTTTCAGGAAGAATCATCTTCTTCTTTTTCCTCTTTTCAGCTCTTCTTTTTCTATCTTTTCTTCTAACGCTGTTCATCGTACGATGATTTCACAATAACACGACGTCGTTTACACGCGAGCTGCCTTTCATACAGCGGTTTTTTTTCTTCTTTTTCCCCTAAAGGCCGATATATACTATATTTAGCTTATCGAACAAAATTATGAATAATTCATATTAGCAGGAATAAAAAAGATTATGATAAACCTGAATATTAAATAATATTCTGTATCAAGATACATTCTAAATGTGTGCACATTACATATACATTCTAAATGAACGGCGTATACATTTCCCGGCTTCCCGCACATTACATATACATCTTGATTGAACCTTAATTTTCTGCAGCCCAAATACAAGTATGATTGTATGAATTAGCTCAACTGTTATTATGCGAAATTCCTACATTGATTAGGATAAAAATAATCAAGTTAATCCAAGTAAAACTATCATGAAATGATACAATGTCACATGATGGGAACAATGCCCGAGTTACAGTAATATTATTTGTTTAAAATTCAATGAGTTAGAGTAATATTATTTGTTTAAAATTTTAAATTTTTCATCAAATGTTTTTTTATATGACGGAGAAAAATGAAAGAGATTGATGAGATTCTCCTACTAACATGATTTTTCCTCTAAACTTTTTTCAAAAAGTAAATAAAAAATAAATAAAAGGGTTATGTAAGGCTGGTGCGCATTGCCCACACCAGCTGTGCACATGTCCGTTGGGGGGTGATTGAAGTGGTTGTCAACCAATTCAAAATCTTTTTTTTTTCTCCTCTCTCTTCCAGGTAAATATGCAAAAACTCATTTAAAAACGAGAGTCAATGTAATTGCTCTTAGAGAAGTGCAAGGTCGATTCAACAAATTTTAACATCACCGTAATAGATTTAAAAAAAAAAAAAAAAAAAAAAAAAAAAAAAAAAACTAGCCTAACAAGCAATTTTTTGACTTTCTACCTTTAAATGCCTATTGAATTCCCAATAGTTAAAATAGCCATAATCAATTAATAACTAGTTGAGAAAAACTAAAATAATTGAAACTTCTTTTTTAACTTTATAACCAATTAAAATCCACAAATTTCAATCAATTTCGTTATCGATCATTTAACTTTATAACCAATTAAAACCCACAAATTTCAATCAATTTAGTTATCAATCATTGGTTACTCATTCAACTTTTTTGCTCAACACTAGCTGACTAGTAGCTGTGCCTGTGGGTACATTTTAAATGAACTTCATATACACTTTTCATATATTACATATATATCTTATGATTGAATCTTACCTATATTAACTAGAAATTAACCATTGAAATAAAATGTGGACCAACTTTATAGCTAGAAGAGCTTAAATTGCAAAACTGAAAGCCATTAACTTGAAAAAGTCTAACAGAAAACACACACTATACCTAGGTTTTCTTTGTGTAATAAAATTGTATAAAAATTGTACTCTACATACAACCTTTCTATGAAGTAATCAATGGCCTAGATGCAGCCCACTATACTGCCAAAATAATATTACAAAATAACTAAAAAAAAATGGCCACAGAGAACATTGCAAATGGCCCAAAACCCCTAATTTATACAGTAGGGAAAAAAAAAAAACAAAAAACAAACAAACAAACAAACAAAATAATTACTGCAGAATTATGTTTGTGAAACTTCTGTTCTTGTAGCCATAGATGAGTACTTTTTCTGCAATCTAGCTTTTAACTGCCCAATCTTTGCATCTACTCTTGCAGTGAACCCAATCTTTGTCTTCTCTCTTGCCTTTGATCTTTCTCTTGTCCACATATGCTGATCTTCGATGTCTTTCCTGCAGTACTTGATTTCTTGAATGATGTGATGATCCATTGGGCTGAAAGCTCGTTGGAAAGATATGTGGGCGAGGTACGGGAGATTACACGTGATTGTTACCAAAAGCGTGGTGACCCAGTAAATCGGGGCAGGGGCGAGAGCCTCCACAAGGATTTGATAGGCGTTCCCGGAGATATTTGGCGAAACTGCACCATAGAATAGAAGAAATATGTACCACATGGCAATGCTTCCCCAGATAAGAATATGCTGTATCCATGTGAAATAGCTCATCGTTAGCGCGATCTGGCAGTTGACGGCCCAGATGACACATGTGAACATAACGGTCCCGACAGCAGTCAGGTCAGCAGTCTGTCCTCCGGCTCGGAAGGCTTGATCGTAGAAGATAATGAGGTTGAGGAAGAAGATAATGAGGGAGGTGTACAGACCATTTCCCATCCACCCAAATATTCTATTCCAATCAAAGAACAAATTTTTGGGTCCTTGCTGATAAAGTGCTGGAAACTGCAGATTGCATTTGGGGTTTGAACGAGTAAAGAAGCAGTGCGGGTTTATATAGATTGAAGATCTGATGTAAAAGAAATGGTGCGCAGAGGACTAACCTGTAAGCAGATTTCGGAAGACACATCCTGCTCGAAGACTCCAAGTGAAATAACGGGCAATGATGTGAGAACCACATTGAATAGTAACATATACAGATCATCATAGACGGACTGCCCAGAAAAGCCAGTAAACGCTTCATAGTAAAAGAGTGTGAGGCCAAATGCGATATTCTTGTAGAAAAAATAGCATATCTGAACAAAACATTGAAATTGAAGTTAGGACATGTACAAGACTGAAAATAAAGATAAATGAAGACCGTATGTATAAATGTGGCTAAAAGCTTCTTAATAATAACCCTTTTTCTTTTCACTGAATGAAATGAAGTCACCAGAAGAAGCCAATTCATTACCATCTGAGCAATTCGTTTGTAGCACCAGTGACCATGTACAACAAGAAGTCTCTCCAGAAAACGGAACTGTGCAATAGCAAAGTCACTAGCCATCACCGCCTGCAATAAAATCAAAATTATATAAAACCCTTAAAAAGCACACACGAGGCCAAGAAATTCTAGCCAGTGGGTACACACATACATGTGTGCATGTGTGTAGTCAGGTTTTAGTACAGAATATTTGACAATCTCAGATATCATAGTATTCCAGTGAAACCCTTTTCTATCTCGGGAGAACCGTGTGGTTCAGATTTAATAGTATAGCAAAATCTTTGATGAAAGACTCCAGACCACCACACAGCTACTAACAAATTACAGTATTAAATTTCAAATAGGCAAGGTTTGCTCAAGCTCAAAAGCCCATGCTTTTAAGCATTTCTAAATTATTAGATACTTTGTGCTCTTGTGCAAAAAAAAAAAAAGATACTTTGTGCTCACATCACATCTTCCTAAAATCGTGCAATAATTTTTTTTAGATGCACAGTTTAAAGCAATCCCATTAGAATGCATTCCTGACCTGCATTCCTTCTGCACCACTGATTCCAACACCGATGTCAGCTTCCTGAATCATTCCAACATCATTTGCACCATCTCCAATTGCCAATGTGGTTTTTCCAGTCCCCTGTTTTACTAACCTCGTTACCTGTGAAACCAAAGAATAATATATGGACAGAAACTATTAATCAGAGCTCTCTGACTATTTAAAAAACGTCATCAAAATTAAAATTAAAATAAAAATTGAAGATATCTTACCAGAGCCTTCTGCTTAGGAGATACACGACAGCAAATAACAGATGCACAGCCAACAGCTAACTCCAAAAATTGGTGCTTCATATCGTTCTCCAAAGCATACGCCAGAGTTTTTCCATCAATTATCAATGCAAATGCAGCAAGTGGGTCTTTTTCAAGTTTGATCATTTGAGAGGCATTTGTGATTTGCATCAAAATACTCTCTTTGACAGCCTGAGGAATAATCAACAGCTATCAAGAACCATACAAGTTTTCTAGAGTCCTGAAGAGTCTTAGTTAATTAGTTTACAAAAGTCTACCTCATTGGTGTCATTAGCTGCTGCATCTGTGTTTGCTGATATACAGATTTGCCTCATCCCCTGTCGAAGCAAACTACAAGCAAATCTGCATAAAACAAAATTTGAGTAGATTACTTGGAATCCAATGACAGAAAACTATGCAGTATGGAATCTCTTTCTCGTAGCCACAGACCCACCCTATATTGATGGCAGTTTCCATCTTATCACCAGTCAGAACCCATATCTTTAAACCAGCTTGTGCTAGTTTGTCTATGCATTGAGGAACCTGGCATGAATAACCAAATTTCTAAGTCAGAAAGGAAACTAGGTCCAAGTTGATAAACCACAAGTGAAAAACATACTCCTTTCTGCAGTTTATCCTCTACAGCAGTAGCACCAACAAGAATCAGATCCCTTTCCATCATATCAGATAACCGTTCAAGCATTCCTTCCCTATCACTTCCTAACGAAGTTTTAGCTCTGGTAAACTCTTCATTCCAAGCAGAGTATTCAGCCTCATCAAGCTTTCTGTACGCAAGTGCAAGTGTACGCAACCCAGCTTCCCCATATTCATTCAAATGCTTTGCTGTAGCTTCCTGAAACATTCTCCCATTTTTCGCTAATCTATCAAAGATGATGCTGTAAAAAAGATGTAAATAGCAGAGTCAAATTCATGATTGGAAAAAATAGCTAGAAGCTAATCTCAAAAAAAAAATTAAAAAATTACACAAGAGATAAAGATGCCCCCCCCCCCCCCCACCCACTCCACTTCACCCCTATCATGGAGGTGGAGAGATGGGGAGGGGGTTGGGGGAACTAGAGAGATGGAACAAGTAAAGAGTGACAGAAAAGCATGTTGGCATTTAGATGCAGGAGAAGTATATTTTCCTGTGAATTGGTACATTTCTACAGCATTATAAAGGATGTTAAAAACAGACCTGTCTGCTCCTTTGCATAAGAGTAAAATCTGTCCATCCTCATCCTGAACAATAGCAGACATTCTCTTCCTCTTGCTTGTGAAGTCCAACAGATTGAGAAGTTTGACTTCCCTAGAGTTTTGGGGAAAAAGTAAAATTAAAATAAGATACCCTATTCAAAACATAATTAATACAGGAGGTAATGCAAGCCACTCCCTTAATGATAGTCTCACCTTTCAATGGGTTTTATATAAGAAGGATATCTCTCACGAACAGCTATGCTTGACTGAGTTCTTTTACAAAACTCAAAACCAAATTCTCTAGCAGCAATGAGAAATGCCGCTTCATCTGGTGACTCTGCTTCATAATTGAAGCTACCAGTCTCCTCATGTAGTTCAGGTATTGCTGTGTGACAGATTGACAGTATCCTGAAGAATAACAAAATGAAATCTGCATTTGGCTCATTTAACCAATTTCCATTCATGAGTCGGCTATCCTGGAAGCTAAATCCCTTTATTGCAGGTTTTTGGTCATTTTCATCTTTACCAGAAGTAGGTGTCTCTAACTCAATTTCTGATGCACCAAAACCATTTCCATTAGATTTTCTTTCAGGGTCCATCTCATCAAATTCCATGGCCATTTGCTTGGCAGCTGCAAGTTCAACATCACTAGCACGCTTTCCATATGCAGTACCAGCAATTGAGCATTTGAGAAAATCCATTTGGTTGCATGTCAAAGTACCGGTTTTGTCAGAGAGGATTGTGTCAACCTGCCCCAACTCCTCATTTAAATTTGATGTCCTTGCTTGAGCAGGAGTTCCAGACTCTTCATCATACATATGAATGTCCCGATGAATGAACAAAGCTTGTAGCACCTTGACAATTTCAATGGAGACATAGAGGGAAATGGGTATTAAGTATCCATATAATATAAGGGCAGTGACAAGATGGAAAATGCCGGACAATGCAGGTCTGGATGTATTGTAAAAAACATTCTCTTTGTCCTCAGGATGTAAATACCACCAGTCTGGCATCTGGAACTTCGCCTTCACAGCAAACCCCACTGAGCTAACTAAGGAGATCAACAGAAGGAGAGTAAAAAGGATATAAATAATTTTGTCCATTTGCACTTCTATCTTACTCCTTTTTGAGGGAGACTTTGTGGAGTTCTGCATAACTTTGCTGTCATGACCACTGAATATCACCACTCCATATACATAAGTTGTATTCCTAAGCTTCGAATCTCTGAGGAGAATCTGACTAGGGTCAAGGGGATAGGTTTGACGGTCATATTCAAGGTTACCCTCAAAAGTGTAAAGATTGGGATTGGGATCTTCACATTTTATGGTTGCTCTGAAGTCTTTGAAAGACTCATCATCTTCCAAGGGTAAGGTAACCTCCAACGCTCTTTTGACCTTCAAGTTGGTCTCTCCATCTAAGTTCATTGTTTCCACATAACAGATCCCATCTTCATAACTAGATGATAAAAGAAGTAAATCTGCTGGAAAAAATTGATCCTTTTCCACTTTCACAATGTCTCCAACCCGAATCTTCATCCATGGTCGAGGCCGAAAAATGCCATCCATTTTGTGGACACTAGCTTTCCGGAGATTGACCTTCATATCCTGGATGAACCGCCGCCAGTCTTCCAAGGCTTCCTTGGCCATACTCAAGCCAACAACAAAGATTAAAGGAGCTATCATACTAAGAGCTGAGAATGGTGAAACTGGCGTGAGTGAAAGGATTGCCGCCAGAAGAAAGTACAAGTTGGCAACACGCCTGAATTGCTCAAAGATAGCCTTAGGTAGGAACGTTAAGACATTGTACTTGGTGGTTGATATATAATTTGAACAGTACTTGAGAGGCTTCACTTCATGAAGTTTGGGTTGGTTGCAACGGACTACCCGTGAATAACCCGGGCCTAATGGATGAGGCCCCTCTTCTTCAGCAGCTTGTGGCCGGAGACATGAAAATGTGTACAAATTGCTCCTGCTAATCTTTGCCCTTATCTTTCCCCCAGCCATTTTCACTTACTCCCTTGGATGATGAGCTTAATTCAATGGTAGCACCACATGACTCAATCAAGGGAGGGTATACTAGCCTGCTCACTGGAAACTGAAGGGCAGCACATAATAAAGCATCATTATTTAAACTAACTATCTTTGAAATTCAAATGATTTGAGTGAAAGCTATGATAGGAGAATAATAAAATCTAATATAACAAACCAAACACAAGTACACAACAATGAATATGCACAAAAAAAAGACCCCAAAAAAATGGAAACATCATTTCATATTCAGAAATCAGAACCTATGTCACAGTACCAACTTCAAGAATCAAGTTCTGGAATAAAATCTGAGTTCAATAAAATCTACATATTAAATTGAACTATAAGCCCTCAAAATTACACAATTGCATTGACCCAGGAAATGAAGTAGCACAAGAAAAGCCCAAACAAAAAAAAGGGAAATCACATTGCATTGTCAGCTCAAATTGAAGTCAATAATCTTCTTTCTACTCAATCACACGCTTATACACATATGAATATGAAGAAAAGAAATCAAATCAACAGCACACCCCTTGAAACAAGGTTTTCAGTGAAAAGATTTAAGCTTCCCGAGAAAATTACAAACGCAAAAAATGGGGAGATTACCTGAATTCAAAAAGGGTAGGTGAATTCTAGGAACAGACCCAGATAGAAAAGCAATGCGAGGGAAGAGGTAGAGCTGCAGAGTTGCAGAGATCGCAAGTGTGGAAAGAGAAAGAAAAAGAAGCTCTAGAGAGAGAGAGAGAGAGAGAGAGAGAAGGGAAGCTTTGGCTAAGCAATTGAAAACTGGGCTTCTTTTCTGGTCCAAAGCCGTACTATTTTTTGTCAGTATTTTTTTACTCTGAAGTCTGCTCTACTCCGTAAATACCGAATTTAAGGGAAAATCAATTTTCTTGGAAAAATTAATATATGAAAAATATATAATACTCCCTCCGTCCCGAAAAGGTTGTCTCATTTGCTTTTTGCACGCTTTTTAAGAAATTAAAGTAAATGTAATGTGTTTTCCAATTATGCCCTTAACTTTTTCACTTTTGGAAATAAAAGCAATAAAGAAAGTAAAAGTCATAAGGGTAAATTAGGAAAAGTAGAATGATGGTGATGTTCAATTTTGGAAATATGACAACATTTTGGGACAAACTAAAAAGGAAAGTAAGACAGGTAAAATGGGACGGAGGGAGTAATCACTTTGCGTAAGTAATGGGGTTTAAGAAGGTTTGCATTTTTGAATAATTACATTTGGGTCCATAAGGTTTCTCATCAGTGTCCATTGACCTTTTATTTTTTATTTCCATTTTTATGTTTGCATCTCATCTCTTATGAACTTTTATGCTTGCAATGTGAATTAAACTCCAAATAGTTGTACAATGGCAGGTGTTAAATTTTTTTTAGTAATGTTATAATAAAATTATACTGTGTATAAAATAAAATTAAATAACATGTCTCACATATTGAGTATATATTGCCAAATAAAATTGGATAATGGTATTTGTGACCTTATTACATGTTTTTAATATTTTGAGTTGATTAAATATGTTAAAACTTGTACACAGTAATACTTAGAGAATAACATCGCTGACATTTTAGATTTGCATTATGCATAATAGTATCTCAACTCCATGGATCCAATAATAGTATTAATGAATAATGATTCGGCACAACCTCAGGTAAGATTGTTTGGATGATTTACTTCATTGTAGTCATTCATTTACCGACTAGAGTTATAAGGCACGATTATATTTTCAAATAGTGATTGTCGATTTTTCTTGTAACCAAAAATAATATCAAGGGATCAGGTTTAATTAATAAAAAAAAATAGGGGCTCAAATGGTTATGTTGAAAACTTTTGACGTTTCAAGTAAAAATTATTTTCAAAAGCGTTATGATAATATCGATAAAACTTTAAAAGGGGCTACGTGCCTACATGTGTCCTCTGCTTAAAATTTAAGGATTTATAATAATTAATAAAAATATTGGGGTGCAGCGATGCAAAGAAAAAAATATATAAAGAGGAAAGTACAAGTCGCCGGCCGTCGACCGCCGGCGAAGGCTTTTTTTTTTTAAATACCGGCGAAGACTAATTAAACTGCTAAACCTAATCCACCACATTGTTACCCGTATTTTAAGTACATAGCAAATGAAATATCCAAATAATTCCTTCAAAAAGAATATCCAAATATTTTTTTTTTCCGATTTTAAAAACGCGTTTTATGATGTGTGACATCAATAATGGTCCATAAGTTAATTTATTTTTTCCTCGATTTTAATTTAAATAAAATCAATATTTTAATGAATAAAATACTCAATATTTTAATTAATATTTATCTATAAATTTTGTTTATTTATTTATTTGAGGGAAAATTATATTTTTCGTCCCTAAGTTATAGGGCAATTGTAGAATTCGTTCCTAAGTTATGGTAATACACACTTTTCGTCCCTAAGTTATTATTGGTGTTGCACTTTTCTTCCCTAAGTTATTCAAATTGCAAATTTCGTCCCTAAGTTATCATTACGTTGCACTTTTCATCCCTAGTTTAAGTGTGCAAACTTCGGTAAATTTTCGTTCAAAAATTTTTTATTCGAACTTTTCCGGTTCAACGCCAATTTTTTAACGAAATTTACTGAAAAAGTTCGAATAAAAATTTTTTAAACAAAAATTTACCGAAGTTTGCACACTTAAGTTAGGGACGAAAAGTGCAACGTAATGATAGGGATAAAATTTGCAATTTGAATAACTCAGGGACGAAAAGTGCAACGCCAATGATAACTTAGGGACGAAAAGTGTGTATTACCATAACTTAGGGACGAATTCTACAATTACCCTATAACTTAAGGACAAAAAATGTAATTTTCCCTTTATTTGATTGCAACAGGGAGAAAAACTCAACGAAAACCTAAGAGAATCTAAACTGAACAACACTTATTACATCTACGAATATCAATGACCGCACATTAAAGAATTTAGACTGAACAACACCTATTACATCTATGATTAGCAATGATTGCATACCATAGAGACGGGTACCAAAGATTTTCAAACCAGTTGGTTACATGGATGAAATTTGAAAACAATGATAGGAGATCGAATCTCACCAAACGTGAGGAGCTCTTTGTACGCAGTAAGCAGAGGCTACCCAACAAATCATATGCTTTGTCGGGCCGAGATGACCCTACCAATCAGATCCTCTTAGCAACCACCAACAAATAATTTTCATTTTGATGAAACTTTAATTACTTTTTTTTTTGTTAAAGTTTAATTAATATCAATTATAGTGATTTTATTAACATTTATCAAGATTATTTTCCTAAGTTCCACCAGAATTATTTATACATTCAGTTATTAGCATGCCTATAAATTTTATTGTAACAATAACTTTTTATTTTAATACTTAAAAAATACATTTTTCTTCAACTCCACAGAAAAATATGTTTCATCAATGCGTTATCTATCAAAACTGACCAAATTATGTAATTTTATACTAATGGCAGGTGTATATTTATATATGCACGTTATATATTTTAAATAAGAATAAAATAAATTGTTTAATATAACTGTAATAAAATATTGTTACGTTAATGGTGCTTTAAAATGAATATTCATATTCTTCATAATTTAAAGTTATAAATATACATCGAAGTAATCTACAGATACTGATACATAATATATGGTCTCCACCTCCGGTCCCTTTGATGTTAAATAATAATAATAATAATAATAATAATAATAATAATAATAATAATAATAATAATAATAATAATATATTGACAACTGAGCAATATTCGAAAACAAAATTAAAAAAAGAGTAAATCCTGCCTAACATTCAAATGTCTATATAATAATATAATTAATAAACATAATTACAACTTTAAGGACATGATAGTAGATTTGTTACGTATTTAGTTATTATGATGAAGAGTCAAAGGTCGTGCAATTACTATTTTAATATAATGTTGACTTTTGTGAGACCATCACACGGGTTTCAATTCATAATATGGGTCAGATATAATAAAAATATGTCATAACATAATTGTATATATAATGAATATTATAAGTCTTTTATATAATACTTTATATTATAAATGTAGTAATTTATGCATTTTGAAAAATAGCATAAAATAACATTTTAAGTGACTATTTTGTTCGATCAAAGGGGATTTGGGTTATTTGTAGTGAGACGAAAAAAGCGATATATTGTACGTTCAAAATGAATAATGGTGAATGAGAAATTGATCTCAAAATAGACTCATTTGAGATTGAAAATAGATTATATGTTCATAATTACTTTCTCAACCTACTGAAGCACAAAGAGTCAACATCGCATCCACTAAGGCTCAAATCCATACCCTTAGCTTTCATATTAGAGTGCAACCGGGTGCCACTAGACTACAAAGTCTTGGCGTTATAATTTATTAATACACATGTTGTGTGATTGAAAAATGTCTTTTGTGTGTGTGTGTGTGTGTGTAATACCTTATAGTATAAATGTAGCACTTTATAGCAATCTTGTAAATAATTCAATTTGCATGAAATAAAGTAATAACATAATAGAATTACAGATATAATTAATAATTTAAGCCTTATACATAATATAATACTTTATACTATAAATGTAGTACACATTTTGGAGGGAATAAAGTAATAATATAACAAAATTGTAAATATCATCAATACCTTAAGTCTTATATAAAATACTTTTTAGAAAAATTATAATATACAAATTGCAAAGAATAAAGTGACATTAAATAGCAGAATTATATATATATATATATATATATATATATATATATATATATATATATATATATATATATATATATCAAAATTATACTTCGTAATATAAATTTTGCATGACATAATATTAATAAGTCTGTATACTATAAGATCATAATTTTCATGACCGACTCATCTCTCGAATTGAGACTCGTGAAACAGTCTCGGAAGAGAGTTTGCTTTTAATAGATGTTGTAACAGTATGTATATTTTCATTGAGATTGATTTAACAAATCCCTAACCAGCAAGTTGGTCGGTTAGTTGTCTTGGTAACCACAAGTTTTAAGTTTGACTTATCATGAGAGTTGTCTATTGATCTTATTAATTTGACACAGTCAACTATGGGTAATAAGCAAGTTACGTATAGTTATTTGTCAATTAGGGTTGCACTTTCAAGTTGTGGATACGAGCTTTCTCATGGATTAAAGAGATTGATTTAGGCCTTGTTTAGTAAATAATCAGCCTATCAGTCAATTTTAGCTGATTTCACCACTATTAGTTGTTTGGTTAATAAATTTTTTGTAACTCCAAAATACTAAAATTCAAAAGGCTACTTAAAACGACATTTTCAATTAACTTTTTGATAAAAGAAATTATACCAAACAGCTATCAGCTAACATCTAATTTTACTAAATTACTTTCTACAATCAGCTAATGTTATTTACTAATCATACCTTCAAACCCAATCAGCTAACTCAACCAACTAACAACCATTTACCAAACAAGGTCTTAACATGCATCGATATTGAAGTATAATTTACACACACACAAAATGCTGGAAAAAAAAAATTAGTGCTTTAATTTTTTTTAGAAAAAATGTTTAGTGTCCTTATATTTATCACTCACAAATTTGTCATTGTTTGAGGCGACAAACTTTGCCAAAATTAAATTAGATGGCTTAAGCTCTACGAGACTACGACATCTAAAATAAACGAGTGTACCTTATTTCTTAACCAAAATTATTTTTTAAAAAAAATGAAAAAGAAAAATAGTACAACATCAATAAGTGATGTTCCCAGAAATTGTTGGCAAAACCACACCGTTAAGTATCGCGTTAAACAGAGGAAAAGGAATGGGAAAAAAAAAATGTGTTCAGATGAGATTGTCTAGGTATGGGTCCCACGTTGTCTTACCAGACAGTAGCCATGACAATGAAGGTGATGATTGGCCGTGTTGACATGGTGGGCCCGGGCGTGATGGTCAGAGCTTCACATCTGGCCGTGGGATTTTGTTGGATGACTGGGATCGGTTTTGATGATCTGTTCACCAGAATTTCAACAAAATTGGAACACGTTTTCAAACAAAAAAAAATAAATAAATAAATAAAAAAATTGGAACATACTCCGTATATATCAACCTCTGAATTTTTTGTTGATTTTTAAGGTACATGTAAGAGAGAAAAGGGAAAACAGTTTCTATAAAAAAACACTTTTTCTTCCTTTCCCATTCAGTGGATCTCAGAATTTTTTTTTTAAATTTTTTATAGTAAAAATCACAAAAAATTTCACTTCCATTTGTTAAAAACTCCCTCCAAAATTTTTATCTGCAAAAAATTATGCTTGTAGTTGTCTTTAGTATCGATACTCTATTTGACATACATAATTTATAAGCTAGCTTAAAATTGAAAACTTAAAATCTAGTAACTTTAATTTATTTTGAAACACTAATTAGTGTATTGTTTCTAAAAAAATGTTATTATTTTAAACTATTCATGTTTTATCAAATGTAGCTTAGTACTTATTTGATTTACCAGACATATTTAGAGTTTACACTCTACAACAGTATCTATTAAAAATTTATGTAACTCCAATTAAGCCCTTTAAACTTATGATTATTACTTATTTTTAATTTCAGTCATTGACTTTTAAAATGATCAAATTTAGTCCTTAACTATTTAATTATTTCTAATTATAGTTCACCGTTGGCTTTTATCTTCTAAATCATTAAAGGTAAAATTAAAAAAGCATAACCATTGGACCAATTGTTGTTCACACGCAATGAAACAAAGCTTTAATTTTCTTATTTTATCAGGCATATATAATTTCACTGTCACATTCAATATTAAAGGTTCTCACTTTACATAGAGAAAAAAATAAATAAAAACTTATCAAATTAACTTTAAAAGATAGGAATAAAATTAGAAATAAATGACAGCATGAAATCCAAACTTAACTCTTTCACAAATTATATTTCATTATCATCATTGGCTTTACTCGATGCTTCAAAATATCAAGGAAGAATGATACAGAGAACCACAATCAATCAATACTTGAGGACAAATGGAGCAATAAAGTGACATTAAATGTTAATCACAAATTCACAAGTCATATTCAGTACTTAACATCAGGGCTAATTGGCATCTGTATGATCATGTTAGGAGGATCCAGCTACAGAGCCAAATTAAATTTAGCATACACTGTAAGTATTTACTACAGTTCAACCTAATCATTCTCTTTAAAGCAGAGATCACAGACAAACAATTGAACAAATGCTCTAACATCAAGCTACTCTGGAATGCTCAAAATATTGAATCACTACAGGATAGGAATATAGGATGGAGGGATGTGGATCTGTCTGGGAATGGTTGATTGCGGCACTTCATGAACAGGTGGGACGGTCGTGATCTCACCATGGTTGCCCTTTCCCTCCAAGTCGCCGAGCCAACTCGAAATCTTTTTTCACTGAGCAACCAGGACAACAATGAACACAAGTTGTGTTGGACGTCAGGAATAGGATATCGAACAGTCATTTCAAGCTTGATATTGAATTAACGGTAGACATATTGATGCTAGTAGGATCGTAGAGAGCAATATATGTTCACTACTAGGCAGCCTAGGCTAGGCCAGCCAAACGCTCAAAAACAATTGAGGGGACATGATTTTCATCTACTGTATTGATAAACTACAGTTCACTAGTTTTCATAAATCAATATTTATTTAAGTTTATAGAAATGTCTTGTTTATGGGAGGGGTGTAACGAATGGAAGAAGAAAACCCTTTACAAGGGTGGGGTATGGAGGGGTTGGAACTTACTGACGGTAACACGCTTTGCATGAATTGCACATAGCACTGCATCTTCAAACAAGTGAACCAAAAAATCTTCCGCAGCCTGCAAAGAAAAACCCAGCAACAAATGGGGCATGTCAAGGACTCCGCAATGAGTCAATGGTGTTTCATTTCCATATGTATTATAGAATGCTGTTCATAACAGTTGTGTAATGCATACAAACTAGGGAATTACCAATTAAAAAGTATGTATACTCAAAGCTGCAATACCTCCTGAAGTGCTACTAGAGCTTCAGCTTGCCAGCGAGATACCTCTGGTGCATAAAAGTTGCTAATTTCTTTAACCTGCCATAATTAGAAAGAACTCCATTTAAAGACAATGTGAAATTGAATACCCGAGGGAGCAAACCCATTCATGAATGAAGATTAAAGTCATAATCAACTTAAAAGTCTTATACCATTTATTGACAGAGTGTCATGAATATATTCAGAAATTCAAATTTAACATTCTGAGAGTGGTGTGTATCTTCGCATTCAGAATATGAACAAATACAACTCGTTAATACAAAAAAAATACAACTTGTTAATAGACCAAGATACTAAAAGACTTCATGACTAGCAAACTGATAGAGCATGAATCAGAAAGAAGCCAAAATTTCCATTGCATCCGTGCTTTCCAATTGCGTGTACAGCACATAACCAACTCTTGCATTGATAAAAAAAAAAACAAAAATATATAAACAAACAAACAAAATCTAACGTAATGACATAGTACATGTACAATCTACGTTACTCTTAAAATTTGCTTCCAGTATAAATCAGACTGAAGTAAATGAATTATGAATCCACACATATAGGAGCCAATTTGTCAGATAAACAATCAATTCCATTTCCACCACCAAACTTACTTGTATCTACAAGAATAAGCCATGAACTTAATTTACAAAACACTCTTACAAGTTGCAAGGACCTTAACAATTTAATGATAATTGAACCCGATATCTAGCTTATGTGGTCATTACATTGTTCTGCCTGTGCTTGACAGCCAAAAAAAAAAAAAAAAGAGCTATTCAACAGCTCACTATGGTAGGAAAGAGTCTCCAAAGATAAACAAATATTTTGATATGAATTATAACGGCCAATATATAATGAGCTTCCCCCCCCACCACCACAGAATTTATCATGGTGACCTTGAGCATGTAATATAGCATTCTTATCTATCACTCTCGCAGATAGAAAGATAACAACTGAAATAAAGTTTAACCTCAGATCATGTTTTTCTCAACAAAAAAATAAAATAAAATCAATGAAGCAGAAATATGCACATTGAGATTGTTCACTCCTTTTAATAAATTCTCTGCACCGCTGCACGGTAGTCATTTAAAAACTTCTCTAGTTAACCCATTTTGGAAATTTTGATGCAAAAGCTATTCTGTAGAATCATCCTACTCACATGACAAACAAGCACACTAATCAAGCCAGAATCTCCAAGCCTATTTAAGTGTAAAACATGATTATGCTCAAATCGAAAGATTTGTGAGAAATGCTGGTACTCACTAGCCTAATGAAACTAGTAGCCGGAATCAGAAGCTTAACGGTCTTCTGAAAATGCCGTATTTCACGCAAAGCCACCGTTCCTGGCCTGAAACGATGAGGTTTCCGTGTCCCAGTGCCAGTGGGAGGCTGGGAACGGGAAGCTGACAACAGAAACAAACCAAAAATTTAAAACATTTAATGTCACCAACCAAAACAAAAACATTACATTAAACATAAAATGATTACTATTCCGAAAATAACTTTTTAAAAAAATCAAATTTACTTGGACTTTGCTGCGTATTCCTCGGACTTCTTCTAGTCGGCGTCTCCTAAATCAGCGAAACAAAAAACACTAAATTGATCATTCTAAGCATATAAAGGAAACACAGAGATATACCATATACTATCAGAAGTACCCTTGAAGCTGAAGCGGAAGCATCGGCAGCTGAAATTGAGGAAAGACAAAAAGTTAGGGTTTGAAAAAACCAAATGATTTTCTTTCCTTGAACATCAAATTGAGAACATAGAACAAAACTCAAGCTAAAAAGATTTACCGGAGCTCTGTCGACCACGTTGTTTCCTTACTGCTTGGTGTTTAGTTCTCGCCATGGATTTTTGAGGGGAAAATGCAGACAGGTATAACTGGAAATTTTATTTGGGGGTTTTTTTAATTTTAATTTTGTAAGGGATTTGAATTTATAAGGCTTTGTCTGATTTCCCGCTTACTGCATTTTCCCTCAGGTGGTATCAATTAGTCGTTGTATTTGAACAATATATTCTTGTTTAAAAATAAAAAAAAATAAAAAAAAATAAAAAAAAAAAAAAAAAACTAATCCATATAATTTTATATCACAATTTTAAATTGAAAAAATATATTTTCTTCCACTCTTAAATTTCACCTCCAATATTTTCTCTCTTGATGTGACATCTATTCAATTGGATACTATGAATTGGATGATCTCACTACTATGACCATCCTTATTAGTGAAATTTTTTCGCAGTTTATTAGGGGTTTTTGTAAATGTGATTAAGAAATAGAAATTAGAAGAAGATTTAAAAAAATAAAAAAAATAAATCCGACTTTTGAAAAAAAAAAAAGGAAAGGTAAATGTCAGAGTTGGCGGCCACTCTGACTCGCCCCAGCGGGCGCGTGGGAAGCACGCGCTCGTTGGGGTGGCAGTGCGCGCCAAGCGCAAGGGCGCGCACTGCTGCTTCATCCTTATTTATTATTCTTTTTCTCTGACATGATCTTGTATTTTGCAGGAGCGACAAGACATGAAAATCCAACCACCTACATCTGTTTCAAATTTATGCTTCAGTTCTTGGGCTGACAATATCCACCTTTGATTCACTGATGGCCATGCTCTAAGGCCTTCCTCATTAGATTAGTTTCCTGCACACATATTTAAGCTCCACCTATGATAGAAGGGAAGCAAAAAGAAAAAGAAAAACAAGAAAAAAAGAATAGAATACAAAATGTCAGAAGAGAGAGAGAGAGAATTGCATTTTGTTGCTTGTTTTTTTCGATGGGACCAACGGAATGTCAGAAAAATCCCAACATCCTGCAAGGTATGTTTCTCTTCTCTCTCCTCTCTCTCTTTCATCTACCTTACCCATTTTTTCTTAAAATTTGGTCCAAAAACTACCAACGGGGAAGGCCTAATTTAAAATAAAAATTAGCTATCAATTAGGGGTCATACTTGTTTGAGACCGTCTCACGGATTCTTATTCGTGAGACGGGTCAGGTCGAAACAACTTGCAAGTGTCATACTTATATGCTCAAATATAATACTAATCAAGAATACAATTTTTGTGACATGATTGTAATTTTGAGTAGGTAAGTTTAGATGTTCTTTGTTGAGTGCACATTTTTCCTTATTTAAATGCATATTTTTTCTTATTTGAGTGCATATGTTTTGTCTTAGTGCATAGTTTATTTCCTTTGAGTGCACACTTTTGGCGATCGAGTGCATATTTTTGTGCTTTCAAGTATACATTTTTGTGCCTTCAAGTGCACAAATATCAGCTAATGTTTATTACGGAGTATATCTTTTACATTCTTTTCAATAACGTATAGGCGGTATAGCTAAATTTATTATGAAATTTGTGAGATTTACAAATGATTTGTAAGGGTAATTGTTTCAATTTGAATAATTTTCCTTTTTGGTATCATAAATTGCTTCGATTGCACATCTTTGTGTCTTCAAGTGCAAAATTTTAACATTCAAGTGTACATTTTTGTGTCTTCAAGTGCACAATTATGAGCATTGTTTATTATATCTTTTGCATTCTTTTCAACAATGTATAATTAAATTTTTAATGACATTTACGAGATTTATAAGGATAATTGCTTCAATAACATTTAAGTTAAATAACTTTCCTTTTGGTGCCATAAATTGCTCCGGTTGCATATCTTTGCGCCCTCAATTGCATAATTTGGCCTTCGAGTGCACACTCTTGTGCCTTCAAGTGCATAATTATGCATCAATGCATAAATGTGGCCTTCAAGTTTACAATTTTAACCTTCGAATGCATATTTTTGTGCTTTCAAGCACACATTTTTATATAGAAATTTTATTTTAAGAGCCATTGATCACATTTGTCGCCTATATATGAATTAAAATTATTTTATCATCGATAAATGACAAAAAACTAATTATTACTCAAAATCCTCTTTGCCATCATAACAACTAACATAGTAACATGTACTTGAAAAAAAACTATATTACATAAGGACATTGATCCATCCAAGATTATATTAAGAATCATGGAAACACCACGTACATGCATCTCGATCTGATCTGAAGTAATAATGACACTAACAAGGTTGAATCATGGAGTGTAAAGGGCAGGGCCACACTTGCATTTCCAGCCTTCTGGTTTATAGTTTGTGTACTGAACACCCACAGTGCCACTAGTGGTGGGCACTTGGATGGCTTCACAAGGCATGCATCCATAGCATTTGTGGTCACAGCTTGGTGGAATTGACCCTATTTTTTCCCCTCTCTCCATCTGCCCCTTTTGTAACACCTACAATTAACAACCAAAATCAGTTATATTCACAACTTCTTATTTTTCAGTAACGAGAGAAACCCGCAACCACTACTCAATGGTGTGTACAGGTAAACTCTCCTTGTGACCTTGGCCGACAAAGGAGTACAAAAAAGTACACCAGCTTAGGTTACCTAAAGTTGATCTGCTCAAACCAAACAGACCAATAGGCTGGGGGTCAAACTTGTAACCTTGTTGTTATCAAGTTAACAACCTAATTCTCCGCTCGATCAGTTGATCAGTGAAAGTTGAAGTTTTCTTACCTGAATTGCAGCATTTATGGGAGCAAAAGACCTGGTTTCCACATTAGGCAAAGCAAATGTGAGGAGAAGGAAGGAAATGCAGCAAAATCTAGCCATCATTTTGTGAAGGAAATGTGGAAGAGAAGAAGAGAATGAGAGTGTGTGTTTGGAGATGGCAACTAAATGAAGTGCTTTAGATTTGGAGTCAATTCAAGATTGCTGCTGTATATAACAAGGGGGAAGAAAACAAAAACCACATAGTTGAAAGTACATATCAGATAAATATTGCCCCATTTCCCATAAAGCTATACCTTTACTAGCTAGCTAGCTAGCTGCTTTTAAGGCTTCCTGGAATTTCTTCCCAGAATTACAGATTTCTTTACTTCTCCCACAAGTGATTCTATTTCTTCCCCTCTCTGCACTGCACTGTACTGGAAAAAGTCTAAATCTACTTGGATTTTGCAGATAAATCTTAGTCCCAATCTACTCATAATTCTGCAATCAAACTCTTCTCAAACTTAGCTTGTCCCAAGCCTTGATTATTTGATTTTTCCCCACACTTTTCCGCTTAACCTTTATTTGCTTCAAAATATTCGTCTTAGACTTTTACGTCTAAACTTAACTGATTGACCAATTCAACAAAAAGTTAATACCTTTGTTTCGCTGGCAATTGCAGGATACAAAGCTATATTCTTAATGTATAAAATGGGTAAGCATCAATGAACAAATACTTTAGAAATTGGACTTAGTTTTGAGGCACATAAACCAATGAATGAGAGGGGGTATAGTATAGTATAGTATAGTAGGAAATTTGGATGCCTAGACTGCAGAGCCTCTATCTCTTTGACAGTCAAATTCCATAAGTGGTGGAAAATAAAACATAGCCTTATAGGCCATTTTTGTTCAAATCTTGAAATTAATACTAGGAATCAGTGTCTGAGACAACTAAAAATTCTAATTAAGTTAAGAAAAGACAATTACTTAAAACTTGTTTGTGCAGATTAGGAGGATTATGTCAGGGCAACATTTATTCTGGTGCGGCTCCTTGTTATCCAAGGTATAAAGCCTAATGTTCTTATTCTACTGGGCAGCTCCAGGTGTCAGGTGTCTGCTTTCAACTTCAGAAGTTCAGTAAATCACCCTTTTTTTGCTCAAACACATTATATTATAATTGTCTGATAATATAAATCCATAACTTTAAAGACACATTTTTTATAAAGAAAAACATTACAATTTTACAAGACTCTTAAAAAGATACTTTAGAGTTTTACTTGATGCATGGGTATTTTAGTACATTGTTATATATATATTTTATAACATCTTCAGTTTCATGAAAAAAGACGACGATTGTACTAGAAGATCATGAACTTAATTCTTGTTAACATTAGATTGATCAAATTCGGCCCACAAAATTTTCCTAATGAGATTAATAGGCTCTTACATAGAAGTGGTGTTTATCAAGTGCACTTATCACCAAGGAAAAAGAAAAAGAAAAAAAAAAAAAAGTGAGATGATTTTTCTGATATGTCAAAAGCAATGAAATGGGTGATTGAAGAATGAAGAGGCACAACTTGTTTACATTTTGGGTAAGAGGTGTGATGGCAAACTTGGGAAGCAAAGTATGAAGAAATGGAAAGCTGATTTGCACCATTCAATGCCTTGTTTTTAACTCCACTATGCACTACCCACTAGCTGCTAAACTCTATGAGAAGGAGTGTCAATAGCATATATAGGTCAGCGCTGCTACGAATAATTTCACTTTTTATCGCAATGTCATATTTCATCATCAATTATATATATATATTTTTTAAATAATCAATCTGAATTTAGAATAAATAGTGAATTATTTTAAACTTAAAAGCTAAATGCTAAAAATGGATCATAATCTTCATATATACAGTTTTTTTTTTTTTCTGTTTTGTTTTGTTGTTGTTGTTGAATATATACAGTTAAGAAATAAAATTTGGATTATTTGTATCTAATGTTATGCAAGTTTAAGTACAAAATATAATTTTACATCTGAATTTAAGTGTTTTTGGGATTGGTTGCTACTAAGGCATCCATAATATTACTCCCTGTGAATTGGAGTTTCTTCTCCACATTGTTAACATAATGGGTTGTTTGGTTCATGGGTTTTGAGTTTAATATTCGATTCAAATTCAATCGTCTTGTCAAATACTTTGTGGTTTGATGGCATCAGTGTTGCTTTTAATAAGGAAGGTCTCAAGTCTATACTAATTACTATAGATAAGTTAGAGTGTACTTAAACAAAAAAATCAATTGCCTTTATTGTTTTAATATTTTTTGTGTTTCGAAATGGAATTAAAATCATCAAGGAATAAAAAAAAGTCATTCTCTTTTGATTTTTTTTAGTACGACACTCTGTTACAAACTTACAATGCAACATCTGAACTGAAGCACAAGACTCGAATTCACCCATTCCATATGCAAGTGCAATCGGGTGCCACTAAACTACAAGGTCTTGACAAAAAAATTCTTTTTAATGCTATCATTTTTCAACTCTCTTCCACACACACAAGGGTTCACTTTTGTTAAAATTTATTTCAATTATCGAGTCTTTAATTCTGATTTTAATTTCAATTTCAATACTTCAATCAACCGCCCCAATAGTTATCTATCCTCACATCATCACTAAAATAAATAAAAAAATTTCAAAAAGTAATTACTCTTAGGTAAAAAATTTGACGCGGTTGCCCTCCAATGAACACAACAAAACTGTAAAATTCTTGCCATAAGTGAATAGTATTGCGCCATATATGGCGCAATTATGTTCATCAACAGCCATATATGGCGCCATAAGTGGCCTTCCATGGCGAAAGGAGACCAAATTGGTCGCCTTCGCCGACGTATGGCGACCGGCGACGATTCTGCCGTCGTTGGATTTATCAATTTTTGGGTTTATTTGACTCAACTTAACATGTTAAAGGACCTAATTAAAACATTTAAATGTTTTGGGGTCCAATTAACTTTTTTAGGTAATGTTTTGAAGCTTATTTGATCTTTTTATCTAATTTTATATATAGAATTATATAATTGTGAATATGGACCCAAGATGCATCCGGGTAACCCAAAGATAGATTAGTTGATTATAGTGTAAGTTGTTAAATTTATTATCTCCACCTACCCATATCGATCATCAACTGTTTAGACATATGGGCTGGCCCAACAACGAGTTGAAAATTCGAAAATCCTGCTGCTTGACCACGAAAGTTTTTGAATGAAATCAATAGGGAGAAAAAGAAAAGAAATCAAAAAGAAAAAAAGGAAAAGTAAAACTACGTCGTTTATCAGTCAACAATGGAATACTAGCCGTTGCAAATTTCGGGTTTTGAATTTCGAAATTCAAACCCCTCCGCCGCCAAACGCTCCTCCATGCACTAGTATTTCACGCTCAAACCTCTTTCTTTCTTTCTTTCTCAATTCCCAACTTCACCTTTTTCTTTTCATTTTCTTTGCAAAGAAGAAGAAGAAGAACGAAAATAGTTTTTAAAAATTTCTGAATTCTTAGTGTTGAAGCATGGGAGCTTCTGCAAAATGGATAAAATCACTGATCACTCTCAGCAAATCCCGCTCCAAACATCCGGCCGTAAGCTGCTCAGAACTTCTTCATGTTCATAATCACAAATTCATTCAATTTTTTACAGTTTCTAAATTTTTCTTTTATTTGTACTGAGTTGTGTAGGAGAAGGAGAGTGTGAAAAGCAGGCTGTGGAAGCTATGGAGGAGTGGATCCGGGGGGTTCGCGACGCCGTCTTCCAGAGCCGGAAAAGGAGTGAAGTATCTGGAAGATTCCGAAGGATCAATATCTTCATTTGTATCTGATAGCGCTTTGGCTGCTGCCATGGCGACTGTGGTTAGGGCTCCGCACAAGGATTTCGTCCTGATCAAGCAGAAATGGGCTGCAATTCGAATCCAGACGGCGTTTCGCGGTTTTCTGGTAATTTCCGCTGATTTTCATTTCAATTTTACAGTGATAAGCCAATAATTTCAGCTGAATTCGTAAACAGATTGCTAGATTCGTACCTAATAGGAAAATTTTTGCAATTTTACAGTGATAAGCAGATAATTGCAGCTGAATTTGTAAATAGATTGCTAGATTCGTACCTAATAGGAAATTTTTTGCAATTGTACAGTGATAGGCAGATAATTGCAGCTGAATTTGTAAACAGATTGCTAGATTCGTTCATAATAGGAAATCTTTTTGCAATTTTACAGTGATAAGCAGATAATTGCAGCTGAATTTGTAAACAGATTGCTAGATTCGTACCTAATAGGAAAATTTTTGCAGGCAAGACGAGCTTTGAGGGCGTTGAGAGCAGTGGTGAGGATACAAGCAATATTTCGCGGTCGACAGGTTAGGAATCAAGCTGCTGTGACATTAAGGTGCATGCAAGCTCTTGTTCGAGTTCAAGCTCGAGTTAGAGCTCAATCTGCTCAGACACCTCTCCAATCTACAAAAACCCAAGTTGATCCCATCAAGCAAGCTGAGGTATACTTAATCTTTAATGTGTAATACCCAAATTTAATATTACACATTTAGATTTTATCGAGAAAATTGCATTTTTAGTCATTTAATTATACTTTTGGTACAAAAACTTGTTTCTTTAGTTATATGCGTGACTATCTTTTAACTTCTTAGTTACGAGCAAATTGGCAATTTTAATCCCTCAGGAACTATTAATTGACACATTGGTGGCAGAAATAGTATTCGAGGGATTAAACTCGCTACTTTGCGCATAGTGTAGGAGTAAAGATGGTCACATGGAACTGAAGAATCGAAAATGCAATTTTCACTATTTCATTTGTTCAACAATGGGCACTAATCAATCATTTAGAGGTGTATATTCAGAAAGTGCCCCTAACCTCTCAGAGCTTATTGCAGAATGGATGGAGGGATAGCCCCGGATCAGTGGAAGAAGTGAGGTCTAAATTACAAATGAAGCAAGAAGGAGCCATAAAGAGAGAGAGAGCAATTGCATATGCCAATTCTCAACTGGTAATGCATATAATAATATATAATCCCTGGAGATATCTCAACTCTTGATACTTGATTGCTCCCATTGATATGTGATTGCCTGAAACCTGATTCTCAGAAACCAAGAACAAGCAAGAGGGTGACTCAAAATATGGTGGACAAGAGCCATGGGGACTTTAACTGGCTGGATAGGTGGGTGGCAACTAAGCCATGGGAGAGCAAATCTGTAATAGACACTGACTCATCTGGCTCTGCTGTTGAATCATCCTTGAACCCATCAAGACATAATTCAGTGAAGATCAGAAGAAATAACATTTCTACAAGGATATCAGCAAAACCACCAGTGAGCTGCCAATTAACTGGTGCATTATCTGATCAGTGCCCTGGGTATCTGTATGATGACAGCACAACCAGTCATTCATCCATGTCCTCGAACGAAACGAATGCATATAGCACATCAGAAGAGGGGAGAAACAGCAAACCAAGTTACATGAGTCTCACACAGTCTATTAAGGCAAAGAATAAGCAGCAGAGAACACATAATTCTCCCTCCAAGAGCATACAGAGGCATTCAACAGATGATTTTCAGTTGTGTAGGAAATCAAGCCCACTTTCTTCTAGGGGATTGACAAGGAGAAGTGCTGATAATGTGAAGAGCCTGTGCAAGGATCTGTACCCGCCTATGCAGTTATACAGATGATGATATGATAGTGAAGAATCATCAAAATTGGAAGAAGAGAATTGATTTGATTGGAAGAATCATGAAATAGTTTTTTTTAAAAAGACTTTAGTGTTTATTTATGGTTACCCCTGGCTTGGTTGGATCTCAACATCTTGTTGTATTGAAACTGATAGGTTAAAGAATGAGAGAGTATATGTGTATATCAGTATATGTTTCATACAATTATAATATGATAACATGTAATGAGTGAGTTTGTTTACCATTTACAAGTTTTGTTCAGAGTGATTTGTGTATTATCTTGCCTTTTTTTTTTTTCCTTTTGGGTTTGGGCCAAGCCCAATTGTCAAGCATATTTGTTCAGAGTGATTTGTGTATTGTCTTGCCTTTTTTTGTTGGGCGGGCCAAGCCCAATTGTGAAGCATAATGTTGGGTGGTAAAAGAAAATCGCTAGAAGGAGGGCTTGAACCTCCGACCTTGTGGTTAACAGCCACACGCTCTAACCAACTGAGCTATTCCAGCTTCTTATTAATATTTGTATACTTAAATTATATAATCAATAATCAATCTAACCCAAAAACGCTTAAAATTTGGAAACTACTTCGTGAACAGATTCGTCTCAAATCTCAATTAGGTAAACACATACTCGAAAGACATATTTCTAAATTTGAAAACCTAGAAAGAACTTGCTTTTACGTCTTTACAATATGGATTGTTACTCACGGTGCCATTGGAATTTGTAATTTTCCTCTTAACTAGTAACTAATGGTTACATGCATATATATGTGATGTCCATGCTCACCTGACATCATATTTACATGGTATAAGATCTGATAATATTATTAAGATGAGAGATTACTTATATAGAAAAAACATATTACGTCATTGCTTACATCACTCTTACTTTTACAAAAGTATTTAAAGTTGTACAGATAATACAAACTTAATAAAGTTTCTTTATTATTTTTGTCTTATTGCACCCTTAAAGCAAAGGCTTCTTTATTGTTTTTGTCTTCTTACACTCTTGATATCATCCATAAGCATAAACCCATGAACACAGAGACTCTATTGCATTGTCTGAATTTGATGACAGCAGTGCTATGAAATTGAAACAAATAACACCAGGCCAGATTCATATGGCAAACATTTAGAGAATTCAATCTCATGTGTTAGAGAACTCACTACCTAGTTAATTTCTGTCTCTTCCAATTCAGACACTATTTTCACCTAACATCATATTATACTTCCTCTATTAATTGGAGCTTGAACTACTTAATATCATTGTTTAAACTTAGTGATTGTAATTATGAACCATTAATGATCATTTGCAATCCTAGAATGAAAACCACATTAATGAAATATAAAGTGCCTGAGATTCAGTAATTGCTTTAATTAGAATGAAAGATGCAGTACATTCAACTCTCTAGGAAGGGCACAGGACCTATAATAAATTAGACCTGCCCTGTTTCTGCTTACAAGAATGTTGATTAAACAAACAAACCCACATCACCAAAGCTGCCAACCAAAACCGACAGGAAATATAATCAGAGGGGGGGTGGGGGTGGGGGGTGAAGGTACTTTACTACTTTACAAACATGCTGCCAAATTTTAAATTAAAATGGGAAGAATTGGCTTCAACACATAAATGTAAAAGATTGGGGAAGTTAGTATTGGAAAGGGCAGAGGATAAATAGCCACGGCACCAATGTTACAACCCGACACACACTTTGAACACCTCATTGAAACAATTCACCTTTAAATGTACAAAAGAATTAATATAGCGAGGTTAACAAGTCTTTTGTCGCTCTTCTTGTAAGGCAGTTGATATCCACTCTGAAGCAGCTGACCGGATGTCCTGTTCATGCGATGAAAGAGATATTGGAGTGACTGCAACCTGTTCACATAACAACCAATCAAGATTCTAAGATCACAGAACATTTCTGTTGAAACTGAGGCTCTAAATAACTTTGCATTGCTCAAGAAATGTAGTTATTTATACTCAACAGCCAGTGGCAATGATTTATTTTGCATTCATAGACAAGTATGTAATATTAAAACTAATCTCATATCAGCAATGAAAATTTTACAAGAGGGGGAATATAAATACTTACAAAGCCATTTTCAAGTGCTTGGAAATCTAAATCCTCACCCTCTTCTTCCTGCTTCTTGTCAAGTAACTGCAATGTTAAAAACCTTCAAGTCAATCCTATAACAAAAAGTCCAAACCATTTTGAAACAGAAGGCTATCTGGACAAGGTCATGTTATTAGCATATAATGCAAAGTTGCAATTCAATAGCATATTAGAGAGACAAAGCAAAGGCAATATATACAATATCATCATGACAAGTTTTACTCCCTTTACTCCTGATGACAAAGCAGGATACATTACTAATTTGCACAGAACCACAGCAATATATAATTGCAACAACATATAGTTTACCTCCAATCTGAAGTACTTGACAGTCCGTTTGGGATCAGACTTTCCAGCAACACCAACTGATTCAACAACCTCTATACTCTTCCTCTGTGTGGTCAAACGGCGCGCAGCACCCTGAGAAAAATTGGAACAGAAACATCTGAATAGCTAAAAATGATACCACTATTACGCATGGTTTGGCAAGTATTCAGGGTGGTGGGCCTCTTACCTTCCTACATATCTAATCAGAAAGACAAAAAAGAAGAGCAGTTTATTCACTTCAGATTATATTTGCCAAAGCTGTAAATTCTAGTTAAGTATATAATAACCACTTAGCTAAACTATACGCTGTGTACATGAAGCTGCAGAAACCTCTTAGTCACTAGCCACCCTACCCTTTGGGTATACTAAAAATTGATGCCCATTGCCAAGTCTGCTCATTACAAAAACTACAACTAAGTAAGGACATCCTTACCATCACTCTTTAGCTAAGAAACAAAGTTGCTGGTGTCTTATATGAGTACAACTTGAATGCATGACCCTAAATTTGGTTTCATGTTTTCTAGATCTTTATCTTAACAAGACAGTAAAAATAACTCTTCTCACACTTAAGAGCAAAATAGCCTACAATTAATATTTTGAACTCTCAATGCAAGTCCCTCCCCTATTTTTGCTGCTCACTAGAACCCTTATAAATTAATGAATTTATATTAAAATTCAGGAGTTGAGCCATATAGTTACTTATACAGCAAATAAAGTTTATGTATGCAACTAAATATATCACCCTTGGAAATTCCCAAAATCTTGTCATAGGCTCACTCTCACTCTTCAGATATTGAATTACTTGAACAATGACCACTAATGATTAAATTTCTACTTACAGCAGCAGAAGCATCTCGGCCAAGCTGAGCAAGCTGCAAGCCAAGACTTTGCTGATTAGAGAGAAAGCGTGATGAAGCAAGATTCCTGTTGGCCGGAATAGCATTCCAGTTTAGTGTTGATCTCCAAAGACTTTGCTTTGTTAATTTGAATCCCTGCCAAAAACAGATCATAAACCTATAGAAATGAACATTGTTGGTGCCTATGCTGAACTAATTGATAGCCCAATGCCTAAGATAAATAATGGACTCAAGTAATTGACTTATTTATTGATCAACTATACCATTTCCTTCAACAGAAACCAGTTCTTTCATAACCATAAAATTAATTACTAATATAAATCACCCATCCACAAGCATGTGGAGTACAAAATTCATAGGCATACAAGGAACTCAATTACCTCTATGAGAATTTGCAGAAGCTGAAACCATAGATGCATCATGAACAATTTAATTGAATAACAAGCACAGTCAATTTTGTATCACTTTTCTATTTTCAGAAGCAATAACATATATAAGCAGCTTCTCAACACCAGATCCAGCAAACTGTTTTCAGTTTTATACCCTCTGTTTCTTTTAATTTTGTAGCTATGGTGAAAGCAAACCTTGTTAGCCAGAGGAGAGATTGGAATTTCCACATTAAGTGAGCAAAATTTGGGGAAAGCACCCTTCTCTATATCCCTAATAGCTGCAGTAATTAAAGGTAAACAAACACTTGCAGCATCCTTGAAATCACTTTCCTGGCTTTCATTGCTCTTCCTGAAAGTGTATAATCAATCACCCTATTAGATTATCAAGTGCCATTAATCATAGCAGAATAACAAAAAAAAGAGGACAAGAACATACCAATTAAGAGATATTGATATGGATGGAACACCACTAAACAATGCCTCCCTGGCACCTGCTACAACACCTGAGTAAAACCTAGAGATAGCAATGCAATAAGCATAAAGAAGAGTGATTAAGTGAAAGAGAAGTGAGAATCTAAAACCCAGGAGTCATAATCGTAGTCAATTCACAACTTAACCGCTTAAGCTTTTTAAGACATAAATGCTAAATTGCTAACTGCATTTCAGTTCAACAGTATATGATGAGAGGAGAGGAGAGCAAGAAGAATACATATAACATAACCAATAGAAACAGAGATGTAGAGAACTACTTACATGTGATGACCGCAGCATGAGCCCTTGTTGATTCCACTTATTACCTGAGAGGTTGCAGGAGAAAATAGAATAGCCAGATTTAGCACTAATCAATAAATAGGAAAGCAGGATATCAAATTACAATAATATTCCGTCTGATGCAGTAATATCAAGAGTATAACATACCAATAGAGGCTTTGACCATGAAAATAGTGCACCAGATAAAGCCAAAGAGACACAATCTACAGTAGTCCCTGAAGCAGATTTGAATTCAAAAGTTTGTATTCGTTAAAACAGTAAAATGAAGTTCCAATCTTATCAAAATATCTCAAAATGAAGACACACTGCTGTGAGGAATTATACACTTGGATAAATTAAGTGTGCAGACAAAATTATGCTTAAATCTATTTTTTGTTTTTTTTTAATCACTAGAAGAAAGATTGCCATCATACCAGAAACTTCATAAGCAGTTGCACCTTGAATATCAGCTGAAGTCACTGCAACAGTTTCTCTCAGTGTAACAGAATGACCAGCTACAGATTTATCTCTATCAAACCATCCAAAAAAAAAAAAAAACATAATCATAAAACCATAAAAATACCAGGCAGCTATGTAAAAGGTGTCAAAACTCAGTTATGAGATCCAAATTCAAACTCCATAAATAAATCTAATCAAGCCCACAGAACATAATTACTAGATTAAGGGTGGCATATCACTAATAAATCTCAGGCATGCTAATCAGGGAGAAATATGCTTTGGGAGCAGAAATCCTGCAAGACCTGATTATAACTACAATCTTTAGAGTCAAGTAACAAATACCAAACCAGCATAAGCTCATAATTCACGGAACCTAAGATAAGGCAAGCATTAAAAAGTCTCATTACTTCCTTTGAGGATCCATGGACTATAAGTCTAAATTTCAAGCAATCAGGATGGATATCCAATGTACCGAGATTCCCAATTTATGCAATCTAAGTCTAACTTTTCTTCGTTCCTTTTTTTTTTAATAACTTTTCTTTGGATAACATATCTTATCAGGATAGTAATGAAGCTTTGCAGAAGACCCACGATTGAGGAGCCAAGACATGAACATTGTAGAGGCCTTGTAAAACCAGAGCATTGACGAGACAAGTGAGCCCAGGGGACTCAATCCCATCGGCATTAGTCACCAAAATAATAGGCTTCGAGCTATCGAGCTCGCCGGCAGCACCGCCAGAATTAGAATTCGAATTCGAAGATGAAGGCTCCGCCAAATCGTCCTTGTTGGACTCAGGTTGTCGATCCTGGTGTCCTTCTCCGGCTGCGGCGGCGGCGGCGGCGGCGCCACCTGCCTTGCGGCTCAGAAGCACCTGTTCGAGATTGGAGACCAAGCCGGGAGGTAGTAAGCTGTTCTTCATTGCAGAGGTAGTCATTTCTAGAGGGAGAAAGTGGATATGCGTAGCACAAAAGAGAGGAGAACGAAGTAGATAAGGAGGTAGGTCAGGCGTTGAAGAATCAATCGAATTCAAAACCCTAGAGAGAGAAAGGAGTGATGAAAAGGAGAGTAATAAAGCGCTGAAAAATGGAAGACGACCGGTTCAAACGGCGTTTAGCTGCGGAGTAGAGAGAGAAAGATTTTGTGCGCATATAGATTTAGAGAGAGAAGATATAGAGAGAGAGAGAGATAAGCGTGGAGGAGGAGAGAAGTGCGCGTGGTGGGGGAGGAGGTTTGAGTTTCTTCAATGGCGGAGTTCAGGACCAGCTGATGAACGGAGCTGAGGAGATCACAGCAAAGCGCAATGAAGAGCGTGCTCTACACGAACATTTCTTCGTCACTATTCTTTGTGTTACATTTCGAAGGGACGCAAACGATATTTAAAATTAATTAATATACATTAGATATTTAATCCGTAACATATATGAGTATTTCCTAATTAATATATGTACTCCGTATTTGATTTTATTGTGATAGTAGAAACTAGAAAGTGTTAAATAAATTAACTAACCTAATATAACAAATAGAGCAAAGGAAGAATACATTATGGGGGGAAGAATCTCAACACTAAGAGCTTGTTTGGTTCGCGGAAAATATTTGAAGGGAAGTGGAAGTGAAATTCCGTGGAAAAATAGTTATCAGGTAATTACAAGCTATTGATGAGGTAATTACAAACTTTTTTAAGTTCGATTCCTAATAGAAGCCTATTATCTAGTGTGACAAATAATTTTAAACATTACTTCAATACGCAATTTTTCTCCTTATTTTATCTAATTTGAGGAAGATAACTGTGAATTGTGATCGATCTTAGAACTTAAATCTCTTTATTTATGCTTAAATTGAGATATTGAGTTGAAAAAGACGAAAATTATATTTAAAAATTTTAAATTTCGACACGTTTTAAACGGATAGATGACCGGCGCGATGAATTTTGGCACTCAAACAGTAGTCATGAGACCAAAATTGGTACTAAAACAATAATCGTTGGATTAAAATTGATAGAAACTAAATGAACCAAAATTATCATTTTATTAATAGTCGTGGAAACAAAATTAGTATTTGCTCTGATTTATATATTGAGGATAACCGAATAACATATAAGTTGGTTTAAAAATTTCCCGGGTACACTTGATAGTTGTAAACTTGTAACCAAGGGGGCGTGTTCACAACGCTATTCGTAGGAGCGTGAACTGATATCCGAGGAGTAAGATAAAATATATATTTTAAAATCAGGTGATGTAAGCGAATTGGCACGTGGCCTGTCTCAATTGCAGATTAAGGCGGGACCCTCTGTTTTTGAATAAAATGCCGTACGTAAAGAAAAAAAAATGGATGAAATTTTCTACGTGACAAAGTTGTTCTTTGGCCTTTAATTAATTAATCCACTTAATCATCATCATTACTGTAACTTGCGAGATGACTCTTTGATTTTGACCATCTAACATTTTATTTTAAGCTTTGTGCTTTAATTATCAATTTGAAAATCAAATAAAAATCTGCAAAGGAAAAAGAGGGAGTCACAAATATGCCCCAAACTATTTGAAAAAAAATTGTTAATTACACCCTCAAACTACACAACCAAAAAAAAAAAAAAGTAAATTCTTATTCTTTTTAGTACTATTGACTCTGTTACAGTGAATATTTGTTCATATATACTTTCTCAACCTACTGAAGCCCAAAAAGTCAATATTCCTGCTGAGATTCGAATCTATGTAGTGTCATATTAATTCTTAAACTCTTAAAAAAGCTAATTATATTCTCAAACTATATAAAAAAGTGTCATTTTAATTATTGAACCCTTAAAAAAATGTTAATCCTATAAGTAACATGTTATTGCGGGTTAGGTTGATGTAACATCCATCTGTAATTTGATTTGCATACATGGAAGTCATGTGTATTATTTTAACTTTTAAAATATTTTTAATCACATATTATTTTTGGGATAATGGTCAAATAGACCTTCCAAACGATTATATCGGTTTAGAGCAAATCGCTACTTCAAATCGCTGGATAATTAAACATGACCTTTGCCATTTTTTTGACCGTGGTCAAAATGTCAAAGGTGACGGATCTGCCAAAATATTGGCCGAGCCCATGGCCAACATCTTCAATCTTCATATGTTATTAATGGTTATCACAACTATTTAAAATTGGATAGCTTTCGTTTTTGAATGGATGTCTTAGTCCAATGATTTTTATTTTTATTTTTTAAAATTAATTTGTTTTTATTTATTTTTTTATTTTTTGTTTGATGTATACAATTGTCTAATTCATCACCAAATCACCACTACATTTAAATAAAAGTACATGTGAGAAACTAGTTAATGCTAAATTAATGCTAACATGCTAAATAGCTAAGATGAGGAGTTTTTTTGAAAAGGAGTAAGATGAGGAGTTAATTGCACTTTTTTTGTCAAGTTAAAAGTTCTCGTAATTATTTTTAGTTAGTAAGTTTAATTACACTATTTATTCAATTTAGAGAATTTATTTGATGCTATTTCTAAGGAAAAAAAAATAAAAGAATGTTCATGAGTTAACCCACAAGCCAAAATTCGAGTCAACTTAAAACAAATAAAACCTCATTGTGAAGAATCAACTTCCATTTTTATTTTTTTTTTTATTAACCCAAATCATGAGTTTGCTATTCAATGTGCTAATAGTGAGGATTTTCCGTCAAGAATGAACGATGATATAATAACTTTGATCCCTAAAAAGCCTACCCTAATTACTATGGGGAGCTTCGCTCAATAGCATTATGTAATGTCACTTATAAGATTGTTTTGAAAATGTCGGCTAATTGAATGAAATGGGTCTTGGAAACTGTGATTTCAGCCATGCAATGTATTTGCATTCTTGGTTTGAATCGATCAACTATAGAAGACCTAAGCTAATTTACTTCTTTGCGGTCATTTGTTAGTTCGGGTCACAAGACAAAATTTACTCAGTATACAACATTGAGTAATTAAATCAAATTTCCCTTGTCGTCTCAAAAAAGAAACCTATACAAATAAAATTAGACCCATATTTAGCTACCACAAAATTGTATAAATGGACCAAATAGAGAAGTGAAACATAGGGTAAGGAAGAAAGGATATATTGCCTTGAAGAAATAGCAAATTCCTTGCTTGTTTCACCCATCAAAGTAGGGCATATGGCATGTGTATTATCCTGATGAATACTACATTTAACTTTCCACTTTCTATATAATTGATTAAAGTGGTTTTTTTTTTCTTTTTCTATTATTGGGTCTAAATCTCAGATTTAGATAGCTTTTCCTGTCCTTGTTTGCCATTTTTTTATAGACACTTTTTCTTTGCGATTTGAATTTGATGGTCAAGGCCCACCCATTTAAATTGAAATTTACTGGCAAAAGTCTAGTCATTAGACCTGAGAACTGACTAATTATGACTTTATGTCTGCCGAGAAAGTTGTTTACATGCTGTAAAGTGGATCCATATTCAAAAGTATTTGCGAATATATCATGATGCATCAATTTATAATTTTGAAAAATGTTATTTATATTAAAAAATATCAAATCATAAAAGAAATATATTTCAATGATATGTGACATAATTACTTTATATTTATGATTAATCAATCGCTTATAAATTGAATAGACTTACCCAAATTAATTATATGAAGTTATGTTTAATTATGTAAATTGATCAATGTTCAATGCACACTGAGAATATATATATATATATATATATATATATATATATATATATATATATATATATATATATATATATATATATATATCATTTTTCACAGTAGACACTATTCTCATGGTATTTTTAATGAAAATGTGGAAGGAAACAAGTCTAGACATACAAACTGTTCGAGTACAAATAGAAACTAAGTAATAGGTTTAGAGATCGACTAGGCTGCTCCCTGCACCCTTGCCTTGCCTTCACATAATTCCTTGAGATCTTATATTTATAGTGGAAGAAGGTGAGGAGAACCTCTTACATCTAGCCCTCACAAGTTGACAAGGCGGGTCATAGGTAGAGCCATTGGTTAAACTAGGTAGCATGGCATGCTAACCTAAATGTTATGCCTATTTCGATAATGTCAACCTACTAGTCGTTGAGCTCAACCTCTCGACTAAAGAGGCTTCGCAAAGACTTTTTCAACAAAGCTAAGGTTTCTTGATACGTAGACTTTGAGTAGTAAAGCCTGATCAATATGTAAATGTCGAGTGGTAGCTTCTAGCCAATAAAAGGCTAGGGCTTCTTGGTAATAAATGCCACGAGTTGATACTCATAGATCAATCATGCTGGTTGTTGAGCTATTCATAATGGGTCTAGGACTCTAGGCTATGTATCCCATCAAGTTTAATACTACTTTAAGAGATTTGATAGAGTAGGGTATGTATCCCATCAAGTTAAACTTTAAGAGATTTGATAGAGTTTTGATCAAAATGAGATCTGGGCAAAATAGCTAACTTGATAAAGCTAGGTTTTACTGAATTCAAAATTGTAACAATAATGGATTATTATCTCAACAAAATCTATAAGAATCATGTTGAAACACCGGAACATTGTCAAAAGGATGAAACCCTGCAGCATCACCTACAAAACTCAGCTGCTCACTATCCAGGCCGCCACTGCAATTTATGTCCAAAGCTCCGCCACTGATGTTGCAACTTTCTAAAGAAACATTAGTTATAAAGTCATTGGAAAAGAACTAATCAACCAGCATATCCCCCAAAACAAGGTAAAGATATCTCATTTGGTCATATGGAGAGAAAGTAAGAAAGGCACGCACAGGTTTTGATACTAACCTTGTAAGGTAGCCATTTTTCGGTTTTTCCAAGTTCACAGGAACCAACCCAGAAAAATTTGACATTCAACCACATAAATCATTAATATTCTTTGCCATTTCCTTGATTTCCTTTTGAGTTTTCTCTATACCAATGCATTATGGAAGATTTTTGCTTTCTGATGTGTTAGTTGCTAATGGTGTCAATGGGTTGTACACATGGGATATCAACAAATTTAGCTTGCTTCCATTGCATTCAAAGAAAACAGAAAATAAGTCCTTTCAAGCGCTTTATGTTGCAGACTTCATTTCAACGACTTGGGAATCCAAATATCGGAAGAAAGATCATGGACTAGCTGGTAATCAACTGAAAGGTATGAAATATATGGAAGAAGGATATGATACAGGAGATTACTTCTGGAAGTCAGTCAAGAGGTTATACTCTGCAGTACAAACTAATGATCACTGGAATCCACAGACCACAGGGTTACAACAACTATCCTAAAACAGTAAAGCACTATGCAAACTTTTGCAATTGTTATCAATCTTCTAAGTCATCCTCGTCTTCAACTTCATCAAACTCTTCCTCCTCTTCCTCTTCTTCTTCATCCCCAACGTCTTTGTCTTCTTCCATCTCGTCATCTTCAACAATAAAACCTCCTAGTGTCTCATCGTCCTCCGAATCCTCATTTCTCATATTCTTCCTTTGGGCGGAAAGCTTATGTTTTCCTACACCCTTACTCGGTTTACCACAATCATTGGACCTAGTCATATACTTGGGCCTTTGAGATTTTCTTGATTTGGTTATTGTTTCCTTCTCCTCCTCACTCTCCCCTGTCCACTCTTCATCATCATTTTTCCCAACTTTCTTCCTCTTCCTCCCTCTCCCCTCATCACAATCACTTTCATCTCTAAATTCCTCGATAAACCAATCCCAATTCTTGATATCCCTTATCATTTTCTTCGGATAACCATCAAACTCACGCCCCATTACCACCAAACCAAACTCTGCACAATTTTACAATTACCAACAGAACTTCCTAATCAGCAAAATTCAACTTAAACTAACAGTAAAACACTATAAGAACACGGAAAAGTGTCAAATAGATCATTGAACGTCTTGCTTTTGTGCAATTGGATCACTAAACTTAAAAAGTGAGCAATTGAACCATCAAATAAACAAAATTTGTGCACTTAGAACATTTGTAAAAAAAATCCAGGTAAAATCTGATTATATTACTTACATATATGTATTAAGAGGTGCATTTTCCTCTATCATACTAGTTGAGACTTGAGAGTCAATATTGAAATATTTTTAACTCAAATTGAATTTTAAAAAAAAATAGAAAAATATTCTAATTGCACATATTTTACTTGTTTGATGGATGAATTGCAAGCTTCTTACCCAATTGCACAAAAGCTATAAGCTCAATGACCTATTTAACACTTTCTCCTAACATAATTTTCCACTTATGTTTTCAAGTTAAGGCTTTCTAGAAAAAAAAAAAAAAAAGATTATGGAATAGAGATTAGAGCCTAAAAACGCACCTTTAACAGGGTCAATATCTGATAAATTGATGGAATCAAGCTCCAATTCGTCAATCCTTAGTTGTCCATGGCCGCTTCCAAGGCTCCCAGCTAATTCCGATCCAATCAGCGAGTCTCTCACCGTATCCGATTCACCTTCAGCGTCAAAATCGATTCGTTTCAATGTGAACCAAACGGGATTCTTCGCAGAAACGCAGAACATGTCGCCGCTCTCCATTTCGCCTCTTTCGGAGCTACGGTACGCCTTCACTCCGCCGCTGGTGCTGCCGTGGACCCAAACCGGGTTTTTGCCGGCCACCTCGAAACGAACCCGCGGGTGCTTGCCTTCATGGTGGAGCTGGAACAATAGTTGGCGGCGAGAGACGGCCCGGTCGTTGTCCTTGACACCTGCGCCCCTTCCGAACACTGTAATGGATCCGGGTATGAGTCGGGTTATGGAGCCGCCGCAACTTTCTATTTCCATTTTTCATTACCGCGCAGTTCGCAGTGCAGTCCCGCGTGACTACTGACTAGAGGTTATGAAATCTCGGGAGAAAGAGAATAATGAAACAAAAAATAAAATAATTGACAAAAATATGACATTTTTAAAATTCGGACAAAAATGTGAAAAATTAGTTTTCACATGCGTTTCTTGTCATAATCGGTCAATCACAAACGCAAATGGGAGTTGCGTTTTTTGAAAAACGCAAGTTCACTTGCATTAAATTTTTTAATTTTTATTTTTTTTGGTCTTCAGCAACTATATCTGCTCGCCGACTTCTCCGGTGAGATATGTGAGTTTAAAATAATTCACCTAATACGTGTTGGGGATGGAAGTGAGTGGGAAAAATATAATGTGAATCGGATAATAATGTCGTTTTCTCCAACCTATCCCGACCAATTACCATTCCTAACTAGCCCCCGGCCCACCTCTAGGGGACACTACTCAAAAACTCACAAACATTCATAATTGAGAAATACACACGAATGATGACAAATGCTCTGTTTGCCAGAGTTTATTTATGAGCTTATAGCTTATTTTAAGCTACTAATAAGCTATAAGCTATATTTGGTAATGTTCCTAAAATAAGCTAGTAGCTTAAAATAAAAAATTTTACAATGTTAAATAGTAAAAATGTCAATTATTACAAATAAAAAAGAGTGATGAAATTATATAAATAGTAAAAATAAAATTATTATTCTATTTATTAAAGTACACCCATCGTACCTTTTCGAATTGATCGATATTTTTGCTATTTAACAAACATATAGAAATTAGATATTACAATAAAAGATATTACATAAATTTCCATAAATTGTTTGTAAAGATCTTGTGCACAAATAGGAAATTTATAATTTATGTAACAGCTATTGGGGACAAATAATGGGAAAAAAAATCAATGAACCCAAAATGAATCAACTTGATTTGGCATTAGTATTTAGCAGGATTTATTAAACGGGCTACCAAATTCGGCCCGAATTGCCACCCTGTGGAGACACGTGGCGTATTCGCGCGTGTCTGCGTTTCCACTCCCACCACTTCACTATAAATTTGAAATTTCCATTTCTATCCTCAAACTCTACGTAGGTCACGTATCTACTCACGAGTCTCGACCCTCACTAAAAACCCTTCTTTTTCTTCGATTTTTCTTTGTAATTTTCTTCAATTTTTTGTTTTTGATTCTGCATAATCTCAATCTGGAAAATATGAGTAATCCTGACAAGGATCAGTTCGACATGTCCGATCTCAGCTCCTCCCTCCCCGCCGCCGCCGCCGGTATTTATCGGTTATTCGCATGGCATATGCGTTTATCTAGTTTGATTTCAATTCAATTCTTATGTTTTTGTCCGTTTTTGTTTGTAGCTTTGAGCGCAGAGGATCGCGCTGGCTTAGTTAATGCGTTGAAGGTTGTGAAAGTTTTTGTACTCTGTTGTGTTCTCTGCATTGAAATTTATACTGTTTTTCAATGAGTAGATGATTCTTATGGCTTTGGTGTTTGATTTTGTGCAATCTGGTGGTATATAGAATAAGCTTCAGACTTTGGCTGGGCAGCACTCGGATATTCTCGAGTCGTTGACACCGAGCGTACGGAAGCGTGTAGAAGCTCTCAAAGAGATTCAGGTTTGAATTTCATTTGTAATTTTTGATTTGTTTTCTATCATTTTTTAGACACTCTTGTGGTCGAATAATTTTATAACTTGCCTGATGATAGATTAATGGCTTCAGTCTTGTTTACCGGGAACCTCACCCTATTTTTTTGATCACTTCTCCAAAAAAAGTGAAAGGACTGAAGAAGAAGGTTGATGTGTTGTTTGTGCTTGCAGAGCCAACATAATGATCTAGAGGTCAAGTTTTTTGAGGAGAGAGCAGCACTTGAAGCTAAATATCATAAGCTGTATGAACCCCTTTACACCAAGGTAAAAGGCATATCAATAATTATTACCTCTTGCAATAATATTTGGGTAAAAGCTTCTTTATTATATTTCTATAACTCAAAGTTCTTTTATTGTTTAGAGACATTTTAACTGGTTTCACTTACAAAAATTTTCTAGGGTGTTTCCCCAACCTAATAACATAGGTCTGATAATTTTTGCAGAGATATGAGATAGTGAATGGGGTTGTTGAAGTGGAAGGTGTTAGTGAAGCTTCTGTTGATAAGGGAGATGACAAGGGAACAGGAGGTGAGACATACTTCTTTCTGTTGATTACATAATTTATTTTGGCTTTCACTATCCATTCTGTTTCTTGATAGTACTACAGTAACAACCCCCTCTGAGGATTTTCTAGGGTGCATGAGTATTTAGAATGGGCATTCAGTTTAATACTAGCATGATATGTTTGTGCAGAAAAAGGTGTGCCCAACTTCTGGTTGAATGCTATGAAGATGAATGAGATATTGGCAGAGGAGGTAAACCTCTTGAGATTCGATATTTGATTACTGTGTGGATGTTAATCCCACTCTTTAAACTAAGCTGACATTACTTGTTCAGATCTCAGACCGGGATGAAGAGGCTCTAAAATATCTCAAGGACATAAAATGGTGTAGGGTTGATGATCCAAAGGGTTTTAAGCTTGAGTTCTTCTTTGACACTAATCCTTTCTTCAAGAACACCATCTTGGTGAAAACATATCACATGGTTGAGGATGATGAGCCTATATTGGAGAAGGCAATTGGGTAGTTGTCCTCAACACCTGTTTTTTTAATATATTATGCCCTGTCTGTTAGTTAATTTATGTCTGGTGGCTTATAGGATGGATATTGAATGGCATCCTGGCAAATGCCTGACACAAAAGATCCTAAAGAAGAAACCAAAGAAGGGGTCGAAGAATGCCAAACCTATAACCAAAATTGAGAAGTGTGATAGTTTTTTCAACTTTTTTAACCCTCCACAAGTTCCCGAGGATGATGATGATATTGATGATGATACTGTAGGTTCTTCCCCTTTTCGTTTGTATTACAATAGTAACGTACCGTTTGGAAATAATACGTCAAAGCTTTTCCTTACTCTCTTAACTTTTGCTGAATCTTTGAACAGGCTGAAGAACTTCATAATCAAATGGAACAAGACTATGATATTGGGTGTGTCGACAATCATTTTTCTTTTCGCTTCTTTTCTTTTGTGGGGGTGTGGTGGCCTTTTTCAATCTTGTTGTTTTCCTCTACTCTTCACTCGCATATAGATTGTATATGATGTTATCTTTTTGTTAGTGATTTGTAAATTTGATATGACGTTAGTGGTTGCTTTTTGCAGCGCAACTATTCGTGACAAAATCATCCCTCATGCTGTATCATGGTTTACGGGGGAGGCTGTTCAAGGGGATGAGTACGAGGATATTGAAGAAGATGATGATGATGATGACGACGATGACGATGAAGATGATGACGTCGATGATGATGAAGATGATGAGGACCAGGAAGAAGGGAAGAGTAAAAAGGTTAACTTTTAGTGAACCTACATAATTGCAGAGACTTATATTTTCATTTATAATTGGGCAGTGAAATTAACCTTTGAAATATCATTGTAGTCCATATGGAGACAATAGTAATTTGACATTTGAAATGGTTTAGTAAAGTGCAGAAGAGTGGGCTAGCACAAGTTGCGTAAGGACAACAGGGCGAACGTCCTCCAGAGTGCAAGCAACAGTAATCAGTTCTGCAAAAGAACAGCTGGTTTGGAGCTAGACAGAGTCATGCTGTCTTTGGTTTCTCTATATGTTTGTCCTTTTGATTAGCCTTTTTGCTTCTCCTTGCGTCCTTGGGCATTTTACGGTGTTATGCATTTGTTATTATTTTATTAATTATTGAATGTTTATTTGTTTATTTTATTTATTTTTCAATTTTTCAATTCTTATATTTTATACTCCCCATATTTTGCCGTCTATTCGTTGTTAGTAATTTACCGGTTTTCAGTACTTCTGTTAGAATGGCATATTGCATAACATGCATTGTACAGTAGTATTGAAAGAAAAATGTTACTGTAATATTTTATTGTTTGACATGACAATTGAAAGTTCTTATATTTTTTTTATTTTATTGGCTATTCTTGAAAAGTGAATGAAAGTATCTTTATCCTTGCAATATTTTCATTTTTAAAAATGGGTTTACTTCTATATCATCAAATTTGAAATTATTTCACTGTTGGAGCTAATCATCAAAACTCATTAAATAATTATCTCGCTATTTTGGAGCTAAACATCAAAACTCATTAAATAATTATCTCACTATTTTTAGAATTTGATACCATACAAAATTGGGAGAGTAGAAATTTTCATAAATAAGACGAATCATCAATTTATAAATAAATAACTAATAAATGCGAAAGATTTAATAAATTAACTAATAAATGCGAAAGATTTTATAGCATTTATAAGAAGTTGGATATTACAAATAACAATTTTCTAATAGTCTATGAATATAAAAGAGTATAGTACTAAAACCTGCACTCCCCAAGTGTTCAAAATGGATTTAAACATGTTGGGTTTAGGGTTTAGTATGAAGTTACATAAGAAGTCTCAAATGTCACCCTAAGGCCAATAATCTGCGGTTGGTATAGCATATAAGTGGCCAGACTTAAGCTTCCACATTGGCACAACTCTTCCAAGAAAATCTTCAATTCTAAGAGTATATTTAATCAGATCAGTTACTTAATAATCGATATTTGGCATGCGATTTGCAAGCGGGTTTTTCGCTCCTTGGCGGTCTACAACAGCCGCCTCAGTCGTGGTCAATAATAGTGAGACGCTGCAAATAGAAATGGTTGTTTGTTTATAGAATTCAACATGAAGAATGGTATATAAATGTTCAATGTATAATGGTACAGTTCTCACCTGGCAGCGTCCACCAACGCTGTTCTAACAACTTTGAGAGGATCAATAATTCCAGACTTAACCATGTCCACATATTGATCTGCATGTACAATGATAATAGTGTGAATAGGTTGCCCATTATATTTACGATATAATCCGTAATACTTAACTGTGAGTGAATTTGGTTGGAATCATTTTGGGGAGGAATCACGATTCTGGAATCTAATTATATGAGTAGCATAGAAATCATGGTTCCTTAGGCTCTAACCTTTGGCTGCATCATAGCCGAAATTTAGATTATCTTGTTCCAAAAGCTTGCCAACAACCAAAGAACCATCTACACCAGCATTTGATGCTATTGTGAAAGCAGGTGCCTGTTGTAGGAAATGCAAATCCATTCAGCCCAGAATGTAACTTTGTTGAGAAAATAGTATATATATATATATAGGATGATGTTCCAATGAAAACCCCTCCTCCCGTGAGAACCTGCGAACTTGTACATAAATGCACACAAGCATCTACACAAATGCACACAATATAATAATATTTCAGTGCACAATGCACACCATCTACCCCTGAAATAGTTTGTGTGCATTTATGTAGACGATTGCATGCATTCATGTTGGTTCGCAAGTTCTCAAGGGAGGAGGGGTTCTCATTTGATCATATATATATATAGAAACTCCTGGGTTGACACACCTTAAGAGCATTTTCAATGATCTGAACTCCTCTTCTTTGACTGTCATTTGCAGTATTGAGGTCTTTCAGAACTCTTGTTGCATGTAAAAGAGCAACACCACCACCTGAAAACAGCAATACCCAATGATCGTTGTTTGTCTTTTTGGTTGGGTTGGGGTGGGGGAAGTTCATTTACTGAAGCAATATAGTATACCTGGAAGAATGCCCTCTTCCACAGCCGCTTTTGTTGCATTTAAAGCATCAGTAACCCTGTCTTTCCTCTCCCCAACTTCTGCCTCACTCACCCCTCCAACCTGAAAAGGCAGAAGGAATAAAATAAAATGTAAAGAATACAAGAGAAAAACAGTAAGGAGCATCATATGACAAGGAATATACCTTGAAAACAGCAACACCACCGGAGAGCTTTGACAACCGTTCCTGTGCTTTCTCCTTATCAAACATGGCAGTACTCTTATCCATGGCTGTTCGCAGCTGTTGAAAAGTGCATCGGTTTTCATTTGTCAGTGCACCAAATATAGTTCATTCTATCAATAACAAGCTAACAACTATCTAGGCAATGCAAACAAAAAGTTGACTCTCCATCCTGAAGGAATAGTGCCTTCCTCGTATCTATGTTTTCTACGAGTCAATTTATATAATCCAGAGGAACAAACCAAAAAGATAAAAAGGCTAGGCTCACAGTGCTGGCTCCAAGATCAAGTTGGGTTAGAGAAAAATGTATGCTATCTGCCTATCTTACATGATTTTTCATTAATATAGAAACAAATTTGAGAGTATCATCACCTATCTATCTATGCTGTTTGAAACAAATTTATCCTGGAGTCAGATTGTACGACAAATTGACAAGACATGAAGAGAATATGCTTCAAATTATAGAGTTCTAGAAGCTGATGCAGGAAGCATATTTTCTGAGGAATGCAAAAAGTGAAGACACTACCTCCTCACATCTTTCTTCAATTAGCTTCTTGTCGCCACCTCCATGTATGACTATTGTGTCATCGACAGAGACAGTGACCTACTCCAATGAAATCAGCACATAGACACCCAAATATATATTACTGTGTGTTTCACAAAAAGCTTAACAAAAACATCAAAATGCATACCATGAAACTCAATATACAAACCTTTTTGGCAGTACCAAACATATCAAGTTGCACTTCGTCAAGAGTTAAACCACGTTCTTCGCTAATGACCTGCAGAATAAATTAGGCCTCAGAAAAAAATAATATATAAGTATCACAAAATAGGAAAGAGAGCCACTCACCTCCCCTCCAGTAAGTATTGCAAGGTCCTCCAAATTGGCTCGTCTATTATCCCCAAAACCAGGAGATTTGATGGCACAAACCTAAAAAGAAACTAAGCAAATCATAGAAATCCCATGGACAAAGAAGTAACTAATGACAACAAACAATGCAATAGGAAGTGAATCATCAGAAAATAAATATTACCTTTACCCCGGCTTGATGCTTGTTGATAATTAGCATAGTCAAAACTTCACTGTCCACATCTTCGGCAACAATTAGCAGAGGCCTTCTTTTCTATATATGTACACACCCAAACACACCACAATAAAGAAATCATCATAGTAAATATTTGACTTGAAGGTTTTATCAGTGTTTTTACTTTTATATACCCATTTTGAGGGGAAAGTGCTTACCTGTACAGCCTTCTCTAGTATTTTCACAGCTGAGTATATGTTTGAAATCTTTTTGTCGTGAATAAGAATCAAGGGATTTTCCAGTTCCTATAACATTAAAGCAACTTTATACATATCATGAGCACAAATACACTCTCAAAACGAGAATACTTATGCAAACTATGGGGCCAGTATGATGTGAGCATTTGTATTACATATTGACAACATGGTCAAATATCCAATCCTAGAATTAAGAGCAAGTATTTGCAGAAATCTTTACATACACATTTCTGAGTCTTTGCATCTGTAACAAAATAAGGGGATATATAACCACGAGCAAGCTTCATCCCTTCCACCACTTCCAACTCATTATCCAGGGTATTTCCATCCTGCACAAGTTTGCAAGTTTTGATTTCATGTGCTTACCATTATGTATACGACTTGGGGAATCTCATATAACATGCATGAGCATACTCACAGCAACAGTAATCACTCCGTCCTTGCCTACTTTCTCCATTGCCCGTGCTATTAATTCTCCAATTTCCCTCTCACCATTTGCAGATATAGTTGCTACCTATTAAGAAGTAAATAACTCCAATAAGAGGTGGTGGATAAGTTCAAGAGTGCCATATATTTTCAAGTGGGAACAACCAAAAAAATGTTATTTGTCCAGTGAAATCAATATGTTTGCTCCTGAAAAAAAAAATTAAATCAAATAGTTGAAAAAACAAGGATAGCTAGCTATATTTCCAGAGAGCCTAAAAAAATTATGAATTTACAAACATATACCCCCAATAGTTTAGTGACTTGATGACTAAAAATGTACCAGATAAAGTAATGAAGTAAAATTAACAAGACAACTTTTCCTTCTCCATGAACCCTTCACCTGTGTAATCTCTTCAGGTGTGCTAATCATAACTGCTCTGCTCTTCAAATCAGTAATAACAGCATCAACGGCCATATTAATGCCACTGCGCAAGTCCATCACATTTACACCAGCAGCTACTGCTTTACACCCTTCTGTGTATATAGCCTGAGTTAGCACGGTAGCACAAGTTGTACCTGTTGTCATGTGGCATAAATTTTATGATCTTCAGTATAGCTAGATATATTGATTAATAATACATTATAATATACTTTGAGATTGTGGATCTACAGCTGAGTCATTACCATCTCCAGCAGCAGAATTAGTAGCATTAGCAACCTGCTTCACAAGATCTGCACCAACATTCTTTGCCTTTTCCTTAAATTTAATACTTTTGGCTACAGTGACACCATCCTTAGTGACCTTAGGGTTTCCCCCGCTGCTCTCAATGATCACATTGCGACCCTAGAGATGATTGCAAAGAACAAGTAACCATTCTGATTAGTGTAACCATGACAAATGCGAAGCCATGATGCCACCACAGCATCGCTTAAAATGGAATTTGTATATATCTCTAGTAATTAAGAATGCATAAAGTATGCATGATATTTCCTATTCTCTATCTGGAAAGTTGCACCCACACACAGGATTTCAACAGGCTAAAATGCCTCTACAAGATAATTCGTTGAAGCCTTGAAGGAGGGATTCTAATTTGAAATTGGAACCTTTTACAGAAATGGCATGAAGACTTCTAAAAAAGCAACTGCCAGGAATAAGAGTAAAATTACCTTAGGTCCCATTGTAACCTTCACAGCTTCTGCAAGCTCATTAACACCTTGTAACATGGCCATTCGAGCCCCAGTTCCAAAACTGATATCCTTGGCAACATAATTTCTGCTGGAGATAACCCTACTACATATCTTTACCACACAAACAAGCAAGCAAACACATCAAAAGTCACGAAATTCCCATCAAACCAGCTCCCCTCAGTCCCCAACAAGTACAGACACATAAGATCACAATCAACAAAACAAATTTCTGGTACTATCCGCTGACAGCACAGCAGATTGAATCACAAGTGAGGATTGCCGAAATGTATAATTAGATCGAGGACGATGTGGAGGTTAGAAATTTTACCTGTTTTCTGGAAGCAGAGGACCTGATAGGAAATAGAGAGCAGTAAATTCTTACAGGTTTTCTGTTTATACGAAAATGTAGAGAAAAATGAGTTGAATACAAAGTAAAAAAGAGAAATACCTGATGGATGAAGCAATGGCGGAAGCAGCTCTGTACATGGCTTGATAATGCGAAGATGAAAAGGCAGAGAATTTGAGATTGTTGCAGTGACTTCTGTGAATCCTGTGGGTTTAGGGTTTAAGATTCGAACTCTGCCTTTCATCATCATTTCTTTATACTCCTGAGTTTTTTTCACTTTTGGTCATATGACCGTCAATTTAGGTACATAACTTTCATTCCTGACATAGATAGTGCTTGACTTTGATTTGTTTTCCACTTTTAATCATTGACTTTGGCTGAAATGGCCGAAAGGACTAGAAGTGGAAAAAAAAAATCAAAGTCAATGATTAAAAGTGGAAAACAAATCAAAGTCAAACACTACTTATGTCAGGAATAAAAGTTGTGTACCTAAATTGACGGAGACACTAAAGTCTTAAGACCAAAAGTGGAAAAAACTCTTATACTCCCCTCTTGTTTTTTAAATTTTACTTTGACCTTACATCTTTTTATTTTTTTCATTTGTTCTTTGGGAGAATGGGAAACTTATCTCAAATTCTCATGACTAGGTGGACTAATAGCATCTTTTAAGATTATCCATATCAGTGGAGTTTTCTGTGGTTTTTGAGAAGTTTTTTAAAGGTGATTAGAAAAGAGAATATGCGATGAAAAATAAAAAATAAAAAATGAAAAACGAAACAAAAATTAAAAGCTGACAACACCTTAATGAATCAGCAAAATTGGAGCTTTATGCGCTACTTTATAAACTGTAGACCAATCGCGCTTCTGCGCTGCTTTATATATTATTATTATTTTCTTCTTCTCCTGCAAAATCTTGGATTTTGTAGGAGAAATAACTCAGCAAAATTGGAGCTTCATATCAGCTTCCTTCCTCAACTTGAGGTTCATTCTCTGACAACCTTCAAATAACCACAGATATTGATGCTCTAAGTGGAAGGCCCCCCTCTAAATGTTGTGAAAGTGTTGTTTGAAGACAAGGCGGGCTTGTCCTGTAACCGAGATGTTAGTATAGAGTGTCAATTTTAATGACACTAAGTTTAGTCCTCCATTAGATATTAGAATAAAAATAAAAAATTTACGAATACAAAAATTATCAGATACAATAAATGTGAAACTTATGAATTAAAAGATGTGAAATTAATATACATGATAAGACATTTCATACATGTAATTTGCATTTTTTTTTCTTAAAATATTTAATATTTTGGATTATGATTTATCATTAGGTATTCAAAATTAATATAAAGCTTAAGATTATGATATATTAAGCTAACTTGCCATGATTGAAATGGTTTGACTTATTTCCGAATGTCTCTTAGCAAGTCACTAAATTCGCAACTCAACACACCTATTATATGACATGATGAATCCAACACGTTTAAACAAATCTATCCAGCCAAGGACCTTGTGGTCCAGTGGCATCAAACCCTTCCCTTTATACGGGAGATGGTGGGTTTGAGTCTCAATAGGTTGAGAAAGTAGTTATGAACAATACTGTATTCAAAAAAAAAAAAAAAAACAAATCCATCCAAAATTTTGTCGAGATGAAGACATTTCAAAAAGTAATAACTAAAGAAAAAGTTGAAAGAATTTTTTTTTTTTCTATTTTTGTTCGCACCTCTTCCCTAGTTTGGAAAAAGAAAAGTTGATAGTACATTGATGTTTTCAATCAATGAAGGTGAGCTTGCATTGCTGCATTAGTGTATTTTTTCTTTTATTTGTCATACATAAGTAATATTAATGGGGCTTGAAGTTAATTGCCCTAAGGGGCGTTTGGTTCACGGAATGTTAGATTACCTTAAGAAATGTTAGATTACTGGGAATATTAGATAACTGGGAATGTTAGATTCCTGTGTTTGGTTTAAAATTGAAGTAGGTAAATAAGACAACGGAAACAAAATAAATTGATTAAAATGCCAAAAGCTCAATATTAGGAATAAGATAAGGGAATGTGAGATTACCTAAGAAATCGGGGTGTATCTCACATTCCCTTCCAATAGCTAAAAACTTCATCTGCAGGTTATCTTACATTCCCGGGGAATCTTACATAACTTGAACCAAACATGGGAATCTTATATTACCAAGCAAATATAACCTTAGTTATCTTAGTAGAAATTCAAGTTATATAAGATAACTAATGTTATATTTGCTTGGTAATATAAGATTCTTATGTTTGGTTCAAGATATGTAAGATTCCCAGGGAATGTAACATAACCTCCCGATGAAGTTTTTAGCTATTGGAAGGGAATGTGAGATACACCCCGATTTCTTAGGTAATCTCACATTCCCTTATATTATTCCTAATATTGAGTTTTTGGCATTTTAATCAATTTATCTTATTTCCGTTGTCTTATTTACCTAGTTCAATTTTAAACCAAACACAGGAATATAACATTCCCAGTTATCTAACATTCCCAGCAATCTAACATTCCCTAAGGTAATCTAACATTCCGTGAACCAAACGCCCCCTAAGGTAAAATTAAGTATCATTTAGTGTAGCCTTGTAAATCTTTTAATATTCAGTTCCGTTCTATCCAAACAAAAATTAAGTATCATTTACGAATGGTACGTAAAATTTCAAATGTGACACAAAAACGACATCTTACGAACCTCACACACTGAAGTAAGAGGGATGTAAAAATTTTTTAAAAAAATATAGCAAATTAAGTTGGAATTGAATGAAGCAAACCAAGTTGAGTCTTGCGACAGTTTAATTCGTGGGCATTTGGTACAAACTTTTTTTCACAAATTAAAGCACACTGTCGAAAGCATGAATCACACCTTCAAATCCTAAACACTGCACAAAACCCAATTACATGTGTGTATATGTGTATGTGTATCATTGCAACAAAATTCTTCTTTGTTCTAACAAAAAAGAATTATTGTGCTGTGTAGAACAAAAATCAACCCGTTTTTTTTTTTTTTTTTTTAGATTCAAATGTAAATTAAAACTCGTCTTCAAAAGTTCCATTTCCAGATCTTGAACCTGACATCAACGTTACACTTATCGTTCGGAATGGTGGCTTTCGACGGCGACTTTTTGGCCGGAGCAGCGACGCGAATGTCGTTGCAAGTTACTCTGATACCAACTCTCTTCGTTTTCAGCCCTCCGGCTTTAACCTTAACCTTAGTATCCAGCGTGATCTTCACCGGGAAACGGCTCTTGTTTTTGATCGCCGATTTCATCGCCGAAGCCTGATCGGCGTCGAGAGTCTCCCCGGCAGCCGCAACGGTGGTTTTCAGCGCGGTAGTGTTCTTCGCGCCGTGTTCGAATCCGGAAATCGTTCCGGATCCGATGGCGGCGTCTCCGGAGAACACGGAGACGGAAATCGGATCGTAGATGAACTCGACCTTGTTGTTAGGGTTGCGGGCGGAGAGGGAGACGGTGAACTTGGAGGTGAGCGCGGAGGAGGCGAGGGCGAGCTGGGAGAGCTGGAGGGAGTCGACGACGAAATCGGGGCGCTGCGGGCGGTAGATCAGCCAGAAAACGGCGCCGGCGACGGCTACAAGGAGGACGAGAGTGATGACGAGGAACGTGATCCAGAGACAGCAGCAGCAGACGCAGCTGCGGCTTCCGCGGCGGCGAGACGGCGGTTTTGGGCGGTACATGGGGCGAGGAGCATTGTAAGGCTGTGACTTAGCGCCGCCGTTGGCGGCGGCGGCGGCGGAGGGAAGCTTGGCTGTTGGATTGATTTTGTCACTTTTATCAGCCATAACTGCAGCTCGCTATAACTTAATTGTATGGAATTAGATCCTCTCTCTCTCTCTCTCTATATCTGAGATGAAGAGTTTCTGTATGTGTATGTATATATATATATAAGAAGTAGATATATGGAGGGAGGATTGTGGATGAAGAAACAGAAAGAGTGGAATGTGAACCGACAGAAGAAGGGTGAGATGGCAAATGAGATGAGATGAGATGTAACCTCATAACCAACTCCCCCTATTGAACATTCCCACGCTTTTCATTTGCGAGTGAGTGCTAATCAATCACAATTTGGCGCCATTTTTCAAAACTAATACTAACAACTACCATGTGTATTTTTTTAATATTATTTTTTTATTTATAAAGAAAAAAGGCAAAGAAGACATTTTTTTAAAGCCAAAAACTTCAATTAATTAAAACAATAGAGTCTGGGGCCTAGGGGGAGTCCCACCCAATACAAGTGATTTGAAGGTGACAAAAAAAAAAAAAAAAAAGGTGACAAAAAAACAAAGAAAGAAGGTGACAAAATGTGAGTGAAATACACGCGTGTGGTGAGGAAGATGAAAGGGAAGTAGCTACGCAAAAGAGATGTTTCCACCTCAACAACTGGCATGGGCGAATGCCCAATGGAATTAATCCTCTCTCTTACGTGGAGTTATGTTCCTTTCTACGTGGGATAGCGATCTCTCATCTCTCTGATACACAAAACATCCAACGGCTGATATTGGCGTATCACTTATGCGATGTATGGGCTCCACATCGCCGTTGAACTGTTGATTTCTACCAAATTCTTCAAGCAGCTCCGTGTACCCATGAGTTTAGACTTTAGAGATAAGATGATTTTCAATTTTCTACACTTTGGCATGTGGTCAAGCGGCATGAAGTGATTCTCTCAAGTGGAAGGTCATAGGTTTGAGCCTCAGTGTGGGCAATGTTGACTTTGTTGAATTTAGTATTAAAAAAAAAAATATTTTTACACTTCTAAGAAATGATTTAGTGTAAAAATTCAACTGTTTCTGCAATTTCAATAATTTTTATTTCATCCCAAAAAAGAATTAACGACACTCATAAAACGCCGAAATTGTTTATACATTAAAAAAGTTAATACTACGAATGGTCATCTGACTATTGGGGTAGTATTCCTTTCAGTCATTGATTTTCAATTCGATCACAAATGATCCTATGACTTTCATTTTTTACCACAAATAGTCCTTCATTAAAATTTTTGTTAAATAGGTGTTAAATCTAGAGGTATTATCGTCAAATTGATATATATAATGGTTATAAAATAAAAATATTTAGAATTTTTCACCAACAACCATAATTGAAACAGTTAACAAATATAAATACTCATAAATAAAAAGACAATACACATTATTATTCTCGTAATTATGCGTACAAAATGAAAATATAATATTAGAGCTATCTATTTTAATTTAACCAAAAGATTAAAATGTAAGAAATTTTTTTCAGAAACCTTGCTTCCATCATTTTCATAGTTGTTTTTTTTTTTTGAAAGGATTTTCATAGTTGTTCATACATGACCGATTAATAGTTTTCACTCTTCATTAATCGATCAAACATTTTGTTTGGGACATAACTGAAGGCCGCCACCGTTGAATTAATATAATTAATCAAGTACAAATTGTGAACATTAATCATGGATTTTTGTTTAATTTGTTCATTTATGTAATTTGTGAAGTCCATTTTGTTTTTTATATTTATTAACTTAATGTTTATTAATGTTTGAAATTAATTATGTTGTCATATAATTCTAAAAAAGAAGTAATCATAATAATATTAATCAACTTAAAGATATTACCCCTAGATTTAACACCTATTTAACAAAAATTTTAACATTTGTGGTCAAAAATGAAAGTCAGACCATTTGTAGTATCAACTCATTTAAAAATGTTAATAAGGTTTTTTGCATATATAGTATCTTATATTCATATGAATGTCAAAACTTATATATATTATAATTATGATTGCAATGAGTAAAAGGTTTGAAATTTTCATCAGTAATAAAATACTAAACACCCAAATCGGAGAGGAACCCAACAACGGTCACAGTTGGTGAGCCTCGACCTAATTAAATGTAAAATGTGTCTTTAGTTAAATTTCCAGTATGATTGGCCGCCTGAAATTCTGAAAACTCGGTTTTATCATTTTTTCTTTCTTCCACCTTAATTATACTTTCTTGTCACAAGCCGGTAGGATTCCATTGACAATTGTTCATTTTTTGTCAAATGATTTTGTATACTATTAATGGCCTGTTTGGTTGAGTGTAGTTTGGGATGAATTGCAATTCAGTGAATTCCCAAACTACACTGTTTGGTTGGAGGGAATTGCATTTCTTATGTTTTTATCGCTTCGATCTGATCATAATTCATGAAGTTCCACCCAGTTGTTTCATTTTTATATATTTATCTATTTGTTTGTTTTTAAATGAACTAATTGAATTTGCTCCCAAAAAAATGAACTAATTGAATCATAATATATATTGTTTCTTTTTAGGCTTTGATCTTGGATTATCAATTCTTCTGTCTTTCTTTATTATTTTTAGTTTATGAATTTATATTTGTTATATAAAAGAGTACACTGTTAGTTGTTTATCCTAATTTCAACTATGTAGTAATATAATTACAAATTTTGTCTGTTTATAAACTTTGATTTTTGCTCATATCATTGCTCATGCTCTCATGAAGTTCCCACCCAGTTGTTTCATTTTTATATATTTATCTATTTGTTTGTTTTGATATGAACTAATTGAATCATAATATATATTTTTGTTGTTTCATTTTTATATATTTATCTATTTGTTTGTTCGATTATTTATAATTTAACCTTTAATTTTATTATTTAAATATTTAATATAAAAATATTATCCCTGCATTGAAAATAATTACTTATCAGAAATTCTAGCCTTCCTCATCATTCTTTATTTATTGCTAAAATTGACAAAATATTCAAAATATAATTCCATTCCTTATTATACAAGAAAATTAATGAAATATTTTATTCAATTCCATTCATGTACGGATTCCTTATTTATGTACATATATTAACAAAATAGTCACACGAAAAATAACAATCTATATGTATATATTATAATAGAAGTTTCTAGAAAAATTTCCCCACCAAAACTTAAGGAAATTTTTGTAAAATCAATCTCATAATTATTTTAGTAAAAATCATTGATTTTATTAACTAACTATATATATTTTCATAAAATTTATTGTCCTAATCAATGATTTTTATTAAAATAACCATATATATTTTTACTAGAATAATTGCAATTTATATATATATATATATATATATATATATATATATATATATATATATATATATATATATATATATATATATATATATATATATATATATATATACATATATATATATACATATATATCACCCCTCCCGGCCTCCTTTCCGTAAGCTCATCCACCACTGACATTCATTATCCTCCACCAAACCTGTTCTGGATATAATGCGTTCTTGGATGAATTGATGGAGCTCAATACGGTACCTTCTGGTTTATTCCTCTTTGAATGAATAACCAAGACGGTGAGGACCCCAGACGATGGAGCTTTATTTGGTAAACCGTATTTTTCATGAACTCTTATTACTTATGTATGATATTAACGTTTTGCCATCAAGTGCATTAGTGCAATAATGATGTCTTTTTTCATTTTTTTTCTATTTATCTTTTTGACTTTATCAGGAATGGAAGTCCGAGACGAGTCGAGGCCATCACCACCAGCGGTTTCATTGTTTGCAGCCTCTTCACTCTTCGGCCGACTAGGCCGTCTAGGCGCCGCCTAGGCTGCCTAGCCGCCCGGTCGCGGAGGAGGCCGATTCCGGCCCTCCTCGACGCGGTCGGGTGTCGCCTAGCGCCTAGGCGCCGATTTGCAACATTGAAATGTATAGATATGTGCTTCACACAAAGCATTTTCCAGTTCTTGAATTTGAAACATTTACTGTTTTGATTCACTGAAAAAACAGAAATTCAGGGCCACAACTTGTGGCTCGGACACCATTGCATGTTGAAGAAAAAGAATTTTTATCATTATCAAAAGCTTACAACAGTCTACAAATTAAACACCAGGGCAATCTATATGGAAAACATGAAACAAAAAACTAAGGCAATAAAACACAGATTGCGAAAAACAAAAATTATTGTCAACAATAAGATGGCATGGCGGGTTTTGGGGCCATTATGCTGAACAACGCGAACAAGTATGTGGCAGCTTGTGCGGGTACAGGAACATGTAGTATGGACCCGTGGCCATGACTGGGGTCCGGTTACTATTCTGTCGGACTGCATGAACGAGTGCAATAGCTTAAATTGCCAGATGGACGACCGTTCCTATGCTGGTATCTTTGCAAAGGAATGTAAGTCTATTATGGCATCGCTTAATCATGTGTCCATAAGATACAAACAAGGACTAGGAGCACTCAGGCCCATGATTTGGCCAAATCCACGTTGATGTATAAAGACTCTAGGTATTGGCGTTTTGAGCCTCCTACATGTACCTTTGAGTTCCCTATTACGTAATGAATGAAAGTTTTTTGACTTCAAAATTTAATATTAATTCAAAATTAAAAAAAGAATAAGTAAACTCTACAAATTATATTTTTTTATGTTAAAAAATTACATTATTTGGTCTATATCTTTTAATCTGAACAAATTTAGTTCTTTTTCTTTTTTGAAAATAACAAATTTAGTTCATTAATTATTTAGAATGTTACAGTATTAATTTAGCATAACACTCCCAAGTGCGCATAGTTGCTTGTGATAATAAACCTGATTAGAGGTTGAGATACTTTGACCTGGAGATCGAAGTGAAGCACAAATTAAAATATGTGATCATGATAGATGAGCTACGTTGGAATCACCGCCCATGGCTGCAGGATAAAATATCCATCTTCTGCAAATTTAACAAAACTAGAACCACCTCTCTCAACTCTTCTTCATCCATTTCCTCCTCCTTAGATACTAAAGGGAAAACAGGGGCTTTCTCATTTCTGATTTCTCTATACATAAACAACATGGCTTTCCCTTGACAGGCCATTCACAACTAAAGCTGAATTAATAAGATGGTCGGTCCAAGGCACCAAGCATGGCCATGCCCACATCAAACAACACACCTGCAAGGAAAGACAATGAAGTCACAAGAATAGAATAGTTGTAAGAACCTTTTGAGCAAGGACTACATAATACAGCAAATATTGAAGTCAACAAAGTGGAAAATAATGAGATCGAATACCCATCAAGAATCTCGGAACTCGCTCAAAGTCCAGCATGTAAAAGTCAACTTGTT
>CP025654.1:5065554-5329572 GCA_003576665.1 Ipomoea trifida
TAACCAATTGTTATTTCTCTTGCTAGCCTCCTGAAAAATTAAGAAACAGGTAAGAATTCTTGAACGAGAGATGACAACAAATACACTCCCCATAAGTGACTACAAACTTAAATCTGATGCACTATGCTTGTAATCATTATGCAAACAGTTGTCAACTCATTATATTATGCAGTTGCTCAGTCACATATTTGTTTGCTTCAATTTTTGAAATCCATCAACAACCAAGTGACAAAATAAAAGCGAGCCTGCCATAAAAAGGAGAGGAAATTGCACATGTAATTGAAATATCATGCCTGAGCAGCAATAGCTTGGGTGACGGTATATTCTGTCTCAGTTGTAAATTGTCTCCACAAAGATTTGCACTGGACAGGTGTTATCAACGTTTTTGACGCAGGAACCTGTAAGGGTTAGAATAAAAAATGAAGTCAGGGGCTATAATTGGGAGAGAGCCAGGAGCATAGGAAAAGCAAGTGATTTTTTTGAAAATGCATAACTTCAATCAATCAAGATGCAGATGGTGATAGGCCTTAACAATGAATAAGAAAATATCAAATATTTAACAGCAACATTTCAAATTGTAAAATCATAAGCAACTCTAGGAACATTGTGGGGTTTGAATGAAATAAAGTCTGGAGCCATAACTGGGAGAGGGGAAGAAGGGTGGAGCACAGGAGAAGCAAGTGAAATTTTGACAGCACAAAATGCATAGGCAAACATTGATGTTCAATTGTTAACAGCGACAACATTCCAACTTGTAAAATATAAAAAGGGAGACTTTCTTCTCTTTTCTTTTCTAACTACAAATTAACTGACTGTTTCATCAATGAACCAAGCCAAATAATTACCTCATCCCAAGAGCTAGATGCTAGAGGGTCAGATGATGTGATGCTTTTGTTGGCAGCACCACCTGATTTACTTTCGATTAAAGCAAGGGCAAGGGTGTTTCCAATATTGTCAGTTTCTTCCTCCAAGCGAATAGCAGCCATAACTGAGAGTAATTTGAGAGACTGGGAAAACATTAAAAAAGTCAGACTTAAGTGCACCACTGAAATGGGTGATTAGACATCAAAATCTTCAATTAATCATAGCCATACAGATGAACGCGCTGTTTTTGTAATTGCTCTGATGTCTTCCTTCCCTGTCCAAAGTCGAGGCATTGAATCGGAATCACGGCTAAATAATGTTGAAAACCTGTCAACAATTTCGGAACACTTCTCAATATGTTCATACATTTAATATTTTAGAAAATATTAGGCTGGAAGTTGCTACAACCAAAACATTTAAGTACCTATCTTTCATACGGATCAAAACCCTTCCAGCTTCTTCTTTTGCTTTTGTTTCAACTACCCCTCTCGCATAATCCTTTAACTTTGAGAGCATATTATCTTTGGTTTCTTCTTCCATCTCAAAGCCAGAAAGTGCTGCAGAAAAAGAAGATACTGCAGCTTCCGTCTCACTCCGTAGCAGTTTTCTTATTGCTGGCCATGTATCATCACTAGCTCCATCTAATAGAGACTCAACAGGTCCAAACAATGCATCATTCAATTTTGTCTGCACAAAAACTCTCACAAATGTTAATCAATTGTATCGAGAGCCCAAAACTTATCAAGAAAATGTGTTTCACAACAATTGCCCCACCCCCACACCAAAAAAAAAAGGAATAATAAATAAATAAACAAAAATTTATTTGTGGCCTTTAATTTAAATCATGAAATATGTTCATATATCCAAAAGATGTTCAAAGAAAATGATCACTTGATCTTATAGCACAGAATACAAATTTATGTTTAGTCATATTGTCCCATTGGTACTAATTGAGCTAAAAGTCTGCATGTGATCATACCTCATAAAGTGTTGTAAGTTCAGCCAGCTTGGATGCACGGACTACAGCAATATGTCCATCTATATCACGTGTGAGCTTATCTCTTGTTTTAGATGAGTCCCAATTAGCTTGGTCAATGACAGCATCTGCAAAAAGAATTATTTGTGCTTACAAAATCTTCGAACTCCATATTAACTTTAAATTAGTACTACCAAAAAACTATGACCCTTGAATTCTAAAGATACAATAACCACCCAAGTGCAAAGAAGATTTATGAATAGTCAGAGAAGTTCAGGGTACTTCCGTATTCCTCTTCTTACCTTGTTACTTTAAGATTGGGACAGAGAACAGAAGACCTAAGGAAAAGTTTCTTTATTAAATGACTGGCATGTTTGAAAAAAAAAAATTCCTTCAAATCCCCTTTACCGCATATAACACGAGTTGATAACATTCAATCATAAACAGAAGTGAGTTCACTCCTTTATAGAGATACTCCGGATAAAAGCATAGTACTTTCTTTGTTCATATGTGGTAAGTAGCAAAATAAAATAATATATAATACCTACTTTCCACTTCCCTAATGCCCAATAGAGGGTGCATAGTGATTGATGTTTGTTAGCAACATCTTCAATGGACATTAAAACAAGAGTAATGCTAGGCACCCTCCCAAAAATTTCTCCCTCAATTTAGTACCATCTAATTGGGTTATTTAGCATTTAATTAAAAGTACGTGGGGTCAGCCAAATGAGCCAATTCATGGCACCCAATGAATATAAGCCACATAATGGAGTGAGTTATTAGGGGAAACTTAGGAAGGAAAAATAGCATTTTCCTTAAAACGAAGCCAAGAGGAAAAGTAAATGATAATTCTACATTTCTTACCTGCACATCTTTCATCAAACTGGGCCATAGAGGACTCAGTGCAGCCACGAGCAGCCATAGCAAAGCCTTTCCCTTCATTCAATGCAATATCAAATTCCTTTTTGAATGTTTCTAAAGTTTCAGATCGTATATGTCCCAGCATAGATTGATAGGCTGGTAGGGTAAGCTACAAACACAAGGAAAAAATAGTTCATGCAAGTCAGCATATGCATTAGAGCAAATAGAAACAAAGGAAACAACAAATTTTCATTCATGGAAATGTAATATCTTGGTGAAATTTCGTTTCATTTACACATTTGATTGGTTTGCAAGCACGCTTCTAACAGCAAACTTTGATATAACTGATTTTCCATTAAAAGACAGATAAATTCTGGAGCCATATGAGCCTAGAATGTCAAAGATATTAAAGCCTCCTAAACTGGATAGCAATATGAAGTTCTGGCAGTTGCTAAAGGTTGGAAAAAACACCCTACATTTTTACTTTTAAAGACAATCAAATGGGAATTCTAGGGGATAAATGCCTATTTCTTCACCAGTTTGCAGAACAAATAGAAACTAGAGAAATATCAACAAATTACTAAAAACCATTACCTGCAGCAGTTTTTCCTCCAACTGCTTTCTCTTAGCCAATCTCACACCTTCATCAAAAAATGTGACCTCAGCCTCATACCTGAAAATGCAAAGAATGTTGAACCCATTGTCTATATCATCTAAATTATTAGACAATTTTTTCGTATGTGAAAAGTAATTGACTAGACAAGAAGATAGTCACACATAAAAATGCAGTAAAACAACAAAAATCAAAATTATGGAATTCATGAAGTGGCAAAGGCTAGCTCTACTTATGGTGCAACTTAGTACTTCAGTTTTACTTTATCTGTCCCCCAATCTTATTTAAGAGAGGTAAATGGTATTCTCTTTTTGCTATTTGATGAGAATATTCATTGTATCTCATTGTTCAGTTGCAAAAGGGGCCTAGTGAAATATGAAAATAGTAGATAAGAAACATTATTTCAAAGAAATGATTATACCAAAACATAAAATTACTGTCTGAAAATTTATACATTTAATTCTCAGATCACAGAGCCAATGTATTGATATATGACAACTAAGTGCTAACAAGATTAGCTATAGCATACTTAAGTTGATAAACACATACAAATTTATAAATGCATTACATGTTATCTGGCAAAAGTAGATATGCTTAATTGCTTACTCTGTTAGACAAGTACCCAGCATTGAACTAAGCTTCTTCCCAAAGCCAGGCACAGCATGAGACTGAACTGCTTCATCAAGTTGACACCATTCCTACAAGTTATATAGTTGCAGGATTGTACTGTTATAAATTGTTGAGGAAACAGTGTACTGTTCACACCAATAAATAAATAAATAAAATATACCTCATTTGCAGTAAAAGAGGCATATTTTTCATTTGCAATTTCTTCACATCGTACAGTAGCCACCATAACCTGTAGTTGGACCATAATCATGTACATCAGAAACAAGTAGAAAAATGTTAAACCTGAATATTTACAGCAGATTTTCAGGTCACAACCTTGTGTGCAGGCAGGTCAAGGTCTTTGTTCTCCTTTATAACCTTCCAAATTTGTTGCGCACTAAATGAAAAACCTGAAGCTGGAACAACTGCCCGCCTATCTCCGGCAAGCCCACCAGGTGCAATAGAGTGAAAGAACCGTTGTCTTAGATTAGCCACCTTTAAAAAATAAATAAATAAAAACAAACAAAAGAAAATAACAATTTCAGTTATTATATTAGTAAAAAAACACATGGCAATAGAAAGTATCGAAAACTCAAAGCATATATGAATTTCAAGAAATCCAAATGTGTTTATTACCTGCTCTAAGAACAGTTCTTCTTTCTCCTCATAACTATTAAGAGCGACAACCTCAACCTAGCATTATACTCAATTTAATAAATGTGTACTCACAGACAGCATTGAAAAGGTACAGTTATGTCAGAGCTCATATGAGTGGGACTCACATTGAAAAATTCACTAAGAGGTGTTTCCTTGTGAGCTTCTGGCTTTGGGACTGTATCCCAGATCTGAAGTGAACAAAGTAAATGCATAAATAAAATCAACTACAATACAAGTAAGAAATAAAAAGGATGAAAACATGCAGCACCTTTTGAATATCTTCCCTTAGAACAGGCTCCAAATTTTCGAGGGGCGTCTAAAAGCAAAATTTTAAAGCTTATCAAGAAAAAGAAAACTCATATCCCATGAGATCTAAACAGGGTTTGTTTTAACTTCATGAAATAAGTGAAAGAAAAATAAGAATGAAGGCTTGTACCCTTGTTTTGTCACGTATAACAAACAGTAGGGTAGTTTTACGGGGACTAAATAACCTCATCATGACCTGCAAATGATGAAATTGAATCAGAACATCTGCCATAGCCCCCTCCCCACCCACCCACGCACAAAATATATAAATAAATAAAGACAAATTCAGAATTGCAAAGCTTACCTGGAAAACAGTTTTCAACAGAGGCTTATTTGCTGCTTGCTCACGGCCAATATCATGACACCACCTGAATATTACAACCTTAGTTAGACAAAAGCTTCCGATTGTATAATATACTCTGTAATATTGTACTTCATGTGTATGTGTTATGTTAAAGACAAACTTACATGTTTATTAAAACTATATCAGAAACAGCAAGGGCAAACAAGGCACTCTGCTTTTCAAATGCCGTATCATCCTAACAAGAAAATAAAAGCCAAATTTAAAAATATATACATCACATCAAACCACCAATGGCTGCAGAGGCAGGTAAGCTAAAGGAACCATCAAGCATTACCAGCTTAGTGTCAATCAGTACTACTGCTAACCACTGATGGATATTTGCGAATAATTTACCAAAGGATATGATTTATATATATATATGTAAACCATACCTCTCCTCTCTCTCTTCCATCGGTGCCCTCTAAATCCATTACAAGGGTGCAGGGTTCAATTCCAACACATCGAGCCATCCAAATACCTTTTGTGGTTTGTGACCTAGAAAGAAGAAATTCAGTCCGTTTGTTCTGACTACAGAAACACACGCACGCACACACACAAAAAGTATAATGACAGGATCTTGATGAAGACATGCCTTCCTTTAAAAGCATCCATCTCTCTAAAGTTAGTATGGAATAGATGATTCAATAGTGTGCTCTTTCCTGTCAAAATCACAGAACTGAAATCATCATTTTTTTGGAAGATATCATCAAATTAGAATATGTTGATACAAGCTTTTCCTTGTTTGCTGGCAGTATTAGAGCCACTGAGCAGTTCTAACTTCTAATGAAAAATAGTATTTCTCAGGGCCTCCAAAAGGAAGCATGATTCTGAATAAGTTTGGTGATGCATGTGATAAACATGAACAGTTTTATATAGCTGAAAATTTTAAAAAAATGACATGAGTGGAAGTATGAGGAAGATCTCTTAAAATTCTTTTTCAAGAAAAAAGAAAACACACCGCTACTTTGTGGGCCCATAATTGATACAACAGCATATGAAAGCCCACATTCTGCCAGTTTAACCTCCTTCATGAAACTTTCAATTCCAGTAACATTGAATCCACCATCCCCATCAATGAGTTGAGTTGAACAACACTCGTCGGTTTTTTCTGTGACAATAAATTACATTAGCAAATGTTCTATTAATGAAACAGAAAATAAATATTCATTCTTAACAGGGAGAAGCAGAAAACGAAGAGGGCATCTGCATTCTACAGCCCCAAAGGCCAATATCATTAATTAATATGTGAAAGAAGATATCAGGCATATAAAACAAATGAAGTTATCCTTCAGTATATCTGATAGTACTTATACCAATTCCATAAAAATGTGCAACACAAATCCATCAATGTATGGCAAAAAGTTCACATTTTCACTTTTTCGGTTTTTCCACTCTATCCTTGAAACCTTTCCTCCATAGGATGGACAAGGTTTATAGCCAGAAAAGGGAAAAGTAGAAAAGTTCAACAAAAGAAAGCATTCTAATAAACTCTATGCTCAGAGCGACCAACCTTTCCTCCATTCTACATTTCTACTACCCACCACATTCAGAAAATAAAATCAAATAAATAAATTTACTCTGTAACCAACTTTTGACAAGTAATGTAATGCCAATACTTGTGTATGCATGTGTGTAATGTATGTGTGTTTGCATATGTATAACACTTCAGCTTAAGCAGCAACTTGTAGCAGCACTAAAAACACTGTAAAACCTCCAATCTGAATAATAAATTAGTCCAATAAAAAAAAAAAGCATAATCTTCTAGTTCTGTCGTATTTTCACCTAGCTAAACTTGTCCATCAAGACAATAACAAAAAATCCAAACTTGCAATCAAGATCAAGTTGCTACAGAGCAACATCAACAACAAAACTACATAAAATTACACTGAAATGCAAGATCAACCGGCAGATAAAAACAAGTAATAAGTATCACTCAGTTACATGAGCAAAAGCCCTAACTAAAAACATCAAATTGATATAAATGGAAGCGGAGATTAAAAGCAGATCATTAAATTGTGGGGATTCGAATAAAACTGCGATAATAATTAAGAATGGATCGGGGCAGTGCAGAGATGAAAGTACCCATTCTGATGAAGATGAAGCAGGATCAAGATTCAGGGAGAACGCAGTCGATTAGTCCGCTGAGTTCGGACCGGGTTCGATGATCGGCGAGTTGGAAGAAAAGGAATGCGATCTCGGGTTGTACTAACGCATCGCCTACCCCTCGTGTCTTAAAAAGAGCGCTTTGTAATTCGACTTTTTTAACAGCGCTGGTCAATCTGCGGGATAATTTAACAAAAAACAGGTGAACACATTTTTTTTAGCACACTCGCCGAAGACTAGACTTCTAAACACTTCCCAAAACTTGTTTTCTGAACACTTGCCAAAACTTAGTGGCTGATTGTCAACTATCATGTAAGTGTAAAAGAACATTTCTATTATTATTTTAAATGTATGTTTATAAGTTTGAACTCTGATAATGTTAACTTAGATTTTTTAGGTTGAAAACGTTTAAGAAAATATAAGACATATACTGTCTTGTAATGAAAAAACTAAAATGAGCTTGTATCTATTGGCATTTTTCTTTTGTTGGGGGAAGGGATGGATTATGTGAGAATGATTAGTAGTGGGAGGACTAATTCATCCTTAACCAAACGTCAATAGTTCAATCATTAACTTTAAGTATGGAACAATCTTAAATATTCAAGCCAACAAAAATACTAGTTAATGTGACCGGCGATAAAAATCATAAGCTACACCAAAAAACAATGCATCTTAGAATTTTCATAGATTTTTATTTGAAAATTTTGTATGTTCAAAAATCAAAAGTAACTATTATGTATAGTTTGTCGATACCCATAATGAGTTGTTTTAAATTTTTACAATTTGCATTGTGTAAAATTATCTAATACAGTATAAAATACGTAGTTTTATTTTAGTGAAAATGTAATGAATGTCTATAAGAAAAAACAAGTGTTATATTTTGTACCCAAAAAAATTCACATTTTCAAAAAAAAAAACACAAAGTGAAAAGGTAATATTTGTTGATTTATAGAAAAATATTACATTTTTTACTAAAAATCTTATATATTTAAGATTTCTCCCATATATATAAGATGAGTTCACATAAGATTTATGAACTATGAACTTACAAAATGAATCACAATTTACCTCCTTTAGCGATTCTTAAGTGGAGGTTATGGAGATTTGTGATTAATCTATCGTAAATTGGGATATATATATATAAGATATCTCCCCAAAAAAAAAGGCCGTGAACCATAGACACATTATATCATGGATCAAGGTCTACTTTGCATTGTGGACCTGATAAAAAAAAATCCCAAGATTTTGTATATACAAATGACACATTTTGTACTTACAATTAATTGTTGTACTTATAAATAAATTGAAAACATGTCACATGGTAATTACAAACATATAACATGATAACTACAAATACAGAAACTGTTAACTTCAGACACATAATATATTAAACAACATCTTATGTCTTTGCAACTAACATATTTTATACACACAGTTAACAATTATGTGTATATATGCAATTTATTTATTTTAAGTATACAAATTATTAACTATAAATACATATTTTTTTATCAAGATTCATGACGTAATATCAACCCTTGATCACAGCGTAGCAATTAGGGGTGAGCATCGGTCGGTTTCGGTCGGTTTTCGGTTAATAACCGAAATAACCGAAATTTTAACCGGACCTTCATAACCGACCGAAAACCGACCAACCAACATTCATAACCGATATAACCGAAACCGACGGTTTTCGGTCGGTTTCGGTCGGTTAAATATAACCGAATTTTTTTAGTAAAATAGCTAAATTTATTTTATTTATTTGACTTGATTAATGCTAAAAGACTACATTATTAAGGGAAAAATAATAATATCTTAGTATTTATAATCAATTAAAATTAATGTCGTCAAGTACAATAATAGTTTAGTGAGATATAAATGAACTATATACATACATTATGTGGTTAACAAATGTCGTGCAATCTCCGTGTAGCTTATATAAATCTATATACTAATGGTTAGGATTAGTGTACTAATATATGAAAATATGTACATTATGTATTATGTTTATATATATATACACTGTACATATTATATTGAATATATATGTATACTGACATACTGTACATATATATTCAATATAATATGTACATTATATTAAATGTATATAACATTACATACACTGTCAGTGTACAAATATATTCATACGTGTATATATATTCATTACGTACATATATATGATTATGAATTATGAAACTATAATATTCTTAAAATAATATTAGTAAAATAAAGTGATTAAAATTAATGTGATAAATTATGAACTTGTAAAATGTAAATGGGATGGGGTTATATATATTTTTTTCTATTAGATTAATCTTTGGTTTTTCGGTCGGTTTTCGGTTTTCTCTTGAAAAACCGATAACCGACCGAAAAACCGAAATAACCGAATTTTTTTGACCTTAATAACCGAAACCGAAACCGAAAACCGAAATATTCGGTCGGTTCGGTTTTCGGTCGTTATTTTTTCGGTCGGTCCGGTTTTTTTGCTCACCCCTAGTAGCAATTGTGAACCACGCGGTAAAAGTCAGGATGCATACGTAGGGCCATACTACAGTTATTTGCTTATTGGGCTGCCACCGCCGATAATCGCCGACTGTGAGGCCCACAAACCGCCCTGTCTCCCCTTTTAATAAAAGAAGAAGCCGTCGAAACAGCGGGACGCGCGCGTGATGAGCACACTCCAATCAACAATGGGTAATTGGGTATAGTGCTGGCCAAACTTTGAACGCATGGCGCGTGGATCCAACGCCCTACGGATCCAAAGTCCAACTCTACTCCACAGACATTCATTCCCTCAATTAAAAAAAGTTAAAGAAAACAAAACAAAATGCTTTGGCACTAAAATAATAAACACACTTATGCTGAAAACTTTTTGTGTCTTTTTTTTTTTGGTTTAATTTATTTTTTAAATCATACCTTTTTCCCTTTAATACGGAAATTTATTCTGATGAGTATATTTTTCATGTGATCGTTGTTTTCCTTTTTCTTTTTCTTTTTCATAATTTTTTCAGACTTGAACTCTAATCAAACTTTATGTGGAGGTCATAATTTTTGTTTTTAATTAATGATGTATTCCATATTTGCCAGACCGAATAACTACCAAATTTCGATATACAAATATGAAAGACTTATGAATTTTAGCTGGGTACAAGATCATGATATTGATTTAGTCCATTTAGAACATTCTTAATAGTTATAGTTTTTAAAGCGTTTTTGCAAGTGTGATTAAAAAAAGAGAGAGAGAGAAAATGTGAGTGAAGGGAAAAAAAGGAAAAAAAATTGAAAAAAATATTTTTTTTTAAAGAATAAAAAGTATAGATTTACACGTCTGGCTAGCCGCGAGATTTGCGCCTCACGCGTAGAAGGTGCGTTGTTGTTGCGCCATGGTGGGGCCCACTTCACTAAAAAAAAAAAACCCACGTGCTTGTAAGAGAGCCCATAATCTTCTATCTCCTCACTCTCTCTCCTCCACATGAGCACCAAAATCCGAAAAAAACCATTTAAAATGTAATATACTACTATTAGGGAAGCTCTTAAGAATCTATATCAAATAATAATAGTTCACATAAATTCAATAACTTAAGGTAAAATTGTTATTTTGATTTAGTTCGGTATATCAAACCAATTAGTTTTTTAGGGGAAACATATATTCTTTTAGTTCATTAAGAAAGGGAGTAAAAATTTGATGTGTTCAAATTTTTTATCTTGCTACTTGGTCTATAAACATGCTTTATTGACTTTTAAAACATTTCTTCGCTTAGCATGTATCATTTTTAAAACTTGTGTAGGAATTTGAATACGGTAGAGTTTCAACCGTATATCAACGTATGTTTCAAATCTCTGGTGCTAATTTATTGTTTTTCCGATTCGACTTCCAAAATTATACTCCTTATAACTTGTGTTTCTTATAACTTGTGATCCGCCAAAGACCTTGTGGTCAAGTGGCATCCGATGTCCCGATTAACACTCCCACATGGATACTGTTGACTCGTTGTGCTTCAGTAGGTTGAGAAAGTAACTATGAACAGATATTACATTGTAACGGAGTCAATAATACTCAAAAAAAAAAAAACTAAAAAAAACTTGTGATCCGAATTGTATACACTTTTAGTCACATGACTATTGTGATATTTGCAGGATTAGTCCACAATTTTCAAATTTTACAATTTTGGGCCACGACTATTATTTTTTGTTGCAAAAATAGTCTTTTTTTCAGTCAATTTCTCGCCAGGAAATAAATTAGGCGGATTTTTCACTGAAAAAAAAATCCTTTAAAGTTGGATTAAAATCATCATTTACATTGTTGAAAAAAATTATCATTTCAAGTAGGAAAACATCGATTGTCATGTTCAACACGCCATCTATTGCCGAAAAAACTAATTCATTTCTAAAAAGCATGCAATCGCGCCAGTCTGAACTCCAACATTATTTTGATTTTGGTAAACTAATTAAAGTTAATTCTAAAAAGATATGTAGCCAATTTAATCTTAGTAAAATTAAGTACGAATTCAAAATTATTTTTATTTGTTAGTTTAAATTTAAATTGTTTTTACTTTTTAGCCAATTAAGTACAAATTCAAAATTATTAGTATAGATTCAAGATTATTAGTGCAAATTCAAGATTATTAGTACAAATTCAAGATCAACAAAAATAATAATGTTAAGATTAAATTTAAACTAAAAAGTAAAAATAATTTTGAATTTGTACTTAATTCTACTAAGATTAAATTGACTACATATCTTTTTTATAAATGAATTAGTTTTAACTTTAATTAGTTTACCAAAGTCGAAATAATTTTGGAGTCCAGACTGACGTGATCTCATGCTTTTTATAAATGAAATATATTTTTCTTTTGGCAATAGATGGCGTGTTGAACATGACAATTGATGTTTTTCTGCTTGAAAGGTGAATTTTTTTCAACAATGTAAATGCCCATTTTGCGAAAAATTGACGGAAAATCTGCCGGTATTTTTTCCCTTGTGAAAAAATTACCGGAAAATCTACCGAATTTATTTTTCGGCAAGAAGTTGACTGAAAAAAGGACCATGTTTGCAACAAAAACAATAGTCGTTGACCAAAATTGTAAAGTTTGAAAGCCGTTGACCAATCCTGCAAGTATCATAAGAATCGTATGACTAAAAGTGCAAAAAAATCCTTGTGATCCTTAAAACTTGTGCTCCAAAATTTTGCTTCTTATAACCTGTGCTCATTATAACTTGTGCTTCAAATTTGTGCACCTTAGAATAGTACTTCAAATTTAAAATTTATGATGTCTAACTTGATTTCTTCTTGAAAACTTTGTAGCATATAAACTTGTTTTAAAATTTTTTGAAAATTTCATCTGCTTCAAAATTTTTTGAAAATTTAGCTCCTTGAAATTTTCATTGCACCTAGTTAACTTTCAAAAAAATCATGTGACATTTGCTGCTTATAAGAAATCTTCATAAACTTTGTTTCTTCTGAAATCTTTACTACTTCTAAATAATTTTTAAAAATCTTGTATGCTTCTAAAATCTTGTTGTCTTTTTGACACTTATATGATCTTGATCAAATACAAACAAAATTTAGAAGTATAAATTTTTAAATTAAAATACACGACTCATCAAAATCTATAATATATAAACATATATTTATATTTATGACAACATTTATATATACACTAGTTCAAATGAGGATAAAGCTTCATGTGCGCTCGGTGCATATTGCACCATTAGGTATGCATAAATGCACCACACATCCACAAAAATGCATCACACCTAATGGTACATTTTCGAACATTTTGTGGTGCATTTATGCGTATCTAATGGTGCGTGACCACATGGAAAGCACTGTTCGCACGAAAACTTGACTATATATATATATATATATATATATATATATATATATATATATATATATATATATATATATATATATATATATATATATATGCCACCACATTTTTTAAGCATTGTTAATCATGGACGTTGATTTAGACAAGATTAATGACTCTCATCTCACCGCATATTGCCTAAATCACATCCAGGATTAACAGTGATTAAAAAAACACGGTGATAATTTGTTTTTGTTTTTGTTTTTGTTTTTGTTTTTTGCATCTATGTCAAATTTTAAGGCGTATGATTTTCTTTTTAAGATATGTTATTCTTCTCACTGAGGTGCGTGATTTTTGTGCTTAAGGTGCGTGGTTCTTTGCTTAAGGTACAGTGTTTTTTTTTTTTTGCTTAAGGTGCATTAGTTAAATAAGGAAAAATTGCACCTTTTGTCGTTAACTTATATGGTTATTATAGGATTGGCCATGTTTGCTTGCTTCCCTAAAATGTAATTAATGTTGCAAATTTTGTCATTTTGCTAACAAACACTAGCGACAAAATTTGCAATGCTAATTAAAACTTAGCGACGAAAAGTGAGAATGACTTGTTAAAATGGACTAAATTTACAACGTCAGTTATGACTTACGGATGAAAAGTGAGCACAATAAACAATTAAGAACGAATCACACAATTACCCTATAATTGATGGACAAAAAATGTAAATAAATAAGAGTATATTTATAATAAAATTTTACTTATTATTATGTTGTCTGGAAATTACAGTGAGGAACCTGATAAACCGTGGGAAAAGGCCACAAGTGGAAGGGCAGCAGTAGCAGTGGTTTGCGCTTGAGCAACGCGGGAAATCCAAAAGCGGGACTGTGAGAGAGAGAGAGAGAGAGAGAGATTGCAATCCAGGGCCAGGGGGAGAAGATGAAGGAGAGAACCGGAAAAGGGAGTCAGCCGTCGGTGAACGAGCGTTACACACAGTGGAAGTCTCTAGTTCCCGTTCTCTATGACTGGCTTGCTAACCACAACCTTGTCTGGCCATCTCTTTCCTGCAGGTCCTGCATCTCTCTCCCTCTCTCTCTCTCTAGGGTTTGATCATTTTCATAATTTGTAATATGATTCCTTTTTTTGGCTCTTGGTGAGTTGGTGATTTGTTGTTTATTTTTTGTCTTGTGTTTGTTTTTGGCGTCCTGGTTGATTCCTGGAAAAAATGACCGCAAGAGAACATGGAGTTTTTAATTTTTAACTGTTTGTCTATTGTTTATATCACTAGCGTTAGTGCATTGTACTCCTCTAAACCCTAGTTGTTGAGCATTGTAGAAATTTGTTTTTCAGAAATAACAAGGATTCTAGAAATCAAATTTTGTGTTAAATCGTAGGTTTAGGATTATGATTTATTTTTTTCTTTCTGTTTTGTGTTCCTGCATAACCTGCATTATGGTATGAAGTGAAGTTTCACCATTGTTGTGATATGCTATGAATTTGTATGTTGTTTGTGATCCTATTAAACTAAAGCCACCATCCTCTCTCTCAGGTGGGGGCCACAAGTGGAGCAAGCAACTTACAAGAATCGCCAACGCCTGTACCTCTCTGAGCAGGTAAGATGATGTTCTTAAGCCCTTCAAATACTTGTATTCTGTTAACTCAGCTTGATGGCTATGTATGTGGGTTGCATTGCAGTGGTCAAACTTATTTGATTTTTTATAAATCTTTTTTAATTATTATGGAAGCTGCAATGGACTAGTTCCATGATGAGATGAGCTTTTGCCGGCTAGGGATGTACACTTGTCCAGCTTTGTGGTTTTTTTTTTTGAAGTGATGGTGGTTTATTGGTCAAAATGGGCAGTTCATTAGGCACTTGAAGCAAGTTCATTATTAGATATTGATATACTCGTATTCATTTTGATGGACAGGCTAGAGGAAAATACAAGGAACTGCTTATTTGGTTGTTTTGGGAAGTTAATGAATTGTCATCTCAGTGTTTTGTTTATTTTTTAAAAGATCTTATTTCCCAACTTCCCATGGTGTTAAATTATTCGCATGTACTCCAAATAGATGTGGGTGGAAATGTCTAACAAAGAAAAGAACAAGATAAGTGATGACATTATGATTGTGCAGCCAGAAGCCACTACATTTTTGCCACTCCCTGATGTGGCAATTTTAATAGATTGAAGTTTAAAATAAAAAAGGAAAAACTAACCATACAAAAATTGTCACATTAGGGAGTGGCAAATATGTAGTGGTTTTTCCCTTTTTGTAGGGGTGGGAAGCATTTTCCTTCTTGAAAGTGTAAACTATAGAATGTGCCCATTAATGAGCAGTTAAGATTTTGTTCTTGAGGCTGATAGCGCTCTTGGTTGATTTTGAGAAGAATCTTGAGGATGTAGCTGATTTTTTTAATAGTCCTCAGAGTTGAAAAATGTCTTATTCCAACCAAAGATGGCAGAATATTACATTCATGTCTTTTACAATTTACAGTATATACTTGATTTTTCACTTCTCAGCCTGTGCTCTTCAAGTGCACGGAACATTTTTAGCATTTTATTGTGTGGTCTCTATAATGAAAATTCGTTGTATGTATCTATTTTAGGGACACCTAGTGGTGCTTTTTTCTCAAGTTACAGTTTATTTACACTAATATTTTGTTATTTGACTTATTTCTTTTCTTGACTCCCCATGCTAGACTGATGGTAGTGTTCCAAATACACTTGTGATTGCAAATTGTGAAGTTGTAAAACCTAGGGTTGCAGCTGCAGAGCACATCTCACAGGTTTTCTACATGATAGATCCACGATTTTCACCCCTCCCCACTTTTATTATTCTGTTTCTTATTATATAGTATTGGTTTCCTATGCTCTAGTTCAATGAAGAGGCCCGATCTCCTTTTGTAAAGAAGCACAAAACAATCATACATCCTGGCGAGGTATGCATATTTTGTTTCATTTCCAATTACTGAAACCAAATCATAATATATAGTATAATTTACACATTCGTAACAATAAAGAGTTTCTACTTTCTATTATTTTGGATTATGCTTGGGTTTGGTATAAAGTTTTCATTTTCCATTTTAGTTAAAACTCTATTAAAAGCATGAGCACTGCAGGAATAGAAGTAGCTGTTTCCCCTCCTAATTTGAAGTTCACCCTTTATATAACACAGAAAGGATGCATTGAGTTCTGGAAACATAAAATCTGGTTTTGCATAGAATTGGTTTGAAAAATCTGTTAATAATTGTAGGTTAATCGAATCAGGGAATTGCCTCAGAATAGCAAGATAGTGGCCACACACACTGACAGTCCGGATGTGAGTATATTCTTCAACTTTTGATGCCTGTCACAGATATTTTCATACAATCTTTTGTTATTCTTCTGCTCTCCTTTTATTAATGCTAGATCCTTTGATGTGATTACATGGTTTCTTGAAATTCTGAAACCAGGTTCTCATCTGGGATGTTGAGTCTCAGCCTAGTCGACATGCTGTTTTGGGAGCCTCTGACTCTAAGCCAGACTTGGTATGCTTTCTTTTAAAATATAAGAATGTGAGGTTGCAGTTAATTTGTTTCTTAGTATTAACATGATTGCTGAGCCCATCAAATTGTCACTTTTACTTTGTCTCAAGTCTTGACAAGTTATTAAATTTATATTTGAAGGTTTCTCATTTAAATATCATATACAAGTACTTTATTCAGATTTTGCAAGTTATATTTTGATCATTCTGCTATGCTTGTTTTTCTCCAACTAGGTGGTTTAAAGTTTGGTGTCACTTGCAGGTGTTGACAGGTCATCAAGATAATGCTGAATTTGCACTTGCCATGTGCCCAACAGAGCCCTTTGTGCTATCTGGAGGTTAAACAGTTTGAATCTCTAAATATTTTGCTGTCTATACATTTTTCAAGTAGTTGACTAGTTGTTCATCTGTTTAAGCTACCTTTTGTCAGTAAAGTAGTAGTGTGCAGTAGTGTTGTGTAGTATATTAGTGTTATAGGCAGCAGTAAAGTTAGCAGAAAAGTGCAGCAGCAAAATTAGACTTGGGCAGCAGGCCAGCAGCAATGTTAGCAGAAAAGTGCAGCAGCAAAGTTAGGCAGCAGAAAAGTGTAGTTAGGCAGCATAAAAATAGTGCATATGAGGAAGCTTGTCTTCTCTCATGTATATATAAAGATGTATCAGCTAGCTAATGTAGGGACAGAAATCAGAAAACACAGAAATATATCAACTTTAGCTACTGCCCACATTAAGCTTCTCTTCCCCATTTTAGTTATTAACACCTTTTGCTATTAGGATGCACACATCAATGATATTTTGGGTGTGTGTGTTTATAAGACTTCAATTGGTGATATTTTGGATGTATACAAGTATATCTACTTAAAGTATTCCACTGTTCATAACTATTTGTGGCAGGGAAGGACAAGTCAGTAGTGTTGTGGAGCATTCATGACCATATCTCTACCTTGGCAACTGATCAGGGTGATAAGAAGCCTCTGGGATCTGGAGCCACTAGCACTAAGCTGCCTGCAAATAGTCCTACTGTTCAAGCTCGAGGTGTTTTCCAAGGGCATGAGGATACTGTTGAAGACGTTCAGTTTTGCCCTTCAAGGTATATGACTTTGCAGTATCTGCTCTGTTGCCCTTTGGGATGTTCTGTATTTAAGTCCTAATTATTTCATGTAACAAGTTGGGAAATATTACATTTATTATTGCTTATTCAAGACCAAACTTTCTTTTATGTTGGAAAAAATGGAGGGAAAAATATAATGGTTGCAGCATTATCCTAACATTATTTTTACTGATTTTTTATTTAATGATATAGTGCACAGGAGTTCTGTAGTGTTGGTGATGACTCATGCTTAATATTGTGGGATGCAAGACGAGGTTCAGCTCCCGTCATGAAGGTTATTCTCCTCATTTTGCTTTTGCTGCTTCTAGAACCTCAGTTTATACTTGTAAAATATGACTAAACGTCTACGACAATATTAAGCATCCACTTTTCTGGGCTGCAACTTGAATCATGAATACATTATCCTTCATTTTAAAGTATCAAAACAGTTCTCTTATTTAGTATCAAGTATGCTCTTTCTATACAGTTAACAGCCCATGACACTTCACCATTTGAGTGTGTTTTTGGGATTATAATCTAGCAACAACCATTTTCTAGAGTTTGATTGAGAAGGTTCTGAAAATGTTTACTGAAAGCTGAACTTTGGTGATTAGATTACTGATCTCTTGTCTAAACCTTTGTTTTTCTACCAATCACTTGACAAATCTGATTTTGCTAAGATATCTTGATTGTTATACACTGTTTCATGTTTTAGTTTTTCTCTGTTTCTTGTGAAGATATTACATTCTCTTTGCTGTTAGCCATACTGTTGCAATTAGATTTTATATCTGGTTAGTCTTTAGGATTTTGTTATTTGCTGGCAGGTTGAGAAGGCTCACAGTGCTGATCTCCATTGTGTTGATTGGAATCCATTTGATGTAAATCTTATCTTGACTGGGTAATATATACTAGCTACTACTTTCAGGTCTTTGCTGGTTAAATTCTTCTGTAATTATAGGGAAACATCATTTTTTATGACTTTCATCTGGTGTTAACATACAATTACACTGTTGAGCTAGTGTTGCCATTAGTATATACAATCTCTCTGAAGCACTGGAGTACCATTCTTCTTCAGGTCTGCTGATAACACTGTCCGTATGTTTGACCGTCGTAAACTCACTTCTGGAGGAGTAGGTTCTCCTATCCACATATTTGAAGGTCATTCTGCTGCTGTTCTATGTGTCCAGGTATTACACTATATGACATGTCAGATTTCTCTCTAATATTTGAAGGATTCAGTTTGCCTGCTATTTCCACTGGCGATTTAGCAAAGTTGTATATTGCAGTGGTCTCCAGACAAGTCATCTGTCTTTGGAAGTTCTGCTGAGGATGGCATCTTGAATATCTGGGATCATGAAAAGGTTTGAGTTTATACATAGTTTTTCATATTCTTTTGAGTTTTGGAAACCTGAAAAATAATGTCTGATTTAGAAAGTTGACATCTTAATGGCTGAAAACTATTCATGTTTCATTTTCAAAATGCTACATGCTTTTATATTAGTAGTTACATATTGTTTATTGACAAAAATGTTTGCTCAGATTGGTAAGGAGGATCCTGGGAAAAAACCTCCAAATTCCCCTCAAGGCTTGTTCTTCCGTCATGCTGGACACAGGTTCTAAGATTTTTAATTACTAATCTGATTTGGCGGATTGTTCCATGTTAAATTCTATCCATTGTCTTGCTCAATAATCTGCCACTTTCACTTTAAGATATTTGCACAATACATGTATTATGCTCATGTTTACTGGGAAACTTAACTAAATGTTTTATTATGGCCCTGTTTGGTAAATGGCTGTTGGTTGATTGGGTTGGCTGTTTGGGTTAGAAGGTATTATTAGTTGATAACATTGGCTGATTGTAGAAAGTTGTTTGATAAATTAGCTGTTAGTTGATGGCTGTTTGGTATAATTTCTTTTCTCAAAAAGCTAATTGAAAAGGTTGCTTTGAGTAGCCTTTTGAATTTTAGTATTTTGGAGTTACAAAAAGCCTTATTAACCAAAGAATTAATACCGGTTAAATAAGTTGAAATTGGCTGATAGGCTGATTATTTACCAAACAGGGCCTATGACCCCCACAAATTGTAAAATGTGAAGAAAGATAACTGTCATCAACACATCAAAGAGTAGTTGATAAACAACATCCTGAATCATCATCTCTATCTCTTTATCTGACACTTCCCGATTCACATAATCTCTTTCTTTCTTTCTCCATCTTTTTTCCAATTGTTGGGTAAACCTTCAGTTAACATTGCCTGCTCTTATTGTCAGTGAGAGAACTGCTTGCTTACTGAAATTATGCATCTATTTTAAAATCAATTTTTACACCAACATTTATCCACTTTACACTTCTTTCAGTTTGACGTTTTATTAGACTTTGTTATGATGTGGCATCTCTGTTGATGGATTCAGGGATAAGGTCGTTGACTTCCATTGGAATGCATCAGATCCGTGGACAATTGTTAGCGTCTCTGATGATGGTGAAAGCACTGGTGGAGGTGGTACTTTGCAGGTGAAAACCACACTTTTTGCCTATTGTATATATTATATTCGAATGCTGCATTAACCTATCAAACATAAAGATGTTAAGTCAATCATAATTGATGATTATCCATGCATTAAAGCTAGAATTTCACATCAGTATTTTTATTATACTCGGCATGTGCTTCAGATCCTCAGGCTCTACATAAATGTCAACCCCGCCCCAAATCCAATCCCAAAAAACAGGCTGTCATAGTTTTATATTGTTGGCAATGTAGAGTCAATTTGGCAGTGTCTGTTTCTTAACTTTGAATTATCCTGCAGATATGGAGAATGATGGACATCATTTATAGGCCACAGGATGAGGTTATTACTGAGCTGGAGAAGTTCAAATCTCACCTGCTGACTTGCTCTTAATTTCACCAACTTCTCTCCAGGGATGAAAACTTGTAATTTATTTGGCTGATTTCAGATTCCTTAGTAAACTACATAACCTGGGGATTTGTCTGTTCTGTAATCTCTAGATTCGAGACCTATCTACAATTGAACTCCGGCTATAATGCCCTTAAACCCTTATAATACAAAATCAAGTTTCTATCAAATTGGATGGCTAGCGAAGTAGCAAGTTGGTTTCTTGGGTTCTACACTGTAACAATTATATTGTGTGGGGGTGGAGATTGCTGATCGGTACCATTGTACTCGATACAATCAATCATATATTGTATCGGTTATTATTGGTAATGATTTTCAATAGTACTTGGTATAATTATGTATTGCACCGGATTTATTTCAATAACATCTTGTACGATATGTGATTGTACATTGTATAGGTCATATTGAAAATCATTTCTAATAACATGATACATACACTAGTGTCGGAATTAGTGTTAGTTAATAGTATCATAGTGTTAGTATTTTATATATATAAAGATCCAAACTATGTTTACCCTAGTAAATTCAATCCTTTTTGAGTGAAAAATAATGCACCATGGACTTTTGTAGTTGTACCTCATTGTTTACATTTAAATTTATCCTCAACGGTAATTTTTTTTTTTTTTAATGCTATATTAGATGGAGTTATTATGTAAAATTTAGACATCACGTGAACTTATTTAATGAAGGAACATAAGACAACCAATAAGGACTAGGTTGGGAACATATGGCTTTAGCTAAAGCATGAGCAAGTTTGTTCGTTGATCTAGAAAGAAATTCATTCAGTCATCCACCTTCAGTCTTTCGAATTGAAGATGACAAATAATCTACTATCGAATGCCTTCACGCCTCTTTTATTTAGAGCACAAATAATTGGATTCTTTTTTCTCTAACCTCTTGCACGCCTCTTCTATTTATAGCACAAATAATTAGATTCCTTTTTTCGTTGATCTAGAAAGAAATTAATAAAATACTGCTTCAAAGTGTTGTTTTTTTTTTTTTTTTTTGAGAACTGCTTCAAAGTGTTGTTGAATAACCCAACATTCACAAATTGAGTCATTTTTAGTCGCCACAAAATCACCATTCCTCTCCTTCACAAGAATATCATAATAAGCTTGGTTGAATTCATGTCATTTTATCACTTATCTTTATTTTCTTTTCTCTAGTCTTGTTTTTGTCTTTTCATAATACAAATAATTAAATTAAGAAAGAAAAGGATTGAAGTGGTGAAGAAATTGGTGCATTGTACAATGTACGACATTCTTATATTTGTTTTGAAATTTTGGACTCAAGTAAACACATCAAATAATGTGCCATTCTTCCTACAATATAATCCCTTTTCTCACCTAAGTTTGGATGGTAGCCAAAAGAAGAAAAGTAACAACTCTTTCCCACCTAGCTCTGCATGGTAGCCAAAAGAAGAAAATTAAAGTAAGAAAATAATCCTCTCTCCCCCTCCGGGACACAACACTCGTGCGGCCGTGCCCATATACAAGTAATTAGTGGCGGATCCAGAAAAATGTCCCAGTGGGGGCGAAAACATAAAAGAGATAACACCAAGTTGCTCTCTTATATGGAAGGTTGTGTGTTTGAGTCTCAACAATATTGGCTCTTTGTGCTTCAATAGGTTGAGAAAGTAGTAATGAACATATATTCCATTGTAATGTAGCGGTAGTACTAAAAAAAATGAGACACTTAAAAGAAATATAGTCATAAATATTGTTGGATATATAGACGAAAAATAAAACATATCAAAACTTTATACAAATATTAATAACAATATATGAAACATAATTACTTTATACAAATATTTATTTTTTTGAAAACTTATACAAATATTTATTAATAACAATATATGAAACATAATTAAGTTGATAAAATAATTCAAATAGAAAACATGGTAAAAGCTACAAGATTATATAAAAGAGGATAAATGTGCCTACTGCTGGATCCGAACCCACGCCATATCCAACCAAAAACGCGCACCATCCAACTCTGCCAACTAAACAATTGCTTATTCTTATCTGTTTTTATATATTTATATCTAAATATGTACTATACATACATATATATATACAAGGGCTATATGGGGGTGGGGGTGGGGGGAGTGGGGGCAGTGGCCCCCACTGCCCCCATGCTGGATCCGCCACTGCAAGTAATACAACCATTATATTCTCCTTTTCCTCGCAAGATCTCACCCTTCCATTAATGATTATTTCGTTTTGCACCCAAATAATTCTTCTTTGGCTTATGTTGGATTCCAAGAGGTTCAAGCATCAACAACTCTGCAAATTTGAGATACCACATAACAACGTACCCTCTACTCATTAGCAGTTGAGTCAAGATTCAAATTCAGTAGTGTCAATATAAATATAAGCTACATTTATAAATAAATGTCTTCATTTTACAATTGTCCACAACGCGTTTTCATTAGGGATGGCAATGTGCCCCCGACTCCACCGGGATCTCCGTTCTCGTCCGAAACGGGACGGGAATGGGGAAAATTTTCAAGAATCGGGAACGGGGATGGGAAATTTTTTCAATTTCCCGTCGGAGACGGGACGAGGATACCCCTCCCCGCCCCGTCCCCGAATAATTATTTTAATAAGAATTTTATATATATATATATATATATATATATATATATATATATATATATATATATATATATATATATATATATATATATTAATTTTTAAAAATTAAAATCATAGTTTTAATAATTAAAATTACATGTTGACTAAGAATATATCGGGGACGGCCGGACGGGGACATGGATGGGGACTATTTTCCATTTCCCGCCGGGGACGGGGACGGGGTTGTGTTGCCATCCCTAGTTTTCATACTTTGAAAATGTTGTATAATTTTTTCTTGCAACAATATAATGATTTCAAACACACCCCTTTCAATAAAAGTAACCAAACAATCATTCATCAAGTTATTTTCCATTTGATTGCACGCTCTATTCTTCACTAGTTTTATTATTGAAAAAGCTCTTTCAACATTTGCAGTTGCCACCAGTAATATTAAAGTTAATTTCACAAGGAAAAAAAACTAATGAATATACACTATTTTTCTTTTCACCACTTAGTTTTTCAGCAAAAGAACCAACCTCTTGGATATTGGAAAATGCAGAGTTAGAACACACATCAAAGATATTATAGTGTTTACAACAAGCTTCAACAACATTTAGCAAAGTACCAATGCTTTGAAAAAGTGAAGCAACACGAAAAATTTCTAAGTTTTGAGCACAACTTTGAAATTTCATATCTATTGCAAGAAGAGAGTAAAAGTTATTTGAAAAAAAAATTAAGACTTTTTCAATTGTCGGTTTCTACTTTAGTTCTCTAGTTCCAACTACTTTTGATTCTCATGAAACAAAGAGTTATTAAATTTTTTATTATTATATTTTGAGAATTAAAATTTTCTATTTATATGTATTATATTTATTTTAGTGGGGTTAACTTTAATATTTTTCTCAAAGTATATATATGTGTGTGTGTGTGGGGGAGGGGGGGGGGGGGGGTTATTCACATACATATGGCTTTGTAGAGAAAATATTATAAAGAATATTATATTGTTTGTGTTTTGGAACTACAAAAAAAAAAAAAAAAAACCTTTAGAAGGAAATTTACGCATCTAAAGCCTTACGCCGACGCATCTTAAGTTTCGACAACTGACGCACCTTAATTAAGCACACAAATCACACACCTTAAAAAGAAAAATTACGCATTTAAAACTTTAGAACGACGCACTTAAGTAAAAAAAAAAAACACACCTTAAGAAAGAAAATAACACATGGAAAACCACACACCTAAATATCATGTAGCAATTTTTTTTTAAATGTTATTAATGATGTTTAGTATCCACATCAGCACACTTCTGTTTTTGTTTTTCCTCTATAGACCAATGAATTAAAATATAAAAGATGTTAAACTATTTTTTTACTATAGTTTTTAATAATGATGTGGCTTATGATATGTATTACGGAGTATTATTTACTCGTAATTTGGATCCAGGTCTATGGCATAACAATCGATATTTAGGCTACCCAATCTAATAGTTTAGTTTTCGAATGAAAACAGCAAATTAGCCTTACCTAGGATATGCCACATCTAAAATCACATTAGCCAATGCATCCCAAATCATGATGTTAGTACAAGAAAGTAAAGTAGTCAAATTCGATAATAATCTATGTACTTAAACACGAGCTTTCTTCATTGGTGCTAGTTGCATAACAAATATATCACATGTATAGATAAAGGGTCTCAAAATGAGACACTTTTTCATACTTTTATTGTTTACTTTGTAGAATAATCATTCGTTACCCTCATATTCTAAAAAGTTAACTAACTTTACTACGTATATAAAACAAAAAGCCCCCATCATCAATTAATTCTTGTTAATTTTATTTTCCTTTAAATAATTATTAATCTCTTTAATGAATAAGTATTTAACTCTATAAACGAAAAATTAAGCATGTGCAAAAGGTTAATAAATAAATCTGTCAACAGTTATTTCCATGCCATTAATGATGTTAACATCCACATCAATATTAACAAAATGACATGTCATTATGAATTACAATTTTAATTTAATTCATAATAATTGAATTTTAGTTCATGCACTTTAATAGGCTCTCTAAATCAACCCCTATTTGATCATGAATATGATTGGAACTTGTTAATTAATACCAAATTGACCATGAGATAATAAATTGTGAGTAATTCTTTAATAGAACTCCCTAGTTCAAATTGCTATGGAGGGCCATATATTAAATTGAATCAAAATTACAACCAAATTTTATGGGAGTTTTCTATAATTTATTGAAACAATTGGGGCCTAAGCGTGATTACAGAGACTAGGAGGACATTGGTTTAATTTAACATTTCAACCTGCCAAATCTGAAATGCATCAGTCAGTATAAATACCGTCTCGGCAACTATGCTCTTCTTCTCTTCGCTCTAAATCTCGGATCGGATTGAAGATGGGTCGAAGGAGATCCAGCCGGGTCAATATGATCTCCATAATCTGTATCTTCTTCTTCCTCGTTTCATCTGCGCACTCTTTCTACCTCCCTGGTGTTGCTCCTCGAGATTTTCCAGCAGTATGCTTTCCTGTTCCCTGTGATTTTTTTTTAATTACGTATTTTTATTCGAAACATTAATGGTGATGATGAGGCGTTTATATCAATATAATTTCATTAATATTTGGTTGGAATGGTAAATTATGAGGAATTGTTCGGATCTATCGTAGTCGGTGAACCGTCTAAGTATGTGCACATTGTTATTGTCGGTCGGATCTCCGATTTGAATAATTTTGGAAGCATGTTTGTTTTTAAATGGTGTAAATTTCATGCCTCTGTCTAATATGGTGTCATTTCTAACAGTGAATATGCTCTTTTGATGTTGGCATTATGAGTGTTGTTTTTTGTGTAGTGTGGATCTTAGCTGGGTTATGATCATGAGTGTGGATGTATATGTATGCATTTCTTCCTATAGCAGTTAAGGAAAAAAGATGTTTTAGAATGTACTGTAATTAGTAAGTAATGGGAGTGATCAGATCAGCAGATGCCTTTTGAATAGAGGGAAACATGCTCATTCTTAGCCTATGTATAGTTCACTGCATTTAGGTTAGGTGAATTGAACAGAGCAATTTGTAGTTAATGTTAATGGAACTCTCCTAAAGCTAACATCATATGTGTAGTTGTATGGTGGATTGGTGGCACCCCTAAATCATTTGAAACAAGTTATTAATGGAAATATAGTTCTACTTGTACAAGAGAACTATCTTTCTGTGTCGTCCCCCAGCTCTTGACTGGTGAAGATAAATATTTTTAAAATGAACTGTTATTTCCCAAGTGGTTGCATGTAATTGTCTCTTACAAAATATGCCTTTTCATTGATGACAGGGTGATCTACTTTCTGTTAAAGTTAACAAGTTGTCTTCCACAAAGACTCAACTTCCGTATGACTATTACTACTTGCACTACTGCAAACCTTCCAAGATTTTGAATAGTGCAGAAAACTTGGGGGAGGTCCTTCGAGGTGATCGCATAGAGAACTCAGTTTTTACTGTAAGAATCTTTTGATCTGCATCTACAAAACAGACTACTTGAGAACTCAGTTTTTATTTATTTATTTTTTATTATTAAATATATATTGATGTGGTTTTGTTTTTTGTGGATTACTTCACAGTTCCATATGAGACAGGAGCTGCCATGCCAGGTGGCATGTCGAGTAAAACTTGACAATGAAGCTGCTAAGAACTTTAAAGAAAAAATTGATGATGAATATAGGGTCAATATGTGAGTTTAGTTGCAATTATTCATTTTAGTTTTGTCCAGTATTCACATGTCTGGAGTTTTTTTGCTTGTGTTCTTTTCCTATTCAGGTCTGAGCATTGACAAATGATGTTGCAGGATTTTGGATAACCTTCCAGTTGCTGTTCTTAGACAAAGGCGTGATGTAACTCAGCCTAACACGTATGAACATGGTTTCCGTGTTGGGTTCAAGGGGAACTATGCAGGGGTCAGTCACAAAAACCGAATTACTATCATTTGAGTATTTGACTACTGATCATTCAGAATTTTTTTTAACAAATTTGTATTCACTTGCCTCTGCAGAGTAAAGTGGAGAAATATTTTATAAATAACCATTTGAGCTTTAGAGTTATGTATCACAAGGATCCTGAAACTGATACTGCTCGAATAGTAGGATTTGAAGTTACTCCAAACAGGTTATTCTTGTACCCATATCCTTTATTCTTATCTTATCCAATTATTTTCTATCTTGTTTTTCCAGCTATAAGTATGTTCTATGGTCTGATCTCCTTCATACTTTGGCTTCTGTGGACAGCATTAATCACGAGTATAAGGAGTGGGATGAGAAGAACCCCCAGGTGACAACCTGCACGCAGAAAACCAAAGATATGATTCAAGGGAGTACTATTCCCCAAGAAGTAGACACAGATAAGGAGGTTATTTTCACTTATGATGTGTCTTTCAAGGTATTACTATCACAGGGAAGTTTTATGCTTACCACTTTGAAGTTTGAACAATTATTTATTACCTCTGAGTATCTTAATTTCTCTGCACTTTTTTGCCTCAGGAAAGTGACATAAAATGGGCTTCACGTTGGGATACTTACCTTCTAATGAATGATGATCAGATTCACTGGTTTTCCATTATCAATTCTCTTATGATTGTTCTCTTCCTTTCTGGTATGGTTGCCATGATTATGATGAGAACTCTCTACAAAGATATCGCAAATTACAATCAATTGGAAACACAAGATGAAGCTCAGGAAGAAACAGGATGGAAACTTGTTCATGGAGACGTGTTCAGGCCCCCTATTAATTCTGGATTACTATGTGTTTATGTTGGGACTGGTGTTCAGATATTTGCAATGACCCTTGTGACAATGATGTTTGCTGTACTGGGTTTCCTGTCACCTTCCAACCGAGGTGGGCTTATGACTGCCATGGTTCTACTGTGGGTCTTCATGGGCTTATTTGCTGGCTATTCATCATCTCGTTTATACAAAATGTTTAAGGGCACAGAATGGAAGAGGATTACCTTGAAGACTGCTTTCATGTTTCCTGGAATTCTTTTTGCTGTCTTCTTTGTACTGAATGCTCTGATCTGGGGGGAGCAATCTTCTGGAGCTGTTCCATTTGGAACAATGTTTGCTCTTGTTTGCTTATGGTTTGGTATCTCAGTTCCATTAGTGTTTGTAGGCAGTTATTTGGGTTATAAAAAGCCAGCTACGGAAGACCCTGTAAAGACAAATAAGATCCCAAGGCAAATACCTGAACAGGCATGGTACATGAAACCTGCCTTTTCTATACTTATCGGAGGCATTCTTCCTTTTGGGGCTGTTTTCATTGAGCTGTTCTTCATCTTGACATCCATATGGCTGAACCAGTTCTACTACATCTTTGGCTTCCTTTTCATAGTTTTCCTGATCTTGCTGATCACATGTGCTGAGATAACTGTTGTCCTCTGCTACTTCCAGTTGTGCAGTGAAGATTACTATTGGTGGTGGAGGGCCTATCTCACTGCCGGTTCCTCAGCTTTATACCTTTTCCTTTACTCTATTTTCTACTTCTTCACCAAGCTCGAAATTACAAAGCTGGTCTCGGGCATGTTATATTTCGGTTACATGTTGATTGCATCATATGCCTTCTTCGTTTTAACTGGGACAATTGGCTTTTATGCATGCTTCTGGTTTGTTCGTAAGATCTACTCTTCTGTGAAGATTGACTGATGGCAACAAACAACTCAATTACTAGTGTTGATACTGATGAAGTTGATTGATAAGTAGAGAAGGAAGCATTTCCACATTGAAGGACAGAAGTGCAGATAGTCATGTTTGCCACTTAACTGGACGGGAACTAAAGGTACCGAGAATTTGGGGTATTGCCCAGGGCGTTTTCATTTTCCAGTGCCAAGATAGAGGCTTGGACTCTAGGTGTTATAATTTCGTTTTGGTTTACACTGTCATTATATTTCTGAACTACACTTTTGACTAGCAATTTGTGTGGCAGAGATTTTCTTGCCCTTAGGATTTATCAACTTGTGGATTAATATAGAATTGTGCTCTTCTTTATGAATATTTTAGATTTCATTTCTTAAACTACTTACTGTCTTCAAAGGAGGATACATTTAGTTTCTGTTGATACTCAATCATGGTTTAAGCTAGCAACATTTTGATAAATGTCCAGAATGGGATAAGATTCAGACTAGCTGTCTTGTAATAAAATAAAGAACACGAGAAATGCACCAACATATGTTATCACTTATCAGTAATAAATGTTTCATTTTTGTTATAGACTGGCGCCGACCGTAAAATCAACAATCAACTTTGCAGAATTTCAAACTCCTTTATATGTTCATTTATAAATATAAATAAATTGATCATAGCTGGACAGAAGAAGCAGCAGACCATCGTGACGTCAGCAGGACATGAAGCGTTGCCGTTTCACTCCTATTCTGCTATAATGCAGTCAACTGAAAACAATTTCCGAAGTCATTTTCCTGACTTCCAAAAGGATGGGACTCGAACCTAAGACCTTCTATTTGGAATGGTAACAGTGATGCCATCAGACCACAAGGTACTTGGCACCCCAGCAAGTAAAGTATGGATTAGGCTAACCTCAACCCAGCAAGTGCATGCACTTGCTGGGTGAGGTGGCAAAAAAAGAACCATTTTTTTTAATTTAAAAGCTTGCCACGCCATTTAGCAGAAAAGCTGCTGCAGACGTGACTTTTTTTTTTTTTTTTTTTTCCTCTGTTGATGCCAATATATTAGTTTTATGTTTTGTTTTGTTAATTCCTAAAATGTTATCCGCCCATACATGATCTTTTTTTTTTTTTTTTTTTTTTTTTTTAACTGTTGCCACTAATACATGTTTTTTTTGTTAATTCCTAAAATGCTATAGGGCTATACGTGACTTTTGTTTGGTTATTTTTTTAATTTTAATTTTGTAATGTAATTAATTTATTTTAAAATTTTAATTAATTTTAATTTTAATTATTGTTTAATTTATTGTTAAATTATTGTATTGAACTTTGTTACGTATACATTTTTTTAATTTTTTTTAAAATTATAGATTATTACTTTAATTATTTCTAACTTGTTTTTATAATCTATTTCTTTTTTTTATACATAATAAATTTTTTAGTGAAATACTATATTAAAATAGTACATTGGATTTATCAAAAAAAAAAAAATTAAAACAGTACATTAATTTTTAATACAATGCATACAAATTAGGTTCATCATACTTAGTCATCTAATAACTTCTTCATTTGTTTATCATACAACTATTTTTGCGTTTCATTCATAGTGGATGTATCTAGCTGCATAAGCTGAATGAGAAACCTATTCTTCTCATTTTGTTGTTGTTATTGCAGCCTCTCTTCTTGTCGCTTTATATATTGTTTCATAAGATTAACTTTTTCCATCTCCACAGTTATTTGCTTTTCAACTTGCTCGCCCAAACTTTCTGATGTCGTTGACTGTGTTGGTGATTGCTTTCTTTTTCCTTTCGCCTTAGAAGCGTCCCTTCCCATGGGATGAGGGCTAGACACTCCAACACACGATGTCTCACTTGCTTGTGAAAATGTATTTGATGATGATGATGTGTATTTACCTGACTCTGTATTTTTTTTTCGCTTTGGACCCCCATCTCTGGTCAAGTGAACATCAATGCCCCTCCCAGCTTGGTTACACCATTTCTCTTCATTCCTTAGCACTTCCCAAGCATGCAAAAATATAAAATTTTCTTTCTCAATCTCGTGATATAATTGCATAGTCCTATTTTTTTTTATCAGCTTCATTTAAGCCACTTTCCCTCAGATGCAAAATCTGTTCATAATAGCCGACGAATTTTGAAACTGAATGATTTAGCTTCCCCCAACGATTCTGTAATGCATGTTTATTTCTTTTTACTTGCTTGAGTTGGCTCCGGTACAGATTATAAAAGTCTACAATTCTATTCCAAAAGCTATTACCACTTTGATCATTCCAACTGCAACATCTTTACTAATGTTGAGCCATGCGCTACATAACAATATGTCATCCTTATTTGTCCATCGGTTTTTCAAATCGTAATTCAAATTAATACACCGGGCCAAACGCCCAAGAAGATGATCCTGAACTATTAGCTGATTTAAAAAGGGTCAAGGCCTGGAGATGTTGGAGATTAGCTGAATATGATGCTCACTTTAGGATTGCTCTAGAGATGGAGAAAAAAGAGTTATTTGCTCTAAACTGGTTGGGAACAAGAGATGTTGCAGAAGCTATAAGGCTGGTAAGAATTAATGAGGTTTACTTCAATAAACTTGGTAAGAAGAGAGATCAACAAGTGGCAGCAGACAAAGGAAAAGGCAAGATTATGCCGGATGTTGAGAGAGAAGGAGAAGAACAAACTGATCCTCTGAAGGGGATTCTGCCAAAATTTACTGGAAAACGGGAGAATGAAAATGAAGCCGTATCAACGAGGTCCTAAGAGTACTTGTAAATAGCCAAAACCAGTTGAAAAACGAGCTTGAAAGGACTTCAGATATGCAGCAATACTTTGCATTTAGGAAGCTGAGATCTAAATATGAACGACTAGTAATACGGACAAAAACGAGGCAACTTAGCAGATAAGGAAAACCTCAGAGCTTTTTACCATGGAATCGGGAGGAGTTATAGAGACAGGAAAATTATAGTGAGGCCATGAGGGGAGCGGCGTCTACTGCGTCGGGGACGGCGGGAGGCGCTGCGTCGTCAGGGCCGACGTGAGGTGGCGGGAGGGGAGTGGCGTGTGGTGCTGACTGCTGGTGGCTCAACTAAGTAGGGTTGCTGGTGTGAGTGGTGTCTTTAGATTTAGGGTTAATGCTTTATATATATATATATATATATATATATATATATATATATATATATATATAATTTATTAATGGCTCGCGAGCGGCTCGACGAGCCACGAGCCTATAATAAATGAGCTCGAGCTCGGCTCGATAATATAACGAGCAGGCTCAAGCTCGAATTGACCGAGCAGCTCGGCTCATTTGCAGCCTTAGCATAGAGAACCACAAGGCCGAAAACAGTGAAAGTGTGTGAATTGTTTTGTTTGGTTTGTATTCTTAATTTTTTTTAAATGTACTAATTATGTGTGTTTTTTTTTTGTAGAATTTTAACCAATGCCTGAACAAGCTAAAAGAATGGAAGCCGTCAACTGACATGCTCAATTTTTAAATGGCATGGAATTTGAGTATATTACTTCGATTGAGGAGGATATATCAACTGATCATAATTTATTTTTAGTTTTGCTTAAGTTTTATGACTATAATAAAAGAGCATTCTGTTTTCCTAATAATATTACATTAGTGTATAGCCTGGAAGACGTTTTCTATTTGACAGGATTGTCAAGGCAAAGCCGTTACTGGAGCACCACGTTCACCGAAGATTGAAATGAAGGAATCATTTGACATCACCAATAAGAAGAATAGAGATTATATAAGTTGGTTGATAAACAAATACAGCAAGCAGCAGTTTGGGCGAAATGATGATCAGTTCGCTATGTAAGTAAAAGCTTTTATGCTTTTTATGATTGGTGTGTACATATTGCATGATAACTCAGGGGACACGGTGGACCCGCAATACATGTCGATTCTCAGCGATATTGATAGTATTCGCACATATGCATGGGGCTACTTCGTTGGTCAACCTCTATCTAGCTCTTGAACGCTTAAAGAAAGGTTCTATAAAGAAATGTATGCCTGGATTGGTCTTTCCTCTCAGTTAATTTAATTTTTTACCTTCTCAATAAAACACATAAACAAACAAATAAAACAGTTTAATAAGTAATGTAAAAAATTAAATTAACTTACCATGAGAGGAAAGACCAATCCAGGCATACATTTCTTTATAGAACCTTTCTTGAAGCGTTCAAGAGCTAGATGGAGGTTGACCAACGAAGTAGCCCCATGCATATGTACGAATACTATCAATATCGCTGAGAATCGACATGTATTGCGGGTCCACCGTGTCCCCTGAGTTATCAGGCAATATGTACACACCAATCATAAAAAGCATAAAAGCTTTTACTTACATAGCGAACTGATCATCATTTCGCCCAAACTGCTGCTTGTATTTGTTTATCAACCAACTTATATAATCTCTATTCTTCTTATTGGTGATGTCAAATGATTCATTTATTTCAATCTTCGGTGAACGTGGTGCTCCAGTAACGGCTTTGCCATTTATTGGCAATCCTGTCAAATAGAAAACGTCTTCCAAGCTATACACTAATGTAATATTATTAGGAAAACAGAATGCTCTTTTATTATAGTCATAAAACTTAAGCAAAGCTAAAAATAAATTATGATCAGTTGATATATCCTCCTCAATCGAAGTAATATACTCAAATTCCATGTCATTTAAAACATTGAGCATGTCAGTTGAAGGCTTCCATTCTTTTAGCTTGTTCAGGCGTTGGTTAAAATTCTACAAAAAAAAAACACATAATTAGTACATTTAAAAAAAATTAAGAATACAAACCAAACAAAACAATTCACACACTTTCACTGTTCTCGGCCTTGTGGTTCTCTATGCTAGGGCTGCAAATGAGCCGAGCCGCTCGGTCAAAGCTCGGCTCGAGCCTGCTCGTTATATTATCGAGCCAAGCTCGAGCTCATTTATTATAGGCTCGTCGAGCCGCTCGCGAGCCATTAATAAAAAGCATAAAAGCAGCAGACGCCGCTCCCCTCATGGCCTCACTATAATTTTCCTGTCTCTATAACTCCTCCCGATTCCATGGTAAAAAGCTCTGAGGTTTTCCTTATCTGCTAAGTTGCCTCGTTTTTGTCCGTATTACTAATCGTTCATATTCAGATCTCAGCTTCTCTGATTGTGGAGAAGCTACATTGTGAGCTGAAATGGCCGGCCGTTAGGCGAATAGCAATCCTTTCGTGGAAGAGGAAGAAGTTAATCTAGTTGCCGTAAGCTCACTCCTTCCCTCCCTCTATGCGTATTTGTGTGCCTGTGTTTCTCTATTCTAATGCTCAGATGCGCGATTCAACTTCTCTACCTATGTATTTACTGTGTAGTAATTTGATTCATAATTTGGTATTGCGAAAGAGTTTTTTTGAGGTGTTAGTTTGTGATCTATTGCAAATTTGAAATGGATTTGATTTCTGTATGGGAATTGGTGATTGAGTTTATCAAATTGACTTATTGTATGCTGTTTGGTACTTCTATTATGTTAGGTTTAGCTGCATGTGTATATTTGCTTGGAACATTAGATTTCTGTTTGGTAAATTGAACCTTGTGGTTGACAATGTTTGTGTTCTCAACTGTAGAATATCCACAGGTTAGAGACTAAATGGAAGGTAGAGTATAATGTTAGCATTAGCAATGTTGTTAGTGTTTACTAATCAAATGCATTTGTGGTGTAGGATTTGGTGTTACTGTAAATGTTGTCAAACCGACAAAAGGCTCGACGGTTGCTATTTTTGGATTGGATTATTGGTGTTGATTTGAATGCCAATAGGTTTGATTGTTTGAAGAAGGTGAGCTCTGCAATGGCACAAAAAATTTAAAAACAAAATTATGACAAGAATTGATATGTTATCTATTATGTTCTATTCAAGATGATGATGATGCTCATATTCTTGCCATTTTGTTCAAGTGGTTAGTTAGTTTCTTTGCCATTTTCTTGGTTTGAAATGTTGGCATTGATGTTTTGTTCCTTGTTTAAACCTAAGCATAATTTGTAGGTGATTGCTGAGATGACAGAGTGGGGTGGACCGGAGCGTGGAGTGCACTGGAAACATCAAGGCAATGATCTCTGCATTCTAATGTGTTATGCACTGGAAACATCAATGGATGATATGGAATATGTTGGTCTCTTTTATTCTGATTTCCTTATGTTATTTTAAGACTTCTCTGTTGTCCATAGATAATGCTTTTGTTTATTGCTTGGTTTGCATTGCAGAAGATCATACAGTGATGCAAATTATAATCTAAAGTTATATCTGGAAAATTGGTAATATCCCATGATGGCAGATACATCAACTGATGCAGATATTGAAGATAAAAAAACATGGGGTTTAATGGATTGCCTTTCTCTTTTTTTTTTTTTTTTTTGAAAACAATGGATTGCCTTTCAAACTTTGTTAACTTGTAGTGAGTACTTTGAACTTTGGACTTATGATTTATTTTTAAAGTTTTACGGAGTATTATTTATGTATAGATACAACCATTTTTATTATTAATTCAAAAGTTTTGAATGTTTTATGATGAATTTGCTATTGAATGTTTTGTGAACTTATTTTGAATTGTATGATGAATTAAAACAAGTGAATTTCGAGCCTGATTTCGAGCTCTAATTCGAGCTTGAGACCGAGATCGAGCTCGAGCCACCCCAGGCTCGAGCTCGGCTCGTCTCGTTTGCACCCCTACTCTATTCTGCCAAAAAAAAAAAAAAATCATAAGTGAATTCATATCATCTCAATAGTCAATACATAATACATTAATACTCAAAACCCACAAGTCCACAACTAGTGTTTGGTAGATTGTAAGATTATTTTCAGTTTTTCACTTTTCAGAATCCATATACGCATAATAAACTAATAACCTTACTAGACTCTTCACTTGATCCACATGTAGATTCTTAACCTTACTAGAGGCCTAAGATCTTTTGAATAGAAGAGGTACAAACTAGGAAGGAAGGCAATATAAGAGAGATTTTCATGTCAATGTAACATTGTATTTTTACAACTTGCTCCAATAAACAATGAAGTATTTGCAATTTCATGTACTAAATTGCATAGTAGTAGTAGTGGTACAAGGTTTAAATTCTGAATCCTAAAAGCAATGAAATGATTGCTTGCAATTTAATACACTACCATACATAGTAATACAACACTGAAATTCTGAAACCCTAACAACCCTTTCAAAGAATCTTGTTTTGCAGTTTCAGACTGGTGGTGGCTAAGATACATATATATATATATACATACATGAACGTGATCCTTTCCACAACCATCTCTGCAACTTTTGTTGTCTTTGGTCAGAGGATGTGTTTGTTGCATAGCTGCTCAACTTCATCCCGGCAAAGTCAAAACGAATGACAATCGAGGTGGGAACAATGGAAAACAAATGGCTTCTTTGATAAATGCTACGAGTACGACATTCTAAAACATTTGAATCGTGGAATGATTAATGAATGGAACTAAACGAGTACCATTCGGGCCATTAACTGCATACAGCTTCAACAGACAGTTTCTTCATGACGTTCGGGCATGGATCTCCTCCAAAGGCTTCAGGTGTTACGGGTACTGTGCAGGAGTTCCATCCAATACAGTACTGCAAATATTAACATGTTATGCTTCAGTGTAAGGTGATTTCGACTACATTCTCTCGTGAACGATACCCTACTAGAATGATTTCGAGGAATACCTTGTTAAAAATATCATACGAGTGGAAGGCATGGCAGCTTCCCTGGCGGAAGCTTCCACAAACCCCCTCGGGAGATCCAAAGCTAGCGAATTTGATCGAGGAAATCTTCTGGCCAGGACCACACGAGAGGTGAGCTTTAGGCCTAAGTGGTTTGGCCACTTTACCCGATGCTTGCATCTTCCAGTTCATCAACTGTGGTTGCCATTCGAATATATCAGCACACACGCTGTCTACTTGGCGTTTCACCAAAGAGATCCCGTATGGGTTCCCGCCCCATTCTTCAAAAATAACTAATAAATTCCCAGTTGGGCGCAGGAAAGAGCGAGGAACATGATACCTGAGTAGTCACAATTCACCGTTTAGTTGCTCAAATTAGTTATACATCAGAAGAAAACAATATAGCCAACTAGAAAATTTCGTCTTTACCATCTTTGCGTAGCTTCTCCACATTTACGCAGGCATTTCTTCTCATTAAACCAACCAGCATAGTTACACGCACCACAGTTGCCAGATGCTTTGTATGCAGGCCAATAACGCCCAATGCTTTCACCGTTTATCCATACTTGACCTTTGCCCATCGTGTTCATATCCAAGGCTAATGGCTCATTTCCAGGTGGAGCATTGAAAGTAGTCTTGAAAACAACACAAAATTCCAATCTTTTAATCACGGGGATATATATACATATTTTCACAAAATTTATTACGAAGAAAAGTAAAGAGCCAAAATGAGGTGCGGGATATAAATTGAAAGTGAAAATGTGCGGTGCACACCTTATACCATGTGAGTGGTTGTTTTTGAACCACAAAAGAACCTTGAACCCACTCAACAGACGAGCTCCCAGTGAGAGAATGAAGACTTAGGGCTTCTCCTTTAAGACCAATCTGAAAGAAAAAAAGTCTCGAATCAATTGACACTGACGAAGAAACAATTATGGAGTGCATATTATCTTTAAATATCTGAATGAACACCTTGTAAGACCATTTCTGCCATGTTAAATCTCTCTTCCCCTCGTTAAGTCCACCAAGTGAAACCGGACCAAGGATGCCCGTATTCCATGTCTCAAAACGAGGACCTATGTTCTGAGCCAAAGCAAATGTTTAAGTTAGAAACAGATACTACATTGTAACAGAGTCAGTAGTACTAAAAAAAAAAGTTAGAAACTAAACTTTATAGATTCGTTAAATTAGATGCGAGAGAATCATACTTCCATTAAACCGTGCAGTAGTGTATAAACAAGTAGATAGCCATATATGTATGCATACGAGAACGGGGCAGATGCATGTATCTATATGCATGTGTGCACAAGAAAGCGTGTGAGTGAGTGAAAAAGAGAGAGAGAACTAACCGGAAGACCAACAGCAATGCTTAGCAGTGCAATTTTATTAACTCCCGCTCTCATATATACAGATTTACTGAAAGTTACTTTCGGGTTCTCTAAACTTCCATAGGCACTTCCTGCCAAAATATGAGAACGCATAACATGAACATACCATCACTTACGCAAGAAACAAGTTACGAGTGACACTATTATATGGATCTAAGTAATCATAAGTTCCATCGAACAAAAGTATATTGCATACCGACTAATTGGCCATTGATGAAAACATGTAAAGCGTGCCCGGCTGAGAAGACATTAAGCCAAGGCCACTTTCCACCTTTCAAGAATCCCTCTCTCGGGTCAATCGTGACGCTGGAATTAAAATATACGTTAGAATAAGTAACTACTGGAATTAGCATTTATAAGTACTATATGCGAAACCATGACTAAAATTTCCAATTTTCAAAACACACTTACTCTGTCGTGTACCACAAATAATCAGACGCATCTCTGGTGGTATTTATCTGCTCCAACAGCCCGACAACAGTAAATGTGTTGTCATCGTAGGATGTTGTCTCTTCATTATATGACTGCCAAGCGAATCCTTGACTAACAGGAGTCATCTTCATTTGTGTGCTCTGTGCACCAATCTGCGGGTGGAAGTCAGTTCGATGTCACTATGTCAGTGCTGTTTTAACATGAAATGTCTGTAAATTATAAAGAAACACTCGAGATTCAAGAATGGGTTATTTCTCTCACCCTTGCGGTATTATATACGGTGTTCTTGCAGTCAGGAAGGATGCTGACAGACCACGGGGGCAAGTTATAATGCATGTTTCCAAACGAGACTTTAGCGTACGAATGCTGGTCATGGTTTGCGAGGAATGCAGCACATGCTCCCGACTTCGATTTGAAGACACGGGCCTGTATCGAATGAGAAATAAGATAATAAGCATTCACCTTAAATTTGGAAAACGAGTGGTATTTACTATTAAGACAATTCAAGCAAGCATACCTCTTGAGAGTTCCCAAGTGACGTTATAACTGGATCTCCAGATACCAAAGCTGGCTCGCACAGCTTAATCGCTCTATGCAAATCTTTCAGATGACCCCATTTCGGTTCCCTAAGTAGCCCTTTGGCATCAAGGAAATATTTCTATTAGTTTTTCAAAACAATGTGCAAGTTATCTGTAAATTATACGATTTACAGACTCTTTCTAATGAAATTTTATGCACTTTGAACATGAATCCAGCTAACGGATAGATGCTTTTTCAACTTTAGAAGCAATAAAATTATTTTAAATACATAATTATCATAGGAGCAGTAGTAATTCGTAGCCTTTAATGTAAGGCATCATCTAAGTTATGTGTTATAATTTCATGAAATTGGTGGTTTCTGAAAAAGCTTGTTTAATTAAATTATTGGGAAATCGGGATTATAGCTTACATAATACACTTTCTTACATTTTTGGCAAAAGTTATGGATTATGGATTATTAACAACTGGTAATCATAAGCTTTATAAACTGGCACATTATCATGGCAAGTGTGGGACGTGATAGATTATAGAGCAGCAGTAAAACGAAAGATTGAAAACAACACTACCTGTTGAACATGCTTGCCCTGTGATTACTTCTAGTGTTTGACTCTCACAATTAAATAACCCTAAGTTTGTAATCTCAAGGCATTAAGTTTAAAATATTTAATGATTTTGACTTTTTATTAACTACTAAATGACATATCTGGTCCATGTGGGTGACAGCAAATCCCGTGTGGTTAAGGATGACAAACTGGGGAAAGGAAATTTTCGAACTAGTATGGTCATAAAACTCGTGTTGCTTCCTCATAAATGAACAAATTAATCTACGCTAGGAAAGGTAACCACGTGAGACGTGTTCTTACCAAATTCATCAATAGGAGCGTCATAGTCGTAGCTAGTGGTAATAAAAGGACCTCCGGATGTCCGGCCAAAGTTTGTGCCTCCGTGATACTGCAAAAGTAAACAAAATAGACGATGAATACAAGGTAAAATCAATAGAATTCAGAGCGTTCCGAGCAAGAAACGAACCATGTAATAGTTGACGAATGAGCCCCCTTTCATTACAAACTTTGCGACCGAATATGCCAAATCCTCAACTGGACGATAAGCTGCTGGACCTCCAAATTCCGTAAACCTGCAATGATTATTCAAACAACATCATCAGCCCGCTCTAAACGAACTTTGGCATCTAAAGCTCAGATGTGGTTTACGCATATTACCAGCCTGTCCAGGCTTCAGTCCAAATCTTTGGTTTATAAGCCTTATTTGGTGAAAAGTAGTCACAGTAGAAACCGTTGCAAGTATTAATCTGGGAGAAAAAAAAACATACACAAATGGTACAAACACGCACGAAATTCATCAGCAACACAAAAAACAATGACAACCAAACAACAAAAGTAATTAAGAAAAGCAGAGGAAACACTTACAACTGGATCAGGGGCATCGTCTTGCTTGCACATCACCCATGGAACACCGGTGCCAAGATTTAGAGCCATTTTCGCTGCCCACTGTGCATAAGCATGACCAGGTGCACCAAGTATATATTCCATCGGTCCATATTCGTTCTCGATCTATAACAAGATTTCACAAAATTAAGAATTTAAGATACTTCTCTTCTCTTTTTCTTTTGAGTATTACTGACTCTGTTACAATGTAGAAAATACTTCTCTTTAATACTTTATTATTATAGTATAATATAATACAAATAAAGGAAAAGACCACAGCTTTGTTCTTCAGAGCTGTGTGAATCAATTTAATGAACAAAGGAAAACTACAAATAAATAAATAAATAAATATAAAAAGATTTTTAATTACCTGGGATAAGATTATAGGACCACCCTGAGATTCATACAGCCTTTCTGATTTCATCTTGTTAACAATCATGGTTGTGAATTTTTGCATTGCAGCCTTTTGACATAAACAGAAAATTAGAAATCAATAATATAAAATATATATATATATATATATATATATATATAAAAGTTGGGAATTTTATCATAGGGATGAAATATTTCCATGACAAAGCAACCTAACCTTGAAAGGTCCATTGTCTGTTCTGAAACTGATCCCTGGAACATACTTCAGCCAAACTGGAAAGCCCCTGAAACCAAAACAATGAAAGTTTTAGAAACTTAAAATTTTTTACTCCAAGAAAATAGGATAATTGTTGCTGTAAATGTACAAGGTTAACTATAAAAATTACCCAAAGTTCCATTCACCACAAGCATAAGGCCCCACTCTGAGATGAACATAAAGTCCAGCTTGATGAACCAGCTTAATGAATTTCACAAGATCATACCTTTCCTCAAAATAATACTGCAAATCCCAACAACAACAAAAAAAAAAAATCAAATGAAAATTTCTATTAAAATCTACTGTTTATAACTAAACAAAAACATTCAAGAAAAAAAAAAAAAAAAAAAAAAGCTCTTTTACTTACTTTCCCAGGTTGAGGTTCATGCCCATTCCAGAAAACATATGTCTGAATCACATCCAACCCTCCTTCTTTTGCTTTCTGAATAAGATCTGGCCACATCTGTATAACCCAAAAACAAGAACCAAAAGCAACACCTTAGCTATAAAAAAAAATTATAAAAAAAAAAAAAAAAAAAACATACACACACGCACACACACACTTGAAACAACATTGGATAAACCTAGGAAGCACATTGGACAGAAAATACCTCAGGAGTGCTTCTTGGGTAGTGAATAGACCCAGAAATAAGAATCTTTCTTTGGCCATTCACAATTATAGCATTCCTATCATAAGACACTGAAGCATTCCCACAACAAAACCATGAACACAGCAGCAGCATCCCCACCGCCAAAACATCCCACATTACAACTTTCAAACCCATGTTTTCCTATGTTGTCTCAAGATTCTGTGCCCTTTACAAGGCAATGCCTGTTTATACTCGACCCTTATTCTTCTGCACTATACTCTATGCTTCTTTGAATAATGGGTCTGGCCAAGAAAGCAGCTGGCGTTCCTGTTTTTGCTCTCTTGAGAGAAGAGAAAAGAGAAATGAGATTTTCTCTCTCTCTTTTAATGTATGTATTTTGATTCTCTTTTTCTAAAGTACAATGTACCAATTAACTACTGAGTGGTTTAATGGGAAGTTGGGAATCTGCAAAAATGGGTGCTTTGCAGCTGCCCTTTTAAACACACTTGAAAGTGAGAGAGCGTGGGGGCAGGTTTCGACTTTATGGAAGGACCCAATGACAAGAGCCTAATTCTATATCCATTCATTCATACATTTATGTCAAATTTCATGTTCTTTGTCCTAATAAAGATTAGTAAATTAGCCAACTATAATGTAGTGCACTGACATATATGTTATCATTTTAAGCGTATGGTCATAAGTTTGAACTCCGATGGTAGATGTTATATTCTTTGGGCCGAACAAATTATTTTGATAAAGTATAAAACAGATATTACCTCGTAAAGAATTGTTAGTGTTTAAAAAAAATAATTTTTTTTTTGTTATCTTAAAATGATTGAAAGTTAGAGAAAACATAGTGTCTCAACTAAAAGACTAATATCACAGTTAGGCTATACAATTATTATTTTTATATATCGTATATTCAACAAAAGTATCAAATGTATTGTCTTTTTTACAATCATTTTCAAAATAATGATGTATATTTGTACACTGCATAAGTGACATGTTTTCTATTTGTTACCTTTAGGGGGCGTTTGGTTCACGGAATGTTATTAGCTTAGGGAATGTTAGATTGCTGGGAATGTTAGATAACTTGGAATGTTAGATTCCTGTGTTTGGTTTAAAATTGAAATAGGTAAATAAGACAACGAAAATAAAATAAATTGATTAAGATGTCAAAAGCTCAATATTAGGAATAAGATAAGGGAATGTGAGATTACCTAAGAAATCAGGGTGTATCTCACATTCCCTTCCAATAGCTAAAAACTTAATCGGGAGGTTATGTTACATTCCATGGGAATCTTACATAACTTGAACCAAACATGGGAATCTTATATTACCAAGCAAATATAACCTTAGTTATCTTATATAACTTGAACCAAACGTTAGTACTAGACATTATATATTCATAAATGGAAAAATGAGTCGGTCATTATCTGGGTTCGAACCCTCAATTGGAAGAATCTAAGTCTGAAGAAAAAAAACACTAATATCCTACATCACAAAGACATAGTTCACAATTTACCTCCTCTCACAATTCTCAAGACATGAAGATATGAAACATCAAGTTCAAAGTTTACCGCTATATATAAACAAATGAAAATGATAAGTTTACTTTTACAACTAAAATTTTTTGTCACACATGTTTACATTTTTTTGACCAAAAAAAATTACATTTTACCATTTTATTTTTATGGATTAATCAAATTACGTCACATTAATAAAGTGTAAGAAAATAAGTGTGTATATAATAATACTCTTTATTTATATGCAAGTCCTATTGATTTTGAGTTACATCAACTAATTAAGTAGTAATGAGATCTTTGAATACGATAAAATAAATAAATAAATAAATACCATTAGAATACATGATAACATGTTCCCACCATCATGCAGAGACCAGCATATATATAAACCTGGCAATTATATTGTGGATCATGATACATTATTGGGAGATATATCACTAATAAATATTTATTTTCACTATATTAAATGTTCATTTATATTGTATTGCATGTTCATTTTTAGATAGTATACTAAAAGTGAACTTACAATATATTAAAAATAAATATATAGTTTATTAAAAATAAACACCCAATATACAAAAAATGAACATATGTATCAGTACTCCACGGTCCACTAATGACCGTGTAAAACTGGCATATGTATGGAATTAAACAAATTCATGCATCATACTCTTTTTACTTCACTTCACTATTTATTTGATAATATTATATAGTATGGTGTCATAATCCAAAAATAATATTTAGTTTCTTAGGGTTAGTATACTTATTTCATATATTTTTTCTGATAACATGCATGGAAAGTACGATTATGATCAAGTTTAAAATAATAATAATAATAATTAATAATACAACGCCACATGATACTATAAGACTCTCAATATAGTAATACATTATAAAAATGAGTTGACTTGTTTACTTGAACTATACATAGTAAAATCTATTAGAATAGGTTTATTTATTTATATTTCCAGTGCTTGAACTTGAGATTCAGATGTGATTAATTAATTGAATATTGGTGGTCAAAATTTTGAGAATATTTCTTTTTTTGTCAACTTGTTAATTAGTGTATTTAATATTAGTCACATTATTTCAATGATGCAAATGCATTTTTTCCCGTTAGCTTATTGCAGAGTATATAATTAATGAAAATGTTTTTTTTTTCTATTAAATAATCGCATTAGTTTAGAAAATAAAAAATATATTTATTAATTACTTGGAAATTAATTAATCTTATTACAAGTTAATATATTTCATTTAATAAACAATATGAAACCATGAAACAACTGTACATAATCATCATCACATGTCTACATATGCAGGTTTCCCTTTGTTTACACTGCTATATATAAGGGCCTATATATGAATAATAGTCCCTCTGACCACTCAACCTTAATTTTAAAAATTCTGTGAAACATACATGAATTTAGGTCTTAATTAGAATATTAGATAGTAAATTTATATATATGTAGTATCATTTTTAGAAAATTTGTTCTTGAACGGATCTTAATTGATACTTAACTGAAAAAATATATCTTATACAAAGTATAAATGTCAATGTAGAACGTAACACTAAAAAAAAAAAAGTTCAAATATATGCTAAAACCCACATCTCTTCCAACTTAAATTTTAATTTTAATTTTTGTGAATTGGTGTTTTTTTTTTTTTTTTCTTTCTTTCTTTCAATTCTACTACTAATTTCTAAACAAGTCTCGAGTAAACTGAAATTTGCTAAATTTAAAGGTTAAGAGCTCCATCTTACATGATTTATTTATATCCTTGCTTTATCCCCCCCCCCATTTTTTTTCCAGATCATCTTATATGGGGAAAGAATAGTGCATTCAAAACTAGCTAATAATTTTATGTTGCCATCTATGTTACATGGAAACCTTGTGAGGATAGTATTTTCCTGTTTCGAAAATAGTTTGTCTAAAAAACTTGTTTAGAAATGTTAATGTTGCATGTTTTATAATTAATTGAGAATTTATAAACTTATTTTATAGGTTGAAAACACATTTTCAGCCCAAATCAAAATTTGAAAATTAATTTACAAGCCAAATTTAAAATTAAAAAAAAATCTAACCCAAATGCCAAGAAAAAAAACAATAATGTGTTTAACTCAATTGGAAACAATGTGAGACGATATTGCCATATTATTGGTGAATATGGATTTGTGAACATTGAAAATATTGATATGGTGTATTTTGGTTCGTACATGAGAATCATAATGGAAATCAAATACTTGGTAATGTTAATGGGTGTTAGTAAAAGTATTTTGCATGTTTGGTAGTAGGTTATAATTAAAATGATGACCAATATTAATGTTTAGTTATATATGATCCTATCATGGGAATACAAGTTTTAAAAAATACAAAAATAAAAAATCAAGACAATTGATCCTAAATAATGACATCCAAAGAGAACATTGATAAAAATTGAAGTCGTGAACTTATTGTACATGAATCATGCTCCACCCACTCAACCATACCTGTTTGGACAAGTTGCCTTTATTTATTATTATTATTTTGAGTGATAAAGGAAATCAATGGTCACTACTCAAGAATGTGCACATAAATCTCACATTGTGACCATAGTTGACAAAGAACCACAAAAAAAGTAAAACAATATATATTGCTTATAGCTTATTATCGACTCAAACTAATAATTAAGGCTAATAAGCTATTCGCGCTGAGAATCTAATCATTGTACTATAGACTATAGCCAACATTGTAATGTGAACCACTAACATACATAAGATACATTTTGAATATACTAACAATATATTTTCAACACAATGAATATTTATTTTTAAAGATACACATTATTTATGTACTGAATATATATTATTTGGTAGCTAGTATACCAAATAATGAAACTTTAGTACACAAATATAATAATGTTAACATTTATTCACGGTCCACATTATAATTTATCTTGAAAGTCAAATTTATAACATTATGATTAAAAGTTATCTTTATTTTCACAAGTATGATAGTGAGGGAGTAGATTAAATATTCATATGATTAAAATTAAATGGACGCGGCGGGCGCGGCTATTAAGTTCAACACGATTGAATATTATTTGTTTATTTATTTAACGCTAACTTGTGGTGCAGAAATAAATTAAACAATTTAATTTAGGAAAATAAAAGAACACGAGAAATGCAACAACAGATGGTATCAGTAATAAATGTTTGATATTTGTTATAAACCGGCGCCGACCGTATGAACACCACCTTAAAATCAACAAATTAAACAACTGGAGCCACTCAGCCAGTCTTCAGATCACATATTTTTGGTGAGCTTTGGATGGTGTTTAAAGAATGACACTAAGATTGGGGAATGAATGACAATTCACAAATGTATGTGACAGATTGGATGATTTTAGATAGATTAAAAGTAGATTTTAGCGACAGGATGAATAGTCGATAAATTACTAACAATTTTATTGGTACTCTAAAAAATAATGCTTTCGACATGTTTATTATGAGATTTGATTTGTTTTTATTGTGCGCGAAAAAGAACTTTTAGGATATACAATTTATTATGATATATATATATATATATATATATATATATATATATATATATATATATATATATATATATATATATTATATATACTGGTACGACTTTTCATTCCAATGTGAGACAAAAACTTCTTCCAAGTCATCCCACTTCCATTTTTTCAACTCAAATTGGTCTAGTTAACCAATTTCTCATTCACTCATTATCCATTTTGAACGTACAATATATTATATCAATTTCTTTTTCTCACTTTGAAAGACTCGAATATACTTTGACTTGATCGAAATCAGAAGTGATCCTCACATATATTTGTACCTGATGGGGATATTGGGTGCGGGCCGTATGAAATTGGGCCTGGGGTCAATGGGCCAGGCCAAGGCAGGACTGGAGGCCCACGTGCGCCCACCGGGTGCGCTCGTGGCGCCCGGCCACGGCGCGGCCAGCGCGCCATGTGCGGGGCCGCATCGCGGCCAGTAGGGGTGGGAATAGGCCAGGCCCCTTCATAGGGGCCTACGGCCTGGCCTACTTAGGGCCTAGCCTATTTAATAAAAAAGCCAGGCCTAGGCCTAATTAAAAGCCTATTTAGTTAACCAGGCCTAGGCCTATATTTAAAAGCCTAGCCTACAAGCCCGCAGGCCTAGCCTATTTATATATATATTATAATATTTATATTTAATATTTAATTATTATATATTACATTTTATATCTAATATATATATATATATACACACACACACACACATTTTAATATTTATATAAATGTATAATATTTATATACATTTTAATATATTTTTTACAGGTATATTTTAAAAGGCTTTAAAATGTAAGCCTTAAATAGGTTCAAGGCCTATTTAAATAGGCTCAAAGCCTATTTAGGATCTATTTTGAAACCTTTTTAAAGGCCTATATGTTAAATAGGCTTTTAAAAAGGTTTCAGGCCAGGCCAAGCCAAGTGTAGGCTCAGGCTTGAGCCTAAAAAAAGCCTACATACAGGCTCAGGCCCAGGCCCAGGCTTTAGATTTCCATAGCAGGCCCAGGCTTAATTTTCTAAAGCTCGGCTCGGCCTAGCCTATTTCCACCCCTAGCGGCCAGGCGCCCCCTTCGCGCCCCGTCGCGGGGCCGGAGGGGGTGTGAGGCTTGGGGTGGCGTGTGAGGTGTGGGGGTGTGGCGTGTGAGGCGGGGTACGTGGACCACGTGGCACAAGTAGCGGGGTGAGGTCTCTGAAGCGTACACGTGGACGACCCAGGAGGGGGGTGGCTCAGTATAAATAGGCGGTGCGGTTGTCATGGAGGACACATAAAAAACACGACAAATACTACGGTCTAGTGGTTCCAAGTCCTTATTTTCAACCCTTTGTCCAGGGTTCGATTCTCCTATCCATCTTGTAATTGTTTGGGCTTTAGCGCATCCTATATTCGGTTTATGGTGAGCCCGATCCGTTAAAACCATCAGTACCACAAAATAATCACTTAAAATGTTAATTTTCTTAAAAATTCACAACAAAAAGCAATTTATATTTTAATATTATATTTAGTACTCTCAAAGTGAACATGTGAGATAAAACTTAATATAGTTTGTTAAACCCAATAATCTATAATAAATTCAAATCAATAGATAATTTATACAAAAGAGTAAATTGCCATTTTGGTCCACTGACTATAAGGGTTCTATTAATTGTCATCCACGACTTTTAAAAGTGTTAATTGAATACCTTGACTATTCAATTTTTATCAATTTTGATCACTCTGACCAAATTGGCGGCCAAATTTCTCCTAACCGGGTCTGGTTTTGGCTAAATCAGACACAATTAAAAAGACGAATTTTGCCCTCAGATTAAGCATTAATTGGATAGTTAAGTTTTTCCGGCGAAATTTGACTGCCAATTTGGCCGAAGTGACCAAAATTGATAAAAATTGAATAATCAAGGTATTCAATTAACACTTTTGAAAGTCGTGGACCGCAATTAACAGGAGCCCTATAGTCAGTGGACCAAAGTGACAATTTACTCTATACAAAATTAATTCAAAGTTTAAACTTTTCAATCACACTTAACAACTAATATGAATACATATATTACAAATCATTTATATAATGTATTAAAATACTCTACCTTTTTAACAAGGTTCTAGGCATTTTATTATTAATAGCATTATATTCGGACGAATTAAGAACTAGTTGAAATACAAATTATTTGATTTGCAATAAAATGTAACTTTGTAATCACTTATTATTTGCAAAATTTTTTTAAAAAAAGATTGTTATCAGTGAATAGTGATTTTCAAAGTTAACTCCAACCGATTACCGATTTACCGGGTTCACTTTAATTTGACCTAATCAATAATAACAAAAGCTTTAGCCTTATCAAAAATGGGCTTTCGACGTTCTTTCTTGGCAACCACATCCATTGGTTGTTGGATTTGGTGGGCCCTCTTCTTAATCCATAACAGGAGAGTAGCCACCGTCTTTCTAAGGGTGAAAAAGCGTGGGCCATATTAAGCTGTAAATCCCATAATGGGCCATGAAGGGAAATGTGGGCCTAAACAACACGTTACGTTCTTGCTATATAAATGTCATCCACGATGTTTCTATGGCCACAGAATATTTATATTATATTCGCGAGTCGTTCAGGGACAGTTATGCCATTGTTCCGTACTCATCTTGCAAGGTGGACCCATGTCAAAATATATAATTTACATACTGAATGTTCACAATTTAAATTGTGAACATTCAGTGTATACATTATGTATTTTTTTGTTCGAGTCCACAAAATAATTTATCGTCGTTCAGTTAGTTCTCAACTTCATCACTTCTGATTAATTTTTTAGCCTTTGGGTCTCCTAGTGACCCCCGTGTCTTTAGTGGGAATCAAAATCTCACCCTACCGTTGGACCAAGACTTCAGTGATGACCCTTGAATTGAGAATGGTAATTTTTTTTTTAATATGATACTACTTATAATTGTAAAATGTACTAATTTCAATCACCACATAGATGATTACAATTAAAATATTCAATAGTTAGGCAACGAAATCAAATTGATTTTGAACTCAATGAACATTTAAAAAAAAAAAAAAACTAGCTATAATCGGGAGAGTGAAATTGATTTAACATTTAAAGGAAAAAATTAATTGACTCACATCCGATAGGGTACATTGCATTTATTTCTATTGGCTAAGATTTGTAAGTATATGAATATGTATAACGTGGTCATGATATGATCATCCCTAAACCACCAAAAATTAAGGAAGAAATTGATGTTTGAGGCTGGAAATCAAACAAATGCATGTTCTATGAGTTGGCGTTTTGCTTAGGGTGTTTGCATGCATGTGTTGGAGGGGACCATCGTCCATGCATGCATGGTGCCTAAATAGCCACATTGTATTCCATTTCTAGGGTTTGTCTCACAACGTAACTCGCAAGTCACTGCCGGCCACCACTTTATAACCCAACAAAAAACATATGAAAAATCATTTTAAGTGAAACAAAGGAAACGTTAAACAACATAATGATATGTACGGATTTTCTTTTGGAGGTAATTTCTCATAAGGCGGGAATTTGTTTACTTTATTTTTTTTGAAAGGTAATTGAGAAATGTATTAACAAATTAAATATTCAAGAGATTACTAATAACAAGACAGATCAGAGGATTTTAACTTGTAACCCAACCCCAAACACGGGCAAATTATATTATTAATCAAGAGCCAAAGACTATGTGATTAAGTGGCATGAAGTGACTCTCCCAACTATGAGGTCATAAGTTTGAGCCTCAGTCAAAGCCAATACATAATTTTTATTCTTATTCTATAGATAGAATGTATCAATTGCAGACACATAATTTTTCTTATTTCCAAGTCAACGCTTTAACGATAGTGCAATGGGTAGCATATAGAACACTATGAGCATGGCACCTCTTCAATGTAAATATTCATACTAAAAATAAAAGAGAAAAAAATATTAATTATAATTGTTGAGCATGCAAGTGGTGCATGTGGAAGAGATACTTGTCCCTTGCCTTATCCAAGCATAAGTTAACAAAACCTTTAATTTGTTGCATGTTGTGATGCACATTGCTTTTAAGATGATTGTTGCCTCAACAGACAACCGTGCCATTCATAATTATTGAACCAACAATATTGCATGGATCTTATCATCCTACTCAGATATGATAAGTACTTCTTTAAAAAAAAAATAAAATTCCAAAAAACCTGCATTTTCCTCTCAATCCAAATTATTACGTTACGAGAATTAGAGACCAAACTTATAAAATTCTATTAAAATTACAAATTTATACTACTTGATCATAAAATTTTTAATAAAATTACTATACTTTTATTTCTCTTTGTTAGGTAGAAGCTGGTGAAGAGTTAAGTCCAATAACATGTGACTAGAAGAATGCTTGGCGGAGGTTTAAAGAATCAAGTTCAACACTGCACCCTACTTCTAATAAATGTGGTGGTATAAAGAATAAAGCTGTGTCTCCCCTACTAACTATACCTTTTGGCGCAAGTGCAGGATCCTACCCAACCAATAGAGTTAGTACCATATTTGGTCTCTCGACTATTATAATTTCACCACTTTAGTTATCGACGACTTTCAAACTTGCTCAATTTCATCCCAACTATGCAATTGTAAACCAAAATAATGGTCATAATTAATATCATGACTATTTTGATTTGGACAAAAGGACTATTTTAGGTAAAAATTATATAATTGAAGACGAAATCAAGCAAGTCTGGAAGCCAATAATCAAAGTGATTTGAGATTAAATCATGTATTAACTTCCAACCAATAAAACAAATGAGAAACATGAAATTTGACCTTTGCAGATAAAGTGAGACCATTTTCATACCCAAAATGCATGATGTGGCCGGGATGGGTTTGCCACATACTCAGCAGGATGCAAAGTCCAATGCATATCCAAAAGACTTGGACCGTCAGGCCTGTAGGCCACATTTTAATCCAATTCAACAGTTGAAAGTGAGTGGTTTTTGGGAGGTCGGAGGTTCCACAGATGACCTTTTTATAGGTGTTGAGGAATTGCCTTTAAGGATATTTTTACTGGTAGATATTGAGAATGAATAAAATATTCATATATTTAGTGGTGCGAAGTAACTTCGTAACTCTCTTAATGAGATGTCATGGGTTCGAGCTTCAGTAGGGACGTCATAAAAAATATGTTTAAAAGTATTTTATTAAAATATATTTAAAATAGATAAAATGAATATAGAAAATTAGATGGATGAGGGAGAAACATCTTGTAGGTTCTGAATTAAAGGAAAGGAGGGGTGGCTTTCAGATGCATTATTACCATCTTATCAACATAGGTTGGCTTTCAACATAAATAATCACATCAATCAATCTCCATCCAAAATTTAGATTTTCAATCAAACATCATGCATGTATGGAATTAGTCAAATACAACTCATATTCATCAACATTCCAGCCTGGGATATATGCATCATTCATTCACCAAACTAAATCTAAGGTCTGGTCATCCCTGATCAATATATTATTCAAAAAAAAAAAAAAAACATATACCCATAATCTTCTACAAAGTTTTTTTTTTCTTTTGTTTTTTCTCACTTTTGATCTCTAGACTATGATACTCAATTACTCATTTCAATTAGGTCACTATCACAATTTTTAATTTGGATAGAGACTATATTATTTTAGATGAATAATTTTTGACCCCTCGACTATTCAACTGCTTCTACAGTTCATTGGTCAACCAACCTAAGCTGAAAAGTAGGTATTGTGAAGTAAAAACAAGGTCAGTTAAGCTGAAAAGTAGATACCAAAAAAAAAATGTATTAAACAGTCCAGAGATGTGTTTTTTTTTGTTTTTTTTGTTTTAATTTTTTCCAGCTTAAGGCTTTTAAGTATAAGTAAACAAATAAATGATAACACTTTAAAACATATAAAATGTAATTTCTTTATTAAAAAAAATCATATGTACTAAACCTTGCCCAAACTAAACATATTCAATCGTTATTCCATGGATCATAATTCACACATTTGTACGGACCATAAATAAAAAATATTTTTAATATACTAAAAGTACATTATTTGAAAGTAATAATAATTTATATATATTATCAAATGGTGTACATTCAATACACAAATAATATAATTTTTAATATATTAAAAATGTATATTGCATTCATGATCCACACAACTCTGTGGATCATGATCCATCCAATAATTGGCCCCATGAGTGTAAAAAACTAGTATATATAAAAATAAGAGTTAATACCACAGATGGTCCTCTGACTATTAGGCTAGTACTCCTTTTAGTCCTCGACTTTCAATTCGACCACAAATGGTCCTCTGACTTTCATTTTTGACAATAAATAGTCTTCCGTTAAAATTTCTGTTAAATAGGTGTTAAATTTAGGGGTAATATCGTCAAATTGATTAATATTATTATGATTACTTCTTTTTGAGAATTATATGACACCATAATTAATTTCAAACATTAATAAACATTAAGTTAATAAATATAATAACAAAATGGACGTGACAAATCACATAAATGAACAAATTAAAAAAAATTCCATGATTAATGTTCACAATTTGTACTTGATTAATTATATTAATTCAGACCTTCAGTTATGTCCCAAACAAAATGTTTGATCGATTAATAAAGAGTGAAAACTATTAATCATCCATGTATGAACAACCATGAAAATTATGAAAACAAGGTTTAAAAAAATTCTTCCATTTTAATCTGTTGGTTAAATTAAAAATAGATAGCTCTAATATTAAAATTTCATTTTGTACGCATAATTACAAGAATAATGTGTATTGTCTTTTTATTTAGGAGTATTTATATTTTTGTTAATTTTTCAATTATGTTTGTTGGTGAAAAATTGTAAACATTTTTATTTTATGACAATTATATATATCAATTTGACGATAATACCCCTAGATTTAACACCTATTTAACAGAATTTTTAATGGAGGACTATTTGTGGTCTAAAATGAAAGTCAGAGGACCATTTATGGTCGAATTGAAAGTCGAGGACTAAAAGGAGTACTAGCCCAATAGTCAGAGGACCATTTGTGGTATTAACTCTAAAAATAAGGAGTAATTAAGTTGCTCTTGCTAATACATGGCCCAAACATTTTTTCTGAGGCCCAAAGACAAACCCATGTCCCAAGTATAAAACACCTTGAAGAACGTTGCCTTGTTTTGAGTAGTTAATTCCAGCAATGGTCCTCCTCTTATGTTAATTTTTCAAAATTAGTCCCCGACTTTTAATTTGGACAATTTAAGTCCCTTGACTTTAATTTTTTTTTTCAATGTTAGTCCTTTCGTCAAATTTTGGTTAAGTTAATGTCAAATGAAGGGGTAAAATTGTCCGTTCACCTGTATAGTGTATTATTACTCATATTGCTCTTGTCCTATACGCTATATATATGAATATAATCAGGTTCGTATGAGATTATATGGCTTCGATTGAGACTTCGGCTGAGATTATATTCGCAGTTTTTCTCCTCATTTTATCTTAATTTGAGGAGGAAAATTGTGAATTGTGATCGATCTTAGGGTTTAAATCTTTTTATTCATGCTCAAATTGGGATATTGAGTTGAAAATGACGAAAATACCTTCAAAAATTTTAGATTTCAGCACGTTTTAAACGGATTAGTGATCGGCGCGATGAATATTGGCACTAAAACAATAGTCGTGGGACCAAAATTGGTACTAAACAATAGTTGTGGGACCAAAATTGGTAGAAATGAAACATGCGGATCAAAATTATCATTTTACTAATAGTCGTGGGACCAAAATTGGTATTTGCTCATTAAACAATTCAACTTACAAGCTAGAACTAGAACTTAGAAGTGGTTCCCCGCGCAGTAGATGTTGTACCAATCATTCCTCTTCTTGCGACGGCGAGATTTATACCGATTCCTTTTTCTCCGACGAAACGCGCCACGGGAATTCGTGTAGACTCACTCAATCATCTGCGAAGAGAAGAGAAGAGATGGCTCTCCACCAGCCCTACGACCCTTACTTCCGCCCCCAACCACTGCCCCTTCCAGATTACGCCTACACCGTCGGTAATAAAAACGAACGCGATATGATTCGAACCCTATTCGTCTCCGGCCTCCCTGACGACGTTAAAGCTCGTGAAATTCACAACCTCTTCTGCCGCCGCCCCGGCTTCGAGTCTTGTCAGCTCAAGTACACCGGTCGCGGAGATCAGGTTTTATTCTTCTTCTATCTCTCTCTCTCTCTCTCCCTCTTTACTCGATAATGAAGAAATTTTATGCAGAGCATAGTATTCATCATTGTTAGTTCTCTATAATTTAGCATTATTTTCTCGCTAATTTCCATAACACGGGCTTGGAATTTAGTAAATTGATCGCACATTTGTAAGTATTAATTCATTTTTTCATCTAATGAACATGTTTGTGGTAATCTCGCTGTAAGATCTTGTTTCCTATATGCTCTATAGAGTCTGTGAGTTGCTGGCATTCATAAATTGCAAATGTGTATTCTAGTGGTAAATCAAGATTTAACTTGATTGTAACTTGTAAGAGTCACCTTGTGTATGGGAATAGTTAGCAGGTAGAGTTTGATATTCATGCAACAAATGGAAATGTGGTGTGCAAGGAATGCTGTGATAATTATGTACCAGAAGACCTCATTCATTTTACCAATAAACTGATGAGAGCACAATGCATTGATTAAGAACTTTGCTAGGATAATTGCAAGTGAAGGATTGTATAGAGGATGGGCGTTATGAAGTTCATAGAGCTTACTAGTATGTAGAAGCAGCTGCTGAGAATAAGTGGAATTTACCACAGGCATCATGTCAGTTTCTAGAAATAAGAGATTCATAGTGTTTGCTTGTCATATTTGAACTCTGTAGGTGCAATCTGGTGAATTTAGGCCTCTTTTATTTTTACTCCATCCTGCTTTTTAGTTCGTTATAGTATTTTAAATTGTTTCTTACAATTATGCAATTATATAAGAGGCTCAAGCCTGCATATCAGTGTTCCTTCAAAAATAAAATTTCAGAAAAAATGATCTCTTTAATCAGTTTCGTTTTTGTTTTTGTTTTTTTTTTCTCCCCCATATAAACTGTACCCTGCAACTCTCTCTCTCTCTCTCTCTTCTTTTTTAGGCAGAAAAACAGTGTGTATGAATTGTAGTAATACTTATTTGTGCACTTTGCAGGTTGTTGCATTTGCCACCTTTGTAGATCATCCAACAGCAATGGCAGCATTGCACTCGTTAAATGTGAGATTGTCAAGCATGATTTATCTCTTACTTTATTTACATCTCTGGATTGAAAATTCTATATACAGAGAACAACATTTTTAGTTGTAATAGTTATTTTCATCTCTAGTTGTTTGGCATTCATAAGTTTGGTCCTCAATTACCACGGGAAGTTGCTGATTTAGTCCTGCTCCTAACAGAATCTGGTATCCCCAGACTAAGGAAAGTCTATCACTGTAGCCATACAGCAAACACATGCGGGAATGTCTATTAACTGCAATGTTGTAGAAGGCGCTAGGCGGTAGTCGGGCGCCTAGCCGCATCGCGGGCAACTATTAACTTACGGTTTTCCTAGTTTTTGTTTGGAGTTAATGGATTATGCTAGGTGGGACTGTGGGAGAGACCAAATTAGCAACTTTCGGTGATAACTAAGGACCAAATGTATGCATGTCAAATAGCTAGTGACGAAAATAACTATTATGTTGTAACTAAGGGAATGTCTATTCTCCCTTTATATTTTTTCATTGTGTGGAAGGGCGTGGTTTGTCTTGCAATATGGTCAGGCAGGACTATTCAGTGCAATTAAACTGATCCACTAGTTTAGTTTCTGTACACCACCCACTGCGTGCACATAACTGTGCTGGGGTGCAGATAGCTTGTTAACTTATATTCCATAGCCATCTTTCCATTTTAATCAGTCTCCTGTTGTATAGATGTTATGGCACTATCCTATCCGTCATAGAATTAAATACTTTCCCTTTGTTGAGATGGCAATCACTAGTATCTTGCCTTTGTGCTTACTCCTACATATATATGTTTCATTGTCTCCATGGTCCTTTGTATTTACAGGGTGTGAAATTTGATCCTCAAACAGGATCCACTTTGCACATTGAACTTGCCAGATCAAATTCCAGGAGGACAAAAAGACCAGGTGAATATATTACATTACTTTTCAGTGTCACTGGGCAATAAGGGGTGGGTTGAAATGCTGCTGTTGAGTGTGTCTAATGGATTGTTGCTGTTATTCACAGGGAGTGGGCCCTATGTTGTTATTGATAACAGATCTAAATCCAATACAGATGCCAAAGGCAGTTCAAGTGATGAAGGTAAGCTGGTAACATATCTATGCGATATAGTTTAATGGAAAAGTACATGTTGGCTCTTCCCTAGACCACCTACCCAATCTCGCACATACTGCTTCTTTTCATTGAATCATTTCCCTGCACCACTTCTGGTTGGTGCAAATGTTGAACACAAAAGGCCAAAGAAACTTTTCCCTTTTAGTAAGTTTGGTGGAGAGCTTAATTTTCGAATAATGCTTATTGTACAAATAACACATAGTTACAATAATGATTTGCATTGCCATTCATCTTAGTCTGGATGTAAAGCTGATAAACACATGGACACAATCTGCAGATTCAAATGATAGTGATTCTGATGACCCATCAAGATCCAATGATCCTGATTCTGGCAACAATGATGATTCGTCTGAGAAGAGGTTGAAAGCACTTTAAGCACAAAATTACTGCTCACTTAGAATACCTAGTGTTATGATTTATGAATATTAGCAAATATGATGTTTCTATGAGTCAATATTTATTTAAATTTGAACACTAACAGTACTGTCTGACATTGACCAGTGGTGAGAAAGTGGGTGATGGTGATAATGTTTTAGCTGCACAAAGTGTAAGTTTGTGATTAGCTGTCCTTAATATCAAACACACACAGACAAAGTTGAATGCTTATATATTCCATTGCAACAGCATATCAAAAAGTTAGTGGGTATTGCAGGAACAGACTGAGAAGATAGGAGACGGTACTCATCCATGTTCCACTTTATTTATTGCCAATCTCGGGCCCAACTGTACCGAAGATGAACTTAGGCAAATGCTTTCACAGTAAGTTTCTTCAAAAATCTTACTTATGAAACTATGAACTTTGTGTTGGTAATTATAGGCTAACTTCTTATACTGACTCCTTATGAAATCTCATATTTGGTTCTTGGTTACCCATTTTTGCTTATAGTGTAATTAATAGCACATGTTTGTTTTGTTACCAGGTACCCTGGATTCAACACCCTGAAGGTTCGTGCTAGAGGTGGAATGCCAGTTGCTTTTGCTGATTTTGAGGTACACTGCACTGTGCTTAATTATACTGCTGATATCGAATTTCATTTGTCTTTTGGTCGCATTAATGTATGCATCATATTTATTTTGACAGGGTGTTGAAGAAGCGACTCAGGTCATGAATGCACTTCAAGGAAGCTCATTGCCTTCATCAGATCGGGGTGGCATGCATATAGAGTATCTCTCTCAACTTCTATGAACACACCTTTGACTCTTTGAGAATTACACTCTATGGATGCTGTTACTAAGGATAAACTTTTCTTTTGTGTTGGCAGATATGCTAGATCTAAAATGAGGAAGCCTTGAATCACATTATGGTAAAAATACTCATATTCTGGTGTCCATTAGCTATGACTTCAATGCACACATAGATTTAGTCCCTAAATCAAAGCCTTTTCTATGATGATGAGTGTCAAGTATGAAACAGTGAATTTTTGCCAAAGTAGTTCACCAAGAACTGATCTAGGCCACCCAGTTAATTTATGCCATCACTTCATTATCAAGTACAACTTGAAAGATGATATCAGTTCCTTCCTTATCTCTGTATCCGAATTCTGAATAATATTTTTGTACATTCCTAGAAACTGTTTTTTCCACCATGCAAATGCAATGCAACACTTTTCAGGTCTACTTGGGAACTTGTATAGTGCCATTCTGCAAATACTTTGGGCAATTCTTGTGTTGCAGGTCTCGTCCTCATCACTATCTGAGTCCTAACTTAAAATATTTTACTGTATTAGTCCAGTAGATATTGTTATGCCCCAAATTTTCAGATCATAAATCTCTAAACAATTTAGTCTTCCAACATGGTTGGGTTAGAGACAGTGGCATGAGGTATTTTGGTCGTTGGAACAAAAGAATCCCTTTTATCTGGGATCATATATTTTAATTTGTGCTTCACTTCGATCTCCAGATGAAAGTATCTCAACCTCTATGAGCAGTCAGGTTTATTATCACAAGCAACTATGTGCACTTGGGAGTGTTATGCTATGACAGGCTAAATTAATACTATAACATTCTAAAGAACTAAATTTGTTATTTTCAAAAAGAAAAAAAAAGAACTAAATTTGTTCAAATTAAAAGACATGGACCAAGTTTTACAAATACTGCAAGACTAAACATTCGGCCTAGTCAACCTCAACCAAATGGATGATGCCGAGTGAAGGCTATGTGACATGGCCTACTTAAAGTTGAAGACAACTGTTGTAGACCATTAAATGAGCATGCATATCAGTGCATTTTTCATGGTTTTTTAAAGTGGGAGGGCCAACATGGAGGAGAGAGGGGGGATAAGGTCCTCCTTCAAGGGGGGATTTTTTTTTTTATTTTTTTTTTGCCGGGTTTAACTAAGCGAACAACAAATCATTTATTCTGATTAAGAAGAAATCACAAAACGTAGATTTGAAAGCACAAAAAATAATAGTTTTAGAGTTTCTCACAGATGAATAGGTCTGTGGATACCCTAATAGCTGTACTTTTGCCAATCCACTTATCGGTCTCAACAAAAAATTAGGCTACATTATGAGTTACCACTTCCGGATAGTACCCTTCTAGTAAGACGTTGAAGAAGACAACAAAGAAAAAATCAATCTGCCCAAAATTAGAAAACAAGATATTGTAGAGGGATTTCAAAAATTAACATGCATAAAGAATCACATCTCTAAAATAAAAATAAAAATAAAAATAAAAATAAAAATAAAAATAAAAATAAAAATAAAAATTTTAGGAATAAAAATCGTAGAGAGATATAGCGATTGAGCATAGTGTGATGGTATAAGATTAAACAAGATTGAGCACAACAGTAGCAAACATGGTGGTCCACCGGAAATGAATCTCTAGCAAGAAAGGAAGCATTTGTCGCTGGAAATGATGAAGAAGGAGATGATGGTTTAGTGTCTCTAATTATATTAGATTATAATTATATTTTTCTTTTAGATATTACATTATTTAATTTGTAGCTTATATATAGCTTATTATATTAGATTATAACAATTTTTTGTTAAAAAATGGCAAAGAAAATATCTTTTTTACTTCATATTAAGATATAAGTATCTTTTATTACTAATACTTTATATGTTGTTACTTCATACGTTAAATTCCTTTTTTATTACACGTTATTTAAAACATAAATTTAGTACATTAAATTCATATGAAATAGATAAATTGCACAATAATAGCAATTTAAATAGCATATTCAAACTAAAATTTAAATCATAGGCCAAAATCATTTGTACATGCTTACTCATCAATGCACCTAGAATTAAAAGGAAGCCCTTAATGCCTTAAAAAAAACAAATAAGCTCAAATTAATTTTATTGGGCGCTTGGGCCACACAAGGCCTAACTAAGTAATCCATCCATTTTGTTTAAATAATTGAGTCCAACAACAAAAACCTAAACCAATGGCCCAGGTCTAGCCGAATTGGGCCAGACCCGGACCAAGCCCATAATTCTCTTTTTCTGAAATAAACCTATCAGGATTATCAGCCACATAAACATTCGCAGCCATAAATCCTTTTTTTTTTTTTTTCTAACCTAACATCGCTGATCCATAAGTGAGGACCCGCCCAAGTAGGGGTGAGCATAAATTCGGATTCTGGTTACCTTTTGTTGTACTGAGCTTTATACATATTGTGTCAAGATTCACGCGGAAGGTGTTCTTGAGTTTATATCTTACCGGGCTATAAATGAAATTCATTGTCTTGGAGAGAATGGCGTGGCTTAAAAAGTGATTTGACACGACTAGCTGACTTGGGAGGTGGCAAATTTTGTGTGGTTATGGGTTCCGATGTGGTAGATGTCTTAATCTACGTATTCCAAATAAATTTTGATCTTGAATATGGCATTAAATCCTCCCAAAGTAGTGTTGGAGCCTCCTCAGGAACTCTTGCTCTGATACCAATTTGTGTGCTCTGATACCAATTTATGTGCGTTGGCTCAATTTTGTTGGTTTATTTGAAATTTCTAACAATAAAAAAAATATGTTAAGACTCTATAGAACTATATCTTAACGATTTTACTTTTTAAATATTACAAAAAAAAACATAGTTTAAAAAAACAAAGCACTTGTTCTCTTCTCGTTGATTTCTCCTCGTAGCAACAACGACCTCTTCTCGTCGTATCAACAACGCCCTCCGTTCTCTGATGACCGCAATTTCAGTAATCTTCAATTCCATTCGTTTTTTTTTTCAGTATTACATCAATCGCTCGAAATGGTAGGCCAATATGCTTATTTTGCATGTTATGAAGAACTCTATCGTGTTAAAATTCCTTTATCTCCTTCATCTTGCGAAGAAGAAGTCAAGGTTGAGCTTGTATCTTCCAATCTTCCATACTTTATGGCACTCTTCAATCATGGACATACTCTATATGCTGTTGGTGGCATAGATATATATATATATACAAATGCATATAATCGCTAGAGGTTTATTTTTGACTTTGATCCCAGTAGGTTCTCCCAATTACCTATCGAAAATCCTGACAGTCTCAACCAGTCGATTTTCAATCTATGATGCTACCTCGTGTGATTCGAGGAGATTGCTTTTGATTCCATCAAAGATTGCTTTGAAACCCTTCCATCCCTTCCTCTCGCACCTGATCACACCTTAGGTCTCGCCGTCACATTGGGCTACTTTGTTCTTAAGGGATATCTATATTTGTTCATTAGTGACCCACAGACTTCCAAATACCCTAAAAATGCCTTTACTTTCAACTTTAAATCCTCAAAATAGGAGGATGATAGGTCTTTGTTAGCCCAATTTGAAGAAAAGGAAATTCCTCCTCCATTTGGTCACAATGGTGACATAGGGCTTTCAGATGAATTTTCTGAAAAAATTCGGATTCTGGTTACCTTTTGTTGTACTGAGCTTTATACATATTGTGTCAAGATTCACGCGGAAGGTGTTCTTGAGTTTATATCTTACCGGGCTATAAATGAAATTCATTGTCTTGGAGAGAATGGCGTGGCTTAAAAAGTGATTTGACACGACTAGCTGACTTGGGAGGTGGCAAATTTTGTGTGGTTATGGGTTCCGATGTGGTAGATGTCTTAATCTACGTATTCCAAATAAATTTTGATCTTGAATATGGCATTAAATCCTCCCAAAGTAGTGTTGGAGCCTCCTCAGGAACTCTTGCTCTGATACCAATTTGTGTGCTCTGATACCAATTTATGTGCGTTGGCTCAATTTTGTTGGTTTATTTGAAATTTCTAACAATAAAAAAAATATGTTAAGACTCTATAGAACTGTATCTTAACGATTTTACTTTTTAAATATTACAAAAAAAAACATAGTTTAAAAAAACAAAGCACTTGTTCTCTTCTCGTTGATTTCTCCTCGTAGCAACAACGACCTCTTCTCGTCGTATCAACAACGCCCTCCGTTCTCTGATGACCGCAATTTCGGCATAGTCAATTTCTCATTGAAATTAGACTGTGATATCATGTGTTAACAAGCTCTGTAGCTAGTTTATTAACTTGGTGTTGCAAAGGTGAATTGATGTGGAGGTCAAAATGAGAAGAAATAAATCTATTGCAAGTTATTGGTTCATGTTAGAAAATGGGAGAAAAAGACAAACAAACAAAAGCATGAAGTGCGCGTTTGGGCGCAATTCGCGCCCGCTGCCTGCTAGGACGAGTCAGAGTGTCTGCCAACTCTGACTTTTATATTACTTTTCTTCTTCTTCTTTTTTTTTTTTTAATTTTTAGAATTTGTTTTTGATTTTTTTATACTATGTTGTACTGGATGTCTCCTACAATATTCATCTCCACGCACTGTCATAATTTTAATTGAGATGCATATATATCCTCCTTAACAGTGCTCCATTTCATGCATGTATATGCATCTACTGTACGTGTATTCACAGTCTTGGCAATTGGCACAATAAAATTATGTAATGCGGATATGTATCACAATATTAAGCAATAAAAAAAGCGCCAAAATAAATACACAGTTGGCAGTTGGAGAATACCTATTAATCTGTGGGTCACCCCTAATTTTTTTTTCACAGATCAACCCTTTGATTTTTACAATTACAAGGTTCAACGAATTACAAAACTAGGTTTACCACCTATTTAAACATTAACCTCATAGAATCACTTTATGAAAAAATTTACAAGTACAATTTGAACTAATTCTACCAATTAAACAAACTGTAACCAACATGAATTTTCACACAGTTTGTACTAATATAACGTAGAGCTGATTTCTTCAGATAGTACACCAATCTTTTCCTGTATTGAAGTTTCTTCGCAGCACGTTCCTGATAATATATTTGTCTTTGTATTTCAAAAACTTCAATCCGTCTTCATTACATACATACTTCAATATTTATAGTGAAGTAATCCCTTGATTTTAGTCCATGTTCACCACCTTTGTAGCATGATCCCATGTATAATTTGCTCTTGCATTCTCCATTTGCACCACATACGTCACATATGCATACATACACACGTCACATTATATATGCTTCTTTCCATTTTCTTTTGCGCCACACATTTCATTTTTCTTTTTTCTGCCATGTTGCCACGTTCTTGCATATTTCATTTTGCTATTTCCATTCATTTTTCTTGCCACATCAAATATATATGCATGCATTGTATTTCATATTTTTATTTCCATCTCTCACGTACTCACTTGTATTGCGCCACACATCACATATTGGTTTCGCTAATTTAATCAATTATGTTTGATTTCATATGTCAATTTACTATACGTAATATATACATATATACATAATATATTACTAACCGGTAGCACTAAAGGGCATGTGGGAATTGCCCGTTTGAAATTATTGGCTATTTTTCTGTTTTGAAAAAGCAAACATGATAGAGTGTTCAAGCAAGCCTAGCTAATACGGAGCAATAATTTAGAGAAAATTTTGGTTATGGACACAAATCAATCATTATTGCATGGACAATGGTCCACACAGCTGTGTGAACCATAAATAAAAGGTACATTATTTTTATATTGAATGTACATTATTTTAGGGTACATTATTTTTGTACTGAAGGTACATTATTTGATATACAATTATACACTATCAAATAATGTACTTTCAGTACAAAATGCAATAATTTGCCGACACAAATTGTTCATTCTCTAAACGTGTAGCCGAATATTGGCCCAGCTGCACGTACAAGGACTTCTTTGCAGAAGCTCTAAGGATTGCTAATTGCTAATTAGTATTTGATTACAATTATTACCGAAATTTGGCCACTCTGCCTAGGAATGCTCTTTAGTGGGCTGCTAAAACTAAAACCTACCCCTATCTATATAGGAGGTGGGACGGATAGAACTCATTTTGACGATTATAGTACTCTATTTAGATTCTCATATTATCCACTTTAATTTATACTTTTGAAGTTATACTCTAAGCAATTAAATACAAAGGTTTCACACTGTACCGTTATCTATAATTCTTTGCTCATTTCCTTGTTTGGTTTGAAGTTGAACCATCATACATGCTTTTTGAGGATCAATCTTATGTTCAAACATTTGTCTTGTATATTTGAACCAAGTTTGTCTACAATTATTTTGTAATTATTAGGAAATAAAGTGTGAGGATTGGTATAACCTAAATCCACTATTATAACTATATATGTGTGTGTGCAGCTTGGTGTCACTAGACCACAAGATATTGACATCTTTTTTTTTTATTAATCGGAGCAGTAAAAAAAATACATATATAATATTAATTAATGTTCTTAACATTTATGCAATTAAATCAATGAGGATGTGTGGTGTTGAGAGAAGAGAATCACGCATGGTACCAATCAGAATGATTCTTGTTACAATTATTATTATTAAATTATATGTACGGTGTTACACGGGATAAATCAATGAGGATGTGTGGTGTTGAGAGAAGAGAATCATGCATGGTACCAATCAGAATGATTCTTGTTACAATTATTAGTATTAAATTATTATTAAATTATATGTACTGTGTTACACGGGATAAATCAATGAGGATGTGTGGTGTTGAGAGAAGAGAATCATGCATGGTACCAATCAGAATGATTCTTGTTACAATTATTAGTATTAAATTATATGTACGGAGTTACACGGATCATTAATTAGTATGATTTCTTGGGATGATGTAATTCATGGTAACTCAATTGAACACAGAGATTAGATCTTTTTTTACTGTGTACCATGAATCTCCTTTACTGTCGTTGGTGAGACTCGATTCCTGATCTCTTCTCCTAAACTTTATCCATGTGATCAGTTGAGCTGTCCATGCAGGCAATTTCTCTGACTTTGGTGTCTCACATTGTACTCTTGTGTCAATGTGGAGAAGTATTCAATTCGCATTTGGTCTCACGTTGTGAATGAAGGAGTAAATTAACATATACTCTTATTTTATTTTATATTTTGACTAATTTTTTTTTACGTGTATTGCCCGTGTTTATTTTTAAATAAGTACTTCAATTCAAAGCATATCAAGATTATATAAAAGATGTTTCATACATATGTAATTGAATGTTAAATTTATTTATTAAATCGGTAATTTAAAGTATATGAATGCAAGATAATATATAAGAGATTGATTATAATTGTCACTCAAATAAATGTTTGCAGCTTTGTAAAAACACTAGTCTAAATATTTAGTATATATAAAACGATAGTCTAAATAAATACTACTTTTGGTTTGAATTTCTCTAAGTTTTCTTCATTCTCTTTGGGTATGTAGCATTGGCATCGTCTTCATCTTCAGTACTTACATCTTTATATATATATATATATATATATGGGTATGTAGCATTGGCATCGTCTTCATCTTCAGTACTTACATCTTTATATATATATATATATATATATATATATATATATATATATATATATATATATATATATATATATATATATATATATATATATTGGTAGTGTGTCATGTGCAATTGGGTTACTAGTGGTAGCATAGAAGGCATCGTCATGTAATGAGATTATGGACTTATGATGTAGGAAGATGTGGATTTGCCTTGTTGTGTATATGACTAGGATTTTAGTTGTACTATAAACTCTTGATATTGCAAGCGTTTATTGATATTTGACCGTGATAGTTTTTTCTCCTACATGTTTCATGAGTTGTGAGATGTGTGTCATATATAGATTCTCATATTAAAGTATTGAACAAAATATTAATATTTATTATATTTTTAAAAGGTTCATGAGTAATATCTCTTGTCATAGTAACTACAATTACTCTGCAGGTAGTCTTAATACTGATGTCACAATGTGTCCAGTTTTATCAACAATTTCCACATTTATTTTGCACATGTTTATTTTGAAATTCATATTTTTGAAATTAGTATGAAGGATTATAGTACTTGAAATTGTGTGTGCGTGTGTTTTTTGTAAACAAATATTTTATTGAATTGATACTAACATGAACAGTGGCCTCTCTTCATACAGATACAATCTTGAACATACAGAACAGATGGCAGAGTATAAATTTTGAAGGTACGGGTTTTAAAATAATATTATTATTTTTTTTAACTAAATAATGTTAATAAAATTTTCGGGTGTTACAAGTTTACAACTATACTGTTTCCTTTTTAAAATTATAAATAAGAGATTATTTTGGTCACATCGTGTGAATGACAAATGAAAAAGAATTGTTTTGAAAGGATATGAAAATTTGTATATCTTCATATGTTTGACGACTAGCATAAAATCACAATCATTATTGCGTGGAGCAGGATCCACATGACTGTGTCAACCATTTATCAAATAATGTATATTTGGTATACAAATAATGTATTTTTATTAAAAATATACATTATATTTAGAAAAATTCATTATTTGATTATTAAAAATACATTATATAAAATAATGTAGATTCAGTACATGAATAATGTATTTTTAGTACAGAATATATTAAAAGGGAAAATGGCACTTTTTCCCCCTATGTTATGTGCTTATAGCACTTTTTCCCCTATGTTATTAAAGTGACAGTTTTTCCCCTCAGTTATTTTAAAAGTGGTAGTTTTCTCCCTTGTAATATTAAATTGACATTTTTGCCCTTAAAAATAACCATTTCATTTATTTTTATTCTCCAACCAATTATTACTAATATGTATGGAAGATCACACTTCGATACGAACCTAATCGAACAGTGTAGCAATTGAACTTAAATAGTATAGACGGTTACGGTTACGATTCAGAACCGAAAAAATAAAATAAAATAATTGTTGAATTTAGACTATTTTTAAATTAGAAATAAAATTATAAAAATAAATAAATAAATAAGTTTTGATTAGCGGTTCAAAATCGAAATTGGAACCGAACCGTACCGATTTATCAAAATAAGTGTTTGATCATTTTTACTATATATGACTGTGGTTAAGTTTCGGTTCACGGTTCAACAATTATTTAATTTTATTTTTCCGGTTATGAATCGTAACCAGAACCGTCCATACTATTTCAGTATGATTGCTACAGTGTTTGGTTAGGTTCGAACAATCGAACCGAATCGTGAGCATCCATACCTATAAGTAATAATTTGTTGGAGAAGAAAAATAAATGAAATAATTATTTTAAGGGTAACAATGTCAATTTAACATTTCAGGGAAAAAATTGCCACTTTAACAACACAGGGGGAAAAATACTATAAGTACATAACATAGGGGGAAAAGTGTCATTTTCCCTATTAAAAATGTACTTTTTTGTTATGGTCCATACAAAACTGTGTAGATCATGGTTCACGTAGTAATTTGTCATAAAATTATTCTTTGATGGCGACAGATAAAAAAGGATAGGTAAAAAAAGATAAGTATTAAAAGACTATAGAGATAAATTATTGATTTGAAATATAATAAATTAATAATGCTTATGTAATGTAATGCGTGTGGTTTGTATAGCCAATGGCGGTGTCGTCTTTATTTAGCATTTGAACAAAGAGAAGAAGACATTATTGTCTCGCACAAAATTGAGCTCTCAAGCTAACCATTTCAACAGAGCGGATAACAATGGCTTCTACACAACATTCTTTACTTGGTGAGTTTTTCTTCAACGCATTTTTCCATTCTATAGTAAACTTTGGGAGTGTTTATAAGTTATTAGATTTTCTGAATGCTTATCATTTACCGCAGCAAAGTTGGCTGTCTATTTGGAATTTAAAGTTTATGCGGTCATAGTTTGATGAAATTGTACATTTATGAGTTGCAAAGTTATTGGATTGGTAATCATTTGCCTCAGCAAACTTTTCTGAATGCTTCATGTTTGTGTTAGTGACCCTATGAGAGATGTGACTAATGGTGTTTTGTAATTCTAGTTTTTGGCTACCTATAACCTATTGGTACTGCAGGGGCAATTTCTTGGATTTGTGGAGGAGATCTTGATTGGAGTTCTTTGTGCATCCAAAGAGCTTTGGTAGATGCCTTGAGTCTATTGCTGGCCTTTCTTTTCTTTCTGCTCTTGCTTGTAGGTTCTGTAATGAGGATTGATATTAGAGGATCAAGGAGGTCCTGGATCACCTTATTGATATCACTTTGTTGTGCTCTTACAAGCTTTGGATATCTTGGTGCTAGTCTTTGGGAACTCATCACAAAAAACACTAGTTCTAGTGATCTAAGCTGGTTGCCATACTTCATAAAAGGAGTAATTTGGATTAGCTTCACCCTATCCCTGCTTGTTCAAGGATCCAAAATTGTCAAAGTTGTCATGTCTTGTTGGTGGGTTGTTTTCTTTGTGATGATTTCTTCTCTGAATATTGAAGTTTTGATTACAACATACAGCATCCAAATTTTGGATGTTATCTCCTGGATAATTACCTTCTTGCTTCTCTTTTGTGCTATTAGAAACCTGCATCTCATTCTTTCTCAACCTGCTCCAGAAAAGAGTTTGTCAGAACCTCTGTTAGTAGAGCAATCTGATGAGAGCCAAACCCTTATAAGCCATGCCAGTTTCTTTAGCCAATTGTCGTTTTCTTGGATGAACCATTTACTTCGGTTAGGCAAGTCAAAAACATTACTTCTTGAAGATATTCCTTGCCTAGGAATGGAAGATGAAGCGAAGTTAAATTATGAGAAACTATCTCGTGAATGGGACATACTCCAAACAGATAATCGATGCAACGGTTCAGCAAACTTGATTCTTAGGGCTATAGCAAGATTATATTGGAAAGAAATGGTGCTTGGGGGAGTCTATTTACTTCTTAGGTCAGCTGCTGTTGTAGTTGCTCCACTTCTGCTATATGCCTTTGTAGCATATTCTAATCTTGAAAGTAAAGAACTTTCTAAAGGTTTTTTTCTAGTGGGGTGCTTGATTGTTGACAAGGTTGTTGACTCTCTGTCAAATCGGCATTTCTTTTTCTACACCAAGAGGATTGGTATGAGAATTAGATCAGGCCTAATGGTAGCGGTTTATCAGAAACAGCTAAAGCTTTCCAACCAAGGCAGGCAAAGACATTCAACTGGAGAGGTTGTGAATTATATTGCAATTGATGCATATCGAATGGGGGAATCTGCAATGTGGTTTCATGTTGGATGGATTTCTGGACTGCAAATTCTGCTGTCTATTTGTGTCCTTTTTTGGGTGGTTGGTTTTGGTGCCCTTCTTGGTTTAGTCCCTCTCGCTATTTGTGGGTTGCTTAACGTACCATTTGCAAAAGTACTTCAAAAGTGTCAATTTGAATTTATGATTGCCCAAGACAAGCGACTAAGGTGCATGTCTGAGATCCTGAATAGTATGAAGATCATTAAGTTACAATCATGGGAAGAAAACTTCAAACATATCATTGAATCCTTTAGAGAGATTGAATTCAAATGGCTATCGAAAACTCAATATTGCAAAACATTGAATACTTTCTTGTACTGGATGTCTCCAACAATCATCTCCTCTGTTATATTTTTAGGATGTGTCCTGCTTAACAGTGCTGCATTTGATGCTGCTACAATTTTCACAGTCTTGGCAGCACTAAGGGGCATGTCAGAACCTGTAAGACTGATACCAGAAGCTCTTTCTTTTGTAATTCAGATTAAAGTTTCCCTTGATAGGATCAATTCTTTCCTACTAGAAGATGAGATCAAACAAGTGGACGTAATACAATCTCCAATTGGAGGTTCAGAGAATAGTGTTTGTGTAGTGAATGGCTGCTTCAGTTGGGAATCGGAGTCTGCCGAACCAGTACTTAGAAACTTAAATGTGCAAGTGAGAAGGGGTCAGAAAATTGCAGTTTGTGGACCAGTAGGAGCTGGAAAGTCCTCACTTTTATATGCTATACTTGGAGAAGTACCTAAAGTTTCAGGAACAGTGAGTTATACATTAAACTATATTCTTTTGGTGTTTCCAAAATATTTTTATTGATTGCAATTGTATCCAGGTGAATGTGTTTGGCTCCATTGCTTATGTCTCTCAAGCTTCCTGGATTCAAAGTGGGACAATTCGTGATAATATACTCTTTGGGAAGTCAATGGACAAAAACAGATATGACGAAGCAATAAGAGTATCTGCTCTAGACAAAGATATCAATAGTTTTGACTATGGTGACTTGACAGAGATAGGTGAGAGAGGACTCAATATGAGTGGAGGACAGAAGCAGAGAATTCAGTTGGCTCGAGCAGTGTATAGTGATGCAGACGTCTATCTTCTTGACGACCCTTTTAGTGCAGTAGATGCACATACTGCTTCGACTCTTTTCAATGTAAGTCTATCTGGGTAAACATGAAGGTCATATATGTTGATAAATTGCATGAAGAATTTGAATGTTACTGCAGGATTGTGTTATGAGTGCATTGGCAATGAAAACTGTCATTCTTGTAACTCACCAAGTGGAATTTCTCTCTGCCGTTGACCACATTCTGGTAATGATTTCTCCTTAGGGAGCACCATTCTGCAAATCTCTTAACTGATAGCTACAAATTGATGCAACATTTATATTTCTAGGTAATGGAGGGAGGAGAAATTACTCAATCAGGAAGCTACAATGAGCTAGTGATGACTGGGATGGCTTTTGAACAGCTTTTGAATGCTCATAAAAAAGCAGTAAATGCATTTGATCCCGTGATGATAAATAATGATCGTATACCTGACAAAGAATATAGCAGTGGGCTTGAAGAGGTCAGCAAGTCTTTTGTAAACGAAGAAAATAGTCAGATTTCTTTGAAGGGAGGGACTCAGTTAACGGAGGATGAGGAGATGGAGACGACTGATGCTATGTGGAAGATATTCATGGATTATGTTTCAGTCTCAAAAGGAACTGTTTACCTGATCTTAAACTTCGTGACTCAGACCGGTTTTGTGGTTTTCCAGGCTGCTGCGAGCTATTGGCTCGCACTTTCCATTCAAAGTCCCAAATTTAGTCATCTTATGATTATTGGAGTTTATACTTTGGTTTCACTGCTCAGTGCATTCTTTGTATATCTCAGATCCTTATTTTCAGCTCTCCATGGACTAAAAGCTTCAAAAGCCTTTTTCTCTGGTTTCATCAACTCGGTTTTCAAGGCTCCCATGCTTTTCTTCGACTCTACTCCAGCTGGACGGATATTAACTCGAGTAAGATAATGGCATTTCCCTATAGGTGTATAATAAATATATTTGGGCTTTGGACTAGTTTTCTGATCATTTTCAATATATCTATTTTTTTCCTTCAGGCTTCTTCAGATCAGAGTGTATTAGACTTTGACATCCCTTTTGCCTATACTTTTGTAATGGCAGCTGGAATAGAATTGGTTGCAACAATTGTCATTATGGCCTCTGTCACATGGCAGGTTCTCATTGTAGGCATCATCGCTATGATTGGCTCAAAATATGTCCAGGTGAGATTTCTATCAGTACAATTCTCCCCCACCCCGGCTTACAAAATGTTTTTTTTTTCACGCTTTCTTTGTTTGCCTGAAGGAATACTATCAACCCTCAGCAAGGGAACTGATGCGAATCAATGGAACAACAAAGGCTCCAATAATGAGTTATGCAACTGAGACATCACTTGGAGTTGCCACAATAAGGGCATTTGATATGGTAGACCGGTTTTTCCAAAACTATCTGAAACTAGTTGATGCAGATGCAAAAGTCTTTTTAAGCTCAAATGGAGCCATGGAGTGGCTAGTTTTGAGAACGGAAGTACTTCAAAATCTCACCCTTTTTGTTGCCGCTTTCCTCCTAATCCTGGTTCCAACCGGTTATCTCCCTTCAGGTATTAAACCTCATTTATTACTGCATCAAATAACTACATTGTTAATCTTCTAAGACCGGCTTGGGTTCTCCACCCTCCTTGTTCAGGTCTCGTGGGACTCTCTCTCTCGTACGCTTTTGCACTAACGGGCACTCAAGTGTTTCTAAGCCGATGGTATAGCAGCTTAGCGAACTATGTTATTTCAGCTGAAAGAATCAAACAATATATGCATTTAACTCCTGAGCCACCAGCAGTAGTGGAAGATAATAGGCCACACTCTTCTTGGCCTTCCAAGGGTAGAATAGAACTTGTAGACCTTAAGGTATGACATTTACACAAGTACTCTCGACACGTACAACACAGAATTAATATATAGCACAGTATGATGTTTTAATTTGATGCAGATAAGATACCGTTCCAATGCTCCATTAGTTCTGAAAGGGATAACATGCACCTTCAGTGAAGGAACGAGAGTAGGCGTTGTAGGGAGGACAGGAAGTGGCAAAACAACGCTAATCAGTGCATTGTTTCGGCTGGTAGAGCCTTACAGTGGGCAAATTATTATAGATGGTATTGACGTTTGCTCCATAGGCCTCAAGGATTTACGCCTAAAACTTAGCATCATCCCACAAGAGCCAGCTCTTTTCAGAGGGAGTGTAAGAACAAATTTGGACCCTTTAGGTCTTTACTCTGATGATGAGATTTGGAAGGTAAACTTTTCAACCCAATCACTATGCTGCATTTCCATCATTCCATGTGTGTTAATGTTTTCGATTTCCAGGCTCTAGAAAAGTGCCAGCTTAAGGATACAATTAGCAAACTTCCACACCAGCTAGATTCCTCAGGTGAGTCAAATTAAAGGCCTTAATTACTATACATAGGTATCTTGTATTACCATACCAGGATTCAAGATTTTCACACAAAACAGTGAGTGATGATGGTGAGAATTGGAGCATGGGGCAACGCCAGCTCTTCTGCCTCGGAAGAGTCCTCCTCAAACGCAACCGAATCCTAGTTCTGGACGAGGCAACCGCTTCAATAGACTCCGCTACAGATGCCACTCTGCAGAAAATCATCAGAGAAGAATTCTGCAACTGCACGGTGATCACTGTCGCTCATCGTGTTCCCACTGTTATAGACAGCGACATGGTTCTCGTCCTCTCTTTCGGTAAGCCTCCCATCCTTCCATTCCTTTCCTAGTAAACCTACTCGATCTTCCAACAATTATTGCATTCAACAAGTTTTTTAAAATTGTTGCAGGGAAGCTAGTGGAGTATGATGAGCCTTCAAAGCTTATGGAGGAGACAAATTCTGCATTCTCAAAACTAGTAGCTGAATATTGGTCCAGCTGCACAAGGAATTCCCTGCCGGAGTTCAACCATTGATCTCCTATTAAACAAAGAAAATAAATGGTATGTTAAAAATATGACCAAAAAATCATTGTATAAAAACTTTGTGATGAGACTTCATCCGAAGTGCACTTTCAAGTAATAGATTAGTTGTTCGAAAATCAAATAAAAGTAATTTTCTAATCTTCAGTCAAACATTAGAAAATAAAAACATTTTTCTAATTGGCCTTGCTTCTTGATTATTAAAGCTAGTCAGTATTCGTTGCGAGTTTTCCTCATCCCTCAAAAAAAAGGAGGGAGGGAGAGAGAGAAAGAATCAAGTAATCTACCTAAAATGAGTACGTGGTTGAGTGGGTTAACTCAATAGACATCATCGAATAGTGATTTTGAATTTTTCAAACACCCAAAAATATATTTATACTAGTTTAAACTCTCTTTTTTAAATCTAAAACTCCTTCAATTTTTTTTATTTTATTTTTAAATATGGAGCAAAGACTTCTTCAAAGCCTTTCAAAACTCCCTTTTTAAAAACTTAATTGACACGTTTTAAGAATTAACTTCATATTCATCCAAGAGTTTTTTTTTTTGTTTTTGGGTTGTTATATGCAGTCATGCAGATAAGGGCTAGTGAATGAAGAATATAATATATTGGGCAAACACACTCTTAGCATAATAAATCAAAATTCATGATAAAAATATAAATGCCACTACAATCAAAGATAAAAATAAAATAAAATAAAATAAACTCAAACATGAATCAACAACTTATATTTGTACCCGTAAGTAATGGAATATAGGTGTTTAGGACAGAATTCAATTGGTCAATCAATTCAAAATAAGTTGAGAAATTTTGTTTTGTTAACAATTACATGATGTAAGAAAGTGTACAAGCATTTAAGAATTTACTGACCAATTGAGACACGCCTTATTTACCTCCTCTTTTAGTCACCCAAAAAAGTAGTGATGAGCCATTAAGTTTGGAGTGAAAAGTTAAGAGTAATACCATGAGTGGCTTTTTTATGAGTTTTTTATTTTTTGTTTTTTAATGCAAAAACTAGGAACGCATTTTTAACAGTTGGGGGTGAGGTTTTTTCAAAAGCCTTTTTCTTGTAAGAGAGGATTTTTTTTTTTTTTTTGGAAAAACTAAGAATGAGTTTTTTAATAGTTGGGGGTGGGGTTTTTTCAAAAACATTTCTCCGGTAAGATAGGGCTTTTTTGAAAAAAGAAAAACAAAGAGAAAAAGAAAAAAGAAAAAATAAGTGTGTGACAACATGCCTGCGTCCAACGGGTATGTTTGATAACGCGCTTATTGGAAATTTCAAAATGACCACCAACTAACGATCACTCTGAATTCTTTACGTTTATGTTTTTTTTTTTAAGCCGTTGCTATGCAACACCACTATTTTTGGTTTATATATATTGAAATGCAAGTGGTTATTTTTATGAACAAATTTCACTTTTGGTCCTTTGACTATTATACATAATTACATTTGATCATTGACTATTAAAAATTTCTAATTAGGTGCATGACTATGTTATAAATTTGTATCATATTTGGTCCTGCCGTCCAATTTCTCAGCCAACTATTACTAGAAGTGCTCCTTAATTCCAAAAGTGTTGCTTCCAAAAGAAGCAAATGCAGTGTTCCTTTTCGAATGAGCAGTTTCAACAATAGTTGGTTAGGAAATTTGATGGTATGACCAAATGCGTTACAAATTACATATTTATACACCTAATTAGAAAATTTTAATAGTCAAGTACCAAATGTGATTCATATATAATAATTAACAGACAAAAATTGAATTTTTTTTTCTTTATTTTTTTGAAACAAATGCAAGTGGTTAATTGGTTTCACAAGAATAAGCCAATTTCTGTACGATTGAATCTACTTTATTCTTATTTGTTCAAAATTCATTTCAATAACTAAACATGGTGTAAGTATATATATTAATACGAATACTAGGAATATAAAGGTAGTTGAGATAAATTACTAACCACCAAATATAATAATATGAGAAAACTAAGTAATTAAGTAAATATCTAGGTAGGATGAAATGTAGAAAAAAGAAAATGTCTCCTGATATATATAAAAAACGTGTCATATATATATATATATATATATATATATATATATATATATATATATATATATATATATATATATATATATATACTTATCCTCAAATGCGGCTACGTTTTCCTGTGCGATCGGTGCAGCTGCTTAAAAAAGGCACTAATAGCGTTAAGAAAATGTACAAATACACCACAAAAACGCACAACACCAAAAAATGCATCACACTTAATTGTACATTTCTGAACACTGTGTAGTGCTGTTATGCATACCTAATTGTGCATTTTTTGTAATGCATGTGTACCTAATAATGTATTTTTGTTTTACTTTTCCTTACACTGACCACACCTTAAGACGCGACCACACCTGAAATAGACTCTATTTGTATATATAATGATTCTGTTGTGTTTGTACCCGTAAGTAATGAAATACGAATACAAGAAATACAAAGGTAGTTGAGATAAATTATTAATCACCAAATATAATACGGAGTAATAATATGGGAATAACTAAGTAATTAAGTACATATCTATGTAGGATGAAATGTAGAAACAAGAAAACAAATGTCTCCTGATATGTACTAAAAAGGTACCATAAATAAATAAATATATATATATAGGGGCGCGCTCAGGTGTGAACCATCGCTCAGGAGAGAACTGAGAACGCTTCGTAGCCGTACGCGTGTCCAAATCAACGAATCAGATGTAATTTAAAAAACAACGCGTTGGCATTCTCGTAAATAACTCGAACTTTGGTGCAAGTAATTGTGTTATAAGTGCATATATTTTCGCACCTATTTTGACTTACAAGTGCAAGTAATTTACCTTGTTAACATTCATGCACCTAGTTATAACATTAGGTGCACTTAGTATTGATGCTTACTGTACAATTTACTTGCACCTGTAATACATTTTACTTACACTTATGCACCTATTTTCACTTACAAATGCAAGTAATTTACCTTGTTAACATTCATACACCTAAATGAACCTAGTTATGACGTTAGGTGCAATTACATCTGGACACGTGGCACGCTGCGAAGCGTTCTCAGTTCTCTTCTAGGCAGGTGGTTCTATTGTTCTAACATGAACGCGATCATATATATATATATATATATATATATATATATATATATATATATATATATATATATATATATATATATATATATTTATTTATTTCAGTTCCCGTGTGGTTGGGTGTCTCCCATGCGGTTAAATCTAAGCCATTGATCTTGCTTAAATCAATGTTCATGATTATCAAAATTATAAAAATAAAAAAAATGCAGTGGCAATATAGTAATTTTTGCATCTAGATCAAATTTTAAGGTGCGTGAGTTTTGTTGCTTAAGGTGCGTGTGTTGTGTGCTTAAGGTGATTAGTTCTTGAAACTTAAGGTGTATGATTTTTGTGATTAAGATGTGTTATTGTTTTGCTTAAGGTGGTGATTTTTTTGCTTAAAGTGAGTAGTTGTTGAAACTTAAGGTGTATCAACCTGAAGCTTAAGGTGCGTGGTTTTCCTTCTTAAGCATCACTTGTTGAAACTTAAGGTGTGTCGGCCTAAGGGTTTAGTTGCGTGGTTTTCCTTCTTAATGTGCGTTGTTTCCCTTCTTAAGATGCGTTGTGTTACTTTTTTAGGTGCGTGGTTTCTTTGCTTAAGGTGCGTCACTTATGTAGTTGAGAACTTAAGGTGCGTAGGTTTTGTGCTTAAAGTGCGTAGGTTTTGTGCTTAAGGTGCATGATTTTCCTTTTTACTGTGCGTGGATTTTGTGTTTATGGTGCGTTAGTTCTTCAATTGATAACTTAAGGTGGTTTTTTGTTGAAACTTAAGGTGCGTCGGTCTAAAGCTTTAAGTGAGTTGTTTTACTTCTTAAGGTGCGTGATTTGACTTTTTAAGGTGAGTGATTTGTTGCTTAAAGTACGTCAGTTGTGAAAACTAAGTGCCTCGGTCTAAAGCTTTTTCTTAACTACACTATTAGTTATGACAGATGCATATCGGACTTATTTGGTGCGCATTCAAAGTTGACGCTAATTACAAAAGTATCAGTTTATTTTTTCTGGCTTGAACCTATAAGTATTTATTTGTAAATATCCATGTATGGCCAACGGGTATGGACTTTAAATACCACCTGAACAAAAAGAAGGCACTCACACACTTGAGCTCTCAAACTAGCCATTTCAACAGAGCTGAGAACAATGGCTTCTACACAACATTCTTTGCATGGTGAGTTTTTCTTCAACGCCTTTTCCATAATCCAGCCGGTATATACGCATATAACTTTGGAGGGTTTTAGGAATGTTTTAAAGTTATTAACTTTCTGAATTGTACTCTTATCATTTACTGCTACTAAGTTGGCTGTCTATTTAGAACTAAGGTTTAAGCTGTAATAATTTGATGAAATTGTACATTTATGAGTTGCAAAATTATTGGATTGTTAATCAATCTTCCTGCTTCATGATCGTGTTAATTAATGAATCATTCTGATATTGACTAATGGGGTTTTGCAATTCTCATGTTTGGCAACCAGTTCCAGACAAGAGTTTGTTTGAACCTCTGTTGATGCAGCAATTTGATGAGAGACAAACCCTTATAAGCCATGCTGGTTTCTTTAGCAAATTGTTGTTTTCTTGGATGAACCATTTGCTTCGGTTAGGCAAAACGAAAAATTTACTTCTTGAAGACATTCCTTGCCTAGGATTGGAAGATGAAGCCGAGTTAAATTATGAGAAAGTATCTCGCGAATGGGGCGTGCTCCAAACAGATAAGAGATGCGATGGTTCAGAAAACTTGATCCTTAGGACTATAGCGAGATTGTACTGGAAAGAAATGGTGGTTGGGGGAGTCTATGCACTTCTTAGGTCGGCCGCTGTTATAGTTGCTCCACTCCTGCTGTATGCCTCTGTAGAATATTCTAATCGCGAAAATAAAGAACCTTCCAAAGGTGTTTTTATTGTGGGGTGCTTGATTGTTGCCAAGGTTGTTGATGCTCTATCCAATCGGCATTTCACTTTCTACTCCAAGAGGGTTGGGATGAGAATTAGATCAGCTCTAATGGTGGCGGTGTACCAGAAGCAGCTCAAGCTTTCCAACCAAGGAAGGCAAAGGCATTCAACCGGGGAGGTTGTGAATTATATTGCAATTGATGCGTATCGAATGGGGGAATCTGTGATGTGGTTTCACCAACTGTGGATTTCCGGACTGCAGATTTTTCTGTTTATTGCACTTCTTTTTTGGGTGGTTGGCCATGGTGCCCTTTTCAGTTTAGTCCCTATCCTTATTTGTAGCCTTCTTAATGTACCATTTGCAAAAATACTTCAGAAGTGTCAGTTCGAATTTATGGTTTCCCAAGACAAGCGACTTAGGTGCATGTCTGAGATCCTGAATAGTATGAAGATCATTAAGTTACAATCATGGGAAGAAAACTTCAAACACGTAATTGAATCCTATAGAGAGGTCGAATTCAAATGGCTAACAGAAGCTGAATATTGCAAAGCACTCTGTACATTGTTGTACTGGATATCTCCAACAATCTTCTCCTCCGTTATATTTGTAGGATGTGTTATCCTTAACAGTGCTGCATTTAATGCCGCTACTGTATTCACAGTCTTGGCAGCATTAAGGGGCATGTCCGATCCTCTAAGGACAATACCGGATGCTCTTCCTGCTATAATTCAGGTTAAAGTTTCCCTCGATAGGATCAATTTGTTCCTACAAGAAGATGACCTCAAACAAGTGGATGTAATACAATCTCCGATTTTTGGATTAGAGAATAGTGTTCGTGTAGTGAATGGCTGCTTCAGTTGGGAATCAGAGTCGGGCAATCCAGTACTTACAAACATAAATTTTGAAGTAAGAAGGGGCCAGAAAATTGCAGTTTGTGGACCGGTAGGAGCAGGGAAGTCATCAATTTTATATGCTATACTTGGAGAAATAGCCAAAGTTTCGGGAACAGTGAGTTATATTTTATGTTATTTTCTTCTAATGTTTCAGAAATTTTGGTCATTCCGTTGAATTTTTTCTATTTGCAATTATATCCAGGTAAATGTGTTTGGCTCCATTGCTTATGTCTCTCAAGCTTCCTGGATTCAAAGTGGGACAATTCGTGATAATATACTCTTTGGGAAGTCAATGGACAAAAACAGATATGACGAGGCAGTAAGAGTATCTGCTCTAGACAAAGATATTGATAGTTTTGACTATGGTGACTTGACAGAGATAGGTGAGAGAGGGCTCAACATGAGCGGTGGACAGAAGCAGAGAATTCAGTTGGCTCGAGCAGTGTATAGTGATGCAGACATCTATCTTCTTGACGACCCTTTTAGTGCAGTAGATGCACATACTGCTTCGACTCTTTTCAACGTAAGTCTATTCGGGTAAACACGAAGTTATATGTGTTGATAAATTTCACTTAGAGTTTGAACCTAACTGCAGGATTGTGTTATGAGTGTCTTGGCGATGAAAACTGTCATTCTTGTGACCCACCAAGTGGAATTTCTCTCTGCCGTGGACCACATTCTGGTAACGATTTCTCCTCACGGGGAACTATTGTGCAAGTCTATCGACTTTTGGCTGCAAAATGATGCGATATTTATATTTGTAGGTACTGGAAGGAGGAAAAATTACCTCATCGGGAAGCTATAATGAGCTATTGAGGACCGGGATGGCTTTTGAAAAGCTTGTGAGTGCTCATAAAAAAGTGGTAAATGCATTTGATCATCTGACAGGAAATAATGATCATCGGCCTGCCAAAGAGTATAGTTGTGGGCTTGAAGAGGCCAGCAAGACTTCTGTAAATGAAGAAAATGGTCAAAGTTCTTCAAAGGAAGGCACTCAGTTAACAGAAGATGAGGAGAAGGAGTCCACCGAGGCTATGTGGAAGATATTCATGGATTATGTTTTAGTCTCAAAAGGGTGTTTTTACGTGATCTTAAACATCGTGAGTCAGACTGGTTTTGTGGTGTTTCAGGCTGCTGCATACTATTGGCTAGCACTTACCGTTCAAAGTCACAAAATTAGTCATCTCGTGATTATTGGAGTTTATTCTTTGGTTTCACTGCTTAGTGCATTCTTTGTATATCTCAGATCCTTATTTCCAGCTCTCCTTGGACTAAAAGCTTCGAAAGCCTTTTTCTCTGGTTTCATCAGTTCAGTTTTCCAGGCACCTATGCTTTTCTTCGACTCCACTCCAGTTGGCCGTATATTAACTAGAGTAAGATAAATGCATTTCCCTTTAGAGTATATAATATATGGGTTTTGGACTAGTGTTCTGATAGTTTTCAATATTTTTCCTCTCAGGCTTCTTCTGATTTGAGTGTATTAGACTTTGACATACCTTTTGCCTATGTTTATACAATGTCTGGTGCATTAGAATTGGTTGGGATAATTGGCATTATGGCCTCTGTCACATGGGAGGTTCTCATTGTAGGCATCATTGTTATAATTGGCTCAAAATATGTCCAGGTGAGATTTCTATTAAATTAGTACAATTCTCTTCCCCCCGCCCCCAAGCTTACAAAAATGGCAATTTTTGATGATTTCTTTGTGTTGGGTGGAGGCCGGTGATAGGCCAAGTCCAGCAATTGGTGATTAGGGGGATTATTGGGTGGAGGTCGGTGAAAGGTCAAGTCCAACACCTGCCTCAGCGAGGTTTGGTGATTAGGGGGATTATTAGCTGTGAGCTATAGCTTTTGGCATAATAGTAAGCACTTGATCCTAACACTTTGTTTTCCTGAAGGAATACTATCAACCCTCCGCGAGGGAACTGATGCGTATCAATGGGACAACAAAGGCTCCTATAATGAGTTATGCAACCGAGACATCACTTGGAGTTGCCACAATAAGGGCATTTGATATGGTAGGCAAGTTTTACCACAACTATTTGAAACTAGTTGATGCTGATGCAAAAGTCTTTTTCTGCTCAACTGGAGCCATGGAGTGGCTAATTCTGAGAACTGAAGTACTTCAAAATCTCACCCTTCTTGTTGCCGCTTTTCTCCTAATCCTGGGCTCTCTCCCTCCAGGTACTAAACCTCATCATCTCTTTAATTACCACCTCAAAAAACAACATTGTTGGTCTTCTAAGACTGCCTTAATTGGATTCTCCTGGCTCAGGTCTTGTGGGACTCTCTCTGTCGTGCGCTTTGGCATTATCAATCAGACAAGTTTTTTTAACCAGATGGTATAGCAGCTTAGCTAACTATATTATTTCAGCTGAAAGGATTAAACAATTTATGCATTTAACTCCCGAGCCAGCTGCAGTTGTGGAAGATAATAGACCACACTCTTCTTGGCCTTCTAAGGGTAGAGTAGAGCTCGTGGACCTTAAGGTATGACATTAAAATCGATTAAAATGTTTCAAAAGTACTCTCGTCACACAATACTTTGTTTGGATGCAGGTAAGGTACTATGCCAATGCCCCCTTAGTTCTGAAAGGTATAACATGCACCTTCGGTGAAGGAACGAGAGTAGGAGTTGTGGGGAGGACAGGAAGTGGCAAAACAACGCTAATCAGTGCATTGTTTCGGCTGGTAGAGCCTTACAGTGGGCAAATTATTATAGATGGTATTGACATTTGCTCCATAGGCCTCAAGGATTTACGCCTAAAACTTAGCATCATCCCGCAAGAGCCAGCTCTTTTCAGAGGGAGTGTAAGAACAAATTTGGACCCTTTAGGTCTTTACTCTGATGATGAGATTTGGAAGGTAAACTTTTCAACCCAATCACTATGCTGCATTTCCATCATTCCATGTGTGTTAATGTTTTCGATTTCCAGGCTCTAGAAAAGTGCCAGCTTAAGGATACAATTAGCAAACTACCACACCAGCTAGATTCCTCAGGTGAGTCAAATTAAAGGCCTTAATTACTATACATAGGTATCTTCTATTACCATACCAGTATTCAAGATTTGCACACAAAACAGTGAGTGATGATGGTGAGAATTGGAGCATGGGGCAACGCCAGCTCTTCTGCCTCGGAAGAGTCCTCCTCAAACGCAACCGAATCCTAGTTCTAGACGAGGCAACCGCTTCAATAGACTCTGCTACAGATGCCACTCTGCAGAAAATCATCAGAGAAGAATTCTGCAACTGCACCGTGATCACTGTCGCTCATCGTGTTCCCACTGTTATAGACAGCGACATGGTTCTCGTCCTCTCTTTCGGTAAGCCTCCCATCCTTCCATTCCTTTCCTAGTAAACCTACTTGATCTTCCAACAATTATTGCATTCAACAAGTTTTTTAAAATTGTTGCAGGGAAGCTAGTGGAGTATGATGAGCCTTCAAAGCTTATGGAGGAGACAAATTCTGCATTCTCTAAACTAGTAGCTGAATATTGGTCCAGCTGCACAAGGAATTCCCTGCCGGAGTTCAACCATTGATGTTCTATTAAAGAAAATAAATGCTATGTTAAAAATATGACCAAAAAATCATTGTATAAAAACTTTGTGATGGGGACTTCATCCAAAGTGCACTTTCAAGTAGTAGGTTAGCACTTCGAAAATCAAATAAAAGTAATTTTCTAATTTTCAGTCAAACATTAGAAAATAAAAACATTTTTCTAATTGGCCTTGCTTCTTGATTATTTGAGCTAGTCAGCATTGGTTGCGAGTTTTCCTTATCCCTCAAATAAAAAAAGGAGGGAGGGAGAGAGAAAGAATCAAGTAACCTATCTAAAATGGAGAGAGAGAAAAAGAATCAAGTAACCTACCTAAAATGAGTAGGTGGTTGAGTGGGTTAACTCGATAGACATCATTAGGTAGTGATTGTGAATTTTTCAATCACTCAAAAATATATTTATACTAGTCTAAACTTACTTTTTTAAATGTAAAACTCCAATTTTTTTTTAAATGTGGAGCAAAGACTTCTTCAAAGTCTTTCAAAACTCCCCTTTTAAAAATTTAATTGACACGTTTTAAGAATCAATTTCATATTCATGCAAGAGTTTTTTTTTGAATTAGAAAACTGAGTATTTTCTGAAACTCGGGAGAGCTCTCGACCATGATCAAGTTTTCATCTTGACCTTATCAAGTGTGAAACTTGTGGCGTAGTCCAAAATCCTAGCTATATTATATATATTATTTTGAATTTTTGGGCTGGTCAGATGGGTTTGTCGTAGGACGGGTTTTACACAGGCCTAGGTATAATTCATTCATAATAGTAACCTTTCAGATAATACATTGAAGAATTTTCTTAAGTTTATAAAATAAAATTTAGAGTTCTTAATTTATTTGGTATAATCAAAATCTAAATTATATATTCCTAACACTGAAAATAAGCTCAATGGGTGGCAATTGATGGCCACCCTCCCCTTTAATTCTCTCTTTTCTAAAAATATTTTTATTTTCTAATATTTGACTAAAATTAAAAAATTACTTTATTTAATTTTTGAGAAAGTCGGCAGCCTAGTCTACTACTTAATTGAAAGTGCACTTTGGATAAAGTTCCCACCACAAAGTTTTTATACAATGATTTTTGGTCATATTTTTAACATAGCATTTATTTTGTTTAGTAGGACATCAATGGTTGAACTCCGGCAGGGAATTCCTTGTGCAGCTGGACCAATATTCAGCTACTAGTTTAGAGAAAGCAGAATTTGTCTCCTCCATAAGCTTTGAAGGCTCATCATACTCCACTAGCTTCCCTGCAACAAATTTTCTTTTTAAACTCTCATTTTTAAAACTTGCAGGCCTATTGCCTTTGAATGACTTGTGTTTCTAGCTGATGTTCAATTCTTGAATGCAAAATTTGGGTAGAGCAAGTTCACTAATACTTGATGGAATGGAAAGATGGGAGGCTTACCGAAAGAGAGGACGAGAACCATGTCGCTGTCTATAACAGTGGGAACACGATGAGCGACAGTGATCACCGTGCAGTTGCAGAATTCTTCTCTGATGATTTTCTGCAGAGTGGCATCTGTAGCGGAGTCTATTGAAGCGGTTGCCTCGTCCAGAACTAGGATTCGGTTGCGTTTGAGGAGGACTCTTCCGAGGCAAAAGAGCTGGCGTTGCCCCATGCTCCAATTCTCGCCCTCATCACTCACTGTTTACAACAAAACCATAGCAAATTGTATGAAGTACTACAACAAAAACTGTTGACTCTTTGTGCTTCAGTAGGTTGAGAAAGTAGCTATGAACAGATACTACATTGTAATAGAGTCAGTAGTACTCAAAAAAAAAAAAAAAGTCTTTGACACACCTGAGGAATCTAGCAGGTGTGGAAGTTTGGTAATTGTGTCCTTAAGCTGGCACTTTTCTAGAGCCTGGAAATCGAAAACATTAAAACAAATGGCCGGAATGATGGAAATGTAGCATATATAATCGACTTCAATTCCGTGATTGGGTTGAAAAGTTTACCTTCCAAATCTCATCATCAGAGTAAAGACCTAAAGGGTCCAAATTTGTTCTTACACTCCCTCTGAAAAGAGTTGGCTCTTGCGGGATGATGCTAAGTTTTAGGCGTAAATCCTTGAGGCCTATGGAGCAAATGTCAATACCATCTATAATAATTTGCCCACTGTAAGGCTCTACCAGCCGAAACAATGCACTGATTAGTGTCGTTTTGCCGCTTCCTGTCCTCCCCACAACTCCTACTCTCGTTCCTTCACCGAAGGTGCATGTTATCCCTTTCAGAACTAACGGGGCATTGGCATAGTATCTTACCTGCATCCAAATAAAGTATTGTGTGACGAGAGTACCTTTGAAACATTTTAATCGATTTTAATGTCATACCTTAAGGTCCACGAGCTCTACTCTACCCTTGGAAGGCCAAGAAGAGTGTGGCCTATTATCTTCCACAACTGCAGCTGGCTCGGGAGTTAAATGCATAAATTGTTTAATCCTTTCAGCTGAAATAATATAGTTAGCTAAGCTGCTATACCATCTGGTTAAAAACACTTGTGTGGTTGATAATGCCAAAGCGCACGACAGAGAGAGTCCCACAAGACCTGAGCCAGGAGAATCCAATTAAGGCAGTCTTTGAACGAAGAAGACCAACAATGTTGTTTTTTAATGTGGTAATTAAGGTTTTAGTACCTGAAGGGAGAGAACCGAGGATTAGGAGAAAAGCGGCAACAAGAAGGGTGAGATTTTGAAGTACTTCAGTTCTCAGAATTAGCCACTCCATGGCTCCAGTTGAGCAGAAAAAGACTTTTGCATCAGCATCAACTAGTTTCAGATAGTTGTGGTAAAACTTGTCTACCATATCAAATGCCCTTATTGTGGCAACTCCAAGTGACGTCTCGGTTGCATAACTCATTATAGGAGCCTTTGTTGTCCCGTTGATACGCATCAGTTCCCTCGCTGAGGGTTGATAGTATTCCTTCACGAAAACAAATTGCTTACTATTACGCCAAAAGCTATAGCTCACAGTGAAGGCACAACTTTATTTCCCCTCCCAGCACTTGCTAGTCTTAACTACAAATTTTCAAGAGGCAGGTGTACCGACCTCCACCCAACAATCCCCGTAACCACCAATTGCTAGACTTGGCCTATCACCGGCCTCCGCCCAACAAAGAAATCGTAAAAAATTACCATTTGTGTAAGCTTGGGGGCAGGGGAAGACAATTGTACTAATAGAAATCTCACCTGGGCATATTTTGAGCCAATTATAGCAATGATGCCTACAATGAGAACCTCCCATGTGACAGAGGCCATTATGCCAATTATCCCAAGCAATTCTAATGCATTAGACATTGTATAAACATAGGCAAAAGGTATGTCAAAGTCTAATACACTCAAATCAGAAGAAGCCTGAAAGGAAAAATATTGAAAACTATCAAAACACTAGTCCAAAACCCATATATTATATACTCTATAGGGAAATGCATTTATCTTACTCTAGTTAATATCCGGCCAACTGGAGTAGAGTCAAAGAAAAGCATAGGTGCCTGGAAAACTGAACTGATGAAACCAGAGAAAAAGGCTTTCGAAGCTTTTAGTCCAAGGAGAGCTGGAAATAAGGATCTGAGATATACAAAGAATGCACTAAGCAGTGAAATCAAAGAATAAACTCCAATAATCACGAGATGACTAATTTTGTGACTTTGAACCGTAAGTGCTAGCCAATAGTATGCAGCAGCCTGAAACACCACAAAACCAGTCTGACTCAAGATGTTTAAGATCAGGTAAAGACACCCTTTTGAGACTAAAACGTAATCCATGAATATCTTCCACATAGCCTCGGTGGACTCCTTCTCCTCATCTTCTGTTAACTGAGTGCCTTCCTTCGAAGAACTTTGACCATTATCTTCATTTACAGAAGTCTTGCTGGCCTCTTCGAGCCCACGACTATACTCTTTGGCAGGCCAATGATCATTATTTCCTGTCAGATGATCAAATGCATTTACCGCTTTTTTATGAGCACTCACAAGCTTTTCAAAAGCCATCCCGGTCATCAATAGCTCATTATAGCTTCCCGATGAGGTCATTTTTCCTCCTTCCAGTACCTAAAAATATAAATATCGCATCATTTTGCAGCCAAAAGTTGATAGACTTGCACAATAGTTCCCCCATGAGGAGAAATCGTTACCAGAATGTGGTCCACGGCAGAGAGAAATTCCACTTGGTGAGTCACGAGAATGACAGTTTTCATCGCCAAGACACTCATAACACAATCCTGCAGTTACGTTCAAATTCTAAGTGCAATTTATCAACACATACATATAACTTCGTGTTTACACGAATAGACTTACGTTGAAAAGAGTCGAAGCAGTATGTGCATCTACTGCACTAAAAGGGTCGTCAAGAAGATAGATGTCTGCATCACTATACACTGCTCGAGCCAACTGAATTCTCTGCTTCTGTCCACCGCTCATGTTGAGCCCTCTCTCACCTATCTCTGTCAAGTCACCATAGTCAAAACTATCAATATCTTTGTCTAGAGCAGATACTCTTACTGCCTCGTCATATCTGTTTTTGTCCATTGACTTCCCAAAGAGTATATTATCACGAATTGTCCCACTTTGAATCCAGGAAGCTTGAGAGACATAAGCAATGGAGCCAAACACATTTACCTGGATATAATTGCAAATAGAAAAAATTCAACGGAATGACCAAAATTTCTGAAACATTAGAAGAAAATAACATAAAATATAACTCACTGTTCCCGAAACTTTGGCTATTTCTCCAAGTATAGCATATAAAATTGATGACTTCCCTGCTCCTACCGGTCCACAAACTGCAATTTTCTGGCCCCTTCTTACTTCAAAATTTATGTTTGTAAGTACTGGATTGCCCGACTCTGATTCCCAACTGAAGCAGCCATTCACTACACGAACACTATTCTTTAATCCAAAAATCGGAGATCGTATTACATCCACTTGTTTGAGGTCATCTTCTTGTAGGAACGAATTGATCCTATCGAGGGAAACTTTAACCTGAATTACAGCAGGAAGAGCATCCGGTATTGCCCTTAGAGGATCGGACATGCTCCTTAATGCTGCCAAGACTGTGAATACAGTAGCGGCATCAAATGCAGCACTGTTAAAGATAACACATCCTAAAAATATAACGGAGGAGAAGATTGTTGGAGATATCCAGTACAACAATGTACAGAGTGTTTTGCAATATTCAGCTTTCGTTAGCCATTTGAATTCGACCTCTCTATAGGATTCAATTACGTGTTTGAAGTTTTCTTCCCATGATTGTAACTTAATGATCTTCATACTATTCAGGATCTCAGACATGCACCTAAGTCACTTGTCTTGGGAAACCATAAACTCGAACTGACACTTCTGAAGTATTTTTGCAAATGGTACATTAAGAAGGACACAAATGAGGATAGGGACTAAACTGAGAAGGGCACCGTGGCCAACCACCCAAAAAAGAAGTGCAATCAACAGAAAAATCTGCAGTCCAGAAATCCACAGTTGGTGAAACCACATCACAGATTCCCCCATTCGGTACGCATCAATTGCAATATAATTCACAACCTCACCGGTCGAATGCCTTTGCCTTCCTTGGTTGGAAAGCTTGAGCTGCTTCTGGTACACCGCCACCATTAGAGCTGATCTAATTCTCATCCCAACCCTCTTGGAGTAGAAAGTGAAATGCCGATTGGATAGAGCATCAACAACCTTGGCAACAATCAAGCACCCCACAATAAAAACACCTTTGGAAGGTTCTTTATTTTCGCGATTAGAATATTCTACAGAGGCATACAGCAGGAGTGGAGCAACTATAACAGCGGCTGACCTAAGAAGTGCATAGACTCCCCCAACCACCATTTCTTTCCAGTACAATCTCGCTATAGTCCTAAGGATCAAGTTTTCTGAACCATCGCATCTCTTATCTGTTTGGAGCAAACCCCATTCGCGAGATACTTTCTCATAATTTAACTCGGCTTCATCTTCCAATCCTAGGCAAGGAATGTCTTCAAGAAGTAAATTTTTCGTTTTGCCTAACCGAAGCAAATCGTTCATCCAAGAAAACAACAATTTGCTAAAGAAACCGGCATGGCTTATAAGGGTTTGTCTCTCATCATCAGATTGCTGCATCAACAGAGGTTCAAACAAACTCTTGTCTGGAACTGGTTGCCAAACATGAGAATTACAAAACCCCATTAGTCAATATCAGAATGATTCATTAATTAACACGATCATGAAGCAGGAAGATTGATTAACAATCCAATAATTTTGCAACTCATAAATGTACAATTTCATCAAATTATTACAGCTTAAACCTTAGTTCTAAATAGACAGCCAACTTAGTAGCAGTAAATGATAAGAGTACAATTCAGAAAGTTAATAACTTTAAAACATTCCTAAAACCCTCCAAAGTTATATGCATATATACCGGCTGGATTATGGAAAAGGCGTTGAAGAAAAACTCACCATGCAAAGAATGTTGTGTAGAAGCCATTGTTCTCAGCTCTGTTGACTTGAAATGGTTAGTTTGAGAGCTCAAGTGTGTGAGTGCCTTCTTTTTGTTCAGGTGGTATTAAAGTCCATACCCGTTTATAAATACTTATAGGTCCAAGCGAGAAAAAATAAACTGATATTTTTGTAATTAGCGTCAACTTTGAATGTGCACCAAATAAGTTCGAAATGCATCTGTCATAACTAAGGCGTAGTTAAAGTTTGTTGCATTATTATATTTCAACACAACAAACTTGAATGCATTTTTTTTTACGGGAAAGACCTTATTCTTATTTGATTCTTATTTTCTCTAAATATAGGGGCATGTTCAAGTAAAAGCAATGCAAAATAATTTTATCCATCTATTTGGAATGATCAATGGCTCGAAAATATGGAGTAAAATGTGATGGCAATTTTATAAATATTACAAAATTCAAACGTGCACTGATCAAAACTTTAAGGCGCATTCATAAATAATTCAAAATTTAAAGTGCAATTAACAATTAGTATAGAGCGCAACTAACAATACCATAAAATGCACTTGTCATATGTGTATATAAGTGCATTGAACAGATGCACTCTGTATCTTTGTTTATTTGTACTCTTTAGTGCTATTAGTTACACTTTAAAGTTTGAATTATTTACAAGATGTCACCGCGTATTTCAATTGATGCACACTATAGCTTTGCTTAGTAGGGCTATAGTGATGAAAGTTATAATTTTACTAGTTACACTTTAAAATTTGAATTATTTATCGCAGAAATGTCATCATGTCTTTTTTCCTCTAATTGTTTAAGGTATATTTAAATCTCTTCACATTGATAGTACTTAATGGGTTCTTAATTCTCTCAGAATTTTCTAGGTTTGCACATTTAGTATTAAATGATTGCATTTAGAAAGTGTGAAAGTGCATTGCACTTAAGATTTCAATTTTAGAATTTATCACTGAGTTTTTGATTTTTTTTTGGTTTAGTAGTCCTCTTTTTATTAATTAGGGTCTAGCATTTACTGTTTAGATTTAAAATTTAGTCTTTTAAGATAAAAAAAAAAATGGAGGGGAAACACAGCCCATGAACTCTAATAGTGGTTCCTCTCACTCACGCAACGGCCTGAAGCACGACCCATTGTATCCTCTTCAAGCACACTCATGAGTCATGACATCGATCAAAGGTTCTCTAAGGTCGGGACAAATACTAAAATAAGACACTTTTAGTATGCAAGGATAATAATAGCACAAATTTAAAATGTGGACAAAAATAGAAAAAAATACTTTGAAACATATATGGTTTGCGCGTTAAAAACTTATCTTCCAGATGAGTTTGAAAATATTTTTTTCCGAAAGGTTGACCACAGACGCAATTGAAACTTGCGTATGATGTATAAAATAAAGCATATGCAATTCCCACTTGCCTCTCTCACTACCTGTTGTCGGTGAGAAGAGACGCAAATGGGACTTGCGTCTCACTTCGCAAGAACTCAACCTTAATGAGTAGAAACATTCTCGTATTTATGAATTTGGAAAAAGACAGATGTGTGTGATTGATGGGGAGCCATGAGGCAACCGGTGACGATTTCATTTTCACGTTTTTAATTCCCTCCTATACGCGTGATTCATTTTCACGGTATTAAGGTCCATACCCGTTGGCCATACATGGATATTTACAAATAAATACTTACAGGTTCAAGCCAGAGAAAATAAACAGATATTTTTGTAATTAATTAGTGTCAACTTTGAACGGTTCGATATGCATCTGTCACATTGAATGTGCACCAAACTAATAGTGTAGTTAAGAAAAGAGCAAATTCTCAATGTGCACCAAACTAATAGGGTAGTTAAGAAAAGAGCAAATTCTACTTTTAGTGTTCGATTATTGTGGCATTGCTACATGATTATTGTGGCATTGCTATATTTAATCTTATTTAATTTTATCCTCTGATGTGGTAGGCACTAATGTTAGGAAAAATGTCTATATTCTGTAATAATTTTGAGATACAACAAAAATACAGAAGAAAATATGGGAACAAAAACATGATCATTTGACATTTTTAAATGTGTACTCATTTTCCAATAAGTCTTTAATCTCCTATTACAAGAAACAGAAATGTCCGATTAAGACCTATGAGATAGAATATGATATACAAAAATCCCAGGTTAGGATTAATATTTGATGCACCGCCGATGTATAGATGTTATACACCGGCGGTTAATGAGAACATATAATTTAGATTTTAATTATAATTATACAAAATAAATTAAGAGCTCCAAATTTTATTTTATCGACTTAAGAAAATTCTTCAATGTATTATTCGAAAGGTTACTATTACAAATGAATTATACTTAGGCATGTGCAAAACTCGTCCTACCTGAAAAATCCACCCGACTCGTCTGAAAACCCGAAATAATATATATATATATATATATATATATATATATATATAGACACACACACACACACATGCTTAATGATGTCGTTTGTTGTGTGTGTGTATATAGTATTAGTTAGGGTTCTCCATTTCTATCCATTGCACAGTAGCGACTCCCTTCATCTCGCTCTATGTCTCTCTCTAACACTCTCACAACTATGGTTCTCAATTCTCCAATTTTCATTTCTCTCCAGTCTCTCATCTCTGAGACTCTCTAGTCGTCTCTCTAGTCTCTACTTATCTACTAGGTAGTAACTCCCTTCGCCTCACTCTCTGTCTATGTTCAATTGTTCACTCTGCAAGATTTATCAACTGAAAAGTAACAATGCTGGAAAGTAATTCAATCTGAAAAGTAACTTTAGGAAAGTATAAGCTCGAAAAGTGTAAGTGTAACGGATAGTTGCATCCAAGTAGTTCAAGTCTTGAAGACCGAAAAGTTTAAGCATTGAAGATCGGAAAGCTAAAAATCGAAAAGTTGAAGATCAGAAAGTTCACGGTAAAAAAGTGGAAGGACCAGACCTTACTTGGAAAGTCATTGGGATTGGAATGTAGAACTAACCAAATAGTTAATATCATAAAAGTAGAAGGATTGACTATTCTTTATTAAGTCAAATATGAAATGTTGGCGAAATGTTGATGCGAAAATGATTAATTTATGGATGACTATTCTTTATTAATTCTTTAATAGGATTAATTTATGGATGACCATCAAAACATTCATTGACAGCATAGTAAACAACTTAAACTGCACAATCAATAACAAGAAGAATGTTGCCAAGGTTTCTAAAAGTCCTAGGTACACATGTCAAGAAGAAAGATTTCCATAATCGGCCAAGACAAATGCTCAAGATAGAAAACTAAGTTTCCAGAGCAAAACTCATGTGACAATGACCTATCATTGGTCATTGCACAATGGACAAAGACATTTGAATTTTATTTCCCTCAAACGAACAAAGAGCTACAAGAGCATTGGTAGAAGAAGTGTGGAATTGTTTTCAAGTAAACCAATCTACCAATGAGAGAGAGTGCTACAATTCAAGATCAAGAAAGACTTTGGCAGATACAAAAATCATTCAGCGTCAAGTCTACATCAAGTTGGAAAAAAATATATCCTTTTTATTCAACCCAACATTTCTACTCATTGAAATAAAAAGAGCAGTAACAAGTGAAATTTGTGAAAACGTGTGAGACTTGTGATCTTTGTGAAAACGTGAGACTTGTGATCAAATCATAAGTCCACTTTTATATTTGTATATGAGTGATATATTAATAGAATCTCCTAAGGATTTCTAGGAGAACGTAGTAGAGTATGAAGAGCTTTCAAAACTTATGTAAACCAATTCTCAGTTTCTAATTTAGTAGCGGGATATTAGTTCCATCATTACGTAGAAGGAATTCCCCGCTGAAGCTCATCAACCACAAAAGTCCTACTCAAGATGATAGATTGTAATACTATACCAGAAAATAATATGTAGTTAAATATTTATAATTTTCGAGTAGTGATCGTGTATTTTTTCTTTATCATCTAAAGTATAATTCATTATTCATTGTAATTGGTAGTCGAGTAGTTGGAGCATAATTATCATACTTAGATAGTTATAAGTTTGATTCTTATCAAGATATTATCAAAAAAGTCTCCCGCCATGGGCTTGTTTGGTTTCAGCGGTTAGAAGTTAGCAGTAACGAATTGTGTTAGCGGTCATCAAATAGCGGATTGTATTAGCGGGTTTGACCAACGGATTGTATTAGCGATTTGTAAAAAGATGTTTGGTTAAATTAGCTGTTTAGATTAGCGGTTAATATGTAAAATGACCAAAAGGGTATACATAATATATATATATATATATATATATATATATATATATATATACAACAACAACAACAACAATAACAATAACAATAACAATAACAATAACAATAACAATAACAATAACAATAATAATAATAATAATAATAATAATAATAATAATAATAATAATAATAATAATAATAATGCTTTAAAGGAAAAAAAAAAAAAAAAAAAAAAAAAAAAAAAAAAAAGAAGAAGAAGAAGAAGAAGAAGAAGAAGAAGAAGAAGAAGAAGAAGAAGAAGAAAGAGGGGGGTTTGTTTCCCCACTTATCCCACATCGGTGGGATAAGTGGGGATGGAGCCTTGAGGCTCCTTTTATTTTCAATACCAACCGCGGGGCAAACTTGAAGTTTAATTTTTTTTTGTTTATTATTTATAAGGGCGTTTTGGGCCAAAATGCCATTGCAAAACGCTGCGGAGCGTTTTGAAAGTTGGCGGTTTCGAGCAAATTCGCTACTCCAAACCGCCATTAATCAAACGTTTTTTTATTGTTTTGGCGAATCCGCCAATAACCAAACAAGGCCCATTACCCGTAAATAAATTTATTTTAATAAAAATCGTCTCGCAAAAGCTCATTGCCACTAAAAACTAATATTTTAAATAAAACCTGTTAAAATAAACTAATATAAATTACTCATAATTGATTCATTCAAACTCATAGTTGAAAGTTAAAACCTATAAGCTGCCATTCGGACATTCATAAGAAATACTCCGAATAATATATTTCTGTAGCATTTTCCGAGGGAAATGCATTTTTTTAAAAAATTGTTTTATTTGCAGTATAAATTATAAAATTCCAGGCGTTTACAAATTACAATTGTTGTTCACAAAAAGCCAAAAAAAAAAAAGAAAAAAGAAAAAAGAAAAGAAATGCCGATGGCAGTCGAGGGACTCAACGCGCGTGTACAACACCTGACGGTATGCTGCAACGGCGGAGAAGCTGACGCCGACGCCGAGGGGCGGGTGTGGTCGGAGATCAGGGACGAGGCGAAGCGTGACGCCGAATCGGAGCCGGCGCTGGCGAGCTACCTCTACTCCACCATAATTTCTCATTCCTCCCTGTCTCGCTCCCTCTCCTTCCATCTCGGAAACAAGCTCTGCTCCTCCACTCTCCTCTCCACGCTCCTCTACGATCTCTTCCTCAACACCTTCTCCTCCGATCCTTCTCTCCGCGCCGCCACCGTCGCTGACTTGTGCGCCGCCCGTGTCCGCGACCCTGCTTGCATTTCCTTCGCTCACTGCCTTTTGAATTACAAGGGCTTCTTAGCCATCCAGGTAACTATTTCTCTCCTTTTTATTATGATTTTCGCAGGCCAAAGCTATTTTTCTAGGTTTTCAATCATTCTATGCTTCCATCTATTTGAACTCAACACATACAAAGAGATTAAAAGATAAGTATATTATCTGTGGAGTGTAACTATGTAAATCCAATTATAATTAAATTAGATTAACAACTTAATCACACAATCAATTCTTAGAAAACATAGAAAAAATAAATCACGCATTCTAAAACCTAATCATAAGTAGAGAATGTGCACTCATATGCATACACTCAAAAAATTGAAGGTAAGAAAATTATTCAAATCTATTAAAAAGTTCAATTTCAGGAACATAGAAATCAAAAGTAGTTAAATTGAGTTGAAATAAAAAAAACCAACAGAAAGAGACCAGAGAAATTGTTATTTATTTTGAGTTGTTGAAGCTCTTGCAAACGGCTGCTTCAACACTTCATAAATAACAGTGGAGAGAAGTGAAGTGGCAGTGAAGCTGCTGAGTGGAAACCTGATTAAGGATTTGATGGTTCAATTAGTATTTTTCCCCTTTAGCACATACTAGTGATAATCTTCTATCTCTCTCCCGCTACCTAAAACTTATTACCCATTAAGTTCCAAAAATCTTCTTGTTTGTATTCCTATGACAATACACACAGTGAGATGATTGATGCGTTATGCATAATTGTTAATCTACTCTAATTTTCACATCTCTTAAATTAAGGAGTCCACTGAATGGTTAGCCAGCTATAGTAGTTTGTAGTTGGAAATTGGTTAATTACAGGATTTGATGCCAATGAATCATTATCAAATGTGCACCCCATTACCTAAACAAAATACTGCTACAACTTTATTTTGCTCCAAAAAGAATCAAGATTTTTTAGACAAAGGCAGCTTTATAAACCATAATCTCTTGACAGATTTTCCATTATTTACTTTAATGTTATTTATTTTTCTGCTTATTTAGTTTTCATAATCAATTTATCAACTCAACTCTTCTTTTGTAAATGAACAATTAAGTAATTAGAATACACTAATCAATGCACTTGTAGGATTTTCCTAGTCATGTACTTTGTGTCTAGGTAAGTCTACGGTGGAATTAACCCTATCCTTTATGGGTACGAGTGTAAATAATCCATTTTCAATTTCAAGTTTCTTAATATATTACATTATTACTGGTGTAACTACCGACATGAATGTGGTAAAAAGTTTGGCACAGTACATATTCTTGTTTTTAGAGAAATCTTTGCCAAACACAACCACAATTTAACTGATGGTTATTGCTGAATTTTCTTCTCCCCCCCCCCCCCAAATATAGGCTCATAGGGTGGCACATAAGTTATGGCTACAGGACAGGAAACCAATAGCTCTGTCACTACAATCTAGGATAGCAGATGTGTTCTCAGTGGATATACATCCTGCAGCAAGGATAGGCAAGGGGATATTGCTGGACCATGCGACTGGAGTGGTGATTGGAGAGACAGCAATCGTGGGGAACAATGTGTCCATGCTACATCATGTGACATTAGGTGGAACCGGGAAGACTAGTGGTGATAGGCATCCGAAAATTGGAGATGGAGTCTTGATTGGCGCTGGGGCAACCATACTGGGAAACGTAAAGATCGGTGAGGGAGCAAAGATAGGAGCTGGGTCGGTGGTGCTGGGTGATGTGCCACCGTGGACCACCGCAGTTGGAAGTCCCGCAAGGCTCGTGGGCGGGAAGGAACAGCCTAAAGTTCATGAAGATGTCCCTGGGGAGTCCATGGATCATACTTCGTTTATGTCTCAGTGGTCTGACTACATTATTTAGTATGCACTCTCAAGAAGAAACCCATGGTAGTGTTTACCTGGTGTCAACTTGATGAGAATATTAATATTGAAATGTAATTTTCTTGTAAACTAGGTGAGAGTTTATCTCATAGAGGTATCTGGTTAGCGTTGTGCAGAGTAAAATAAAATAAACTTGGTCTATCATTCTCTTGACTTGTGCATGCAAGAGTAATGGGTGAATATAACTTCTCAATAAAACTTTAGAATAATGGGTGAATATTGATGGAACTAGAGCCAATATTAGTGGCTGGCTTACTTCAGCTTTTGATTAGAAGTTGTAAACTTGCATAGCCGGATTTGGCCAAACCATTTAACCCTTGTCAAGTAGATTAGGCCTGATAATGGAGCCTATGAAATATACTATGTACTACGGCTATCTTTATAAAGTTCTGGGAGGTATTGTCTTGTTCTTTGAAACAAAAGCAAAATTAGTAGGAGTAAGTAATCATACAAACTTGTAATCATAAGGTCACGAATTTGAATCCTGTATCCTAAAAAGCAAAATTAGTAGTAAGTATAGAGATAGCTTAGTAGGGGTAACCTCAACCAAAATGGTTAAAGATACAAACTTATAATTTTACAAGGTCACGGAATCTGGTCCTTTTAGTTTGAGCCAGTCAATCATCTGGTCCTTTTAGTTTGAGCCAGTCAGCTAAAGAGAGGAAGTTTGTTCCCATAGGAGACACCAATAGACAGAACCGCAGAAAACATTCCAATGGTCAATTAAGACAGCCCTATATAGTGTAACTCTGATCTTATTTATGAGAACTATTTGACTTTATTATTGCATGTTAATCATAAAAATAGGGCTCAGATGATGACTACTGGCCTCTTTGTTTCAGTTCAGTAACTAAAGCATTAAGCATGGCTACAACATTGGTCCATCAGGGTGAACTAGTAGGCTAGTTCACACCTGGTGCAATAGTTTCAACAGATAACAATTAAGCAACTCTAATTTGCCGGCCTGCAATAAAAAAAACAGATAGCAATTAAGCAACTTTAATTCGCCCGCCTGCACTAAAATGGCACAGGGATAGCTTTTGGCAAGGCCTTGTGAGCCTGGAGGGAAACTTTCTGGAACTTGGGTTGAGCTGCAGGTAAGTTCTTGTTAATGAGATGAAGCAGAATGCGCTCGAGCTCTTCACCGTCAGTCCATTCATGAATCTCAGGCTTCAAGAGCTTCCGGTTCTCAGTTATCAATTTCCAGACTGGGAAATCTTTCCTTGGCATCAGAAAATCTCCCTCTTTCAGCTTCAGGCTGGGGCAGAAATCTCCAGCCCCATCACCAAGGTAAATCATTCTTTTCTTCCCTTCCTTAGCCAAGGAGGCTTGAATCCTTTCTATAATCTTCCCCTGTAGGTAACAATAAAACCTTGATTAGAATAAGAGGGCCCTCAAGTCCTCAACTGGCCAAAACTTTCACCTAACAATCTGCGAACCAGACAGTCCATGTGTTAGTTAGGCAGTCTGTCCCAGTTTTAGTAATTTTTTGTTAGTTTCTGTAAAAGTTTATAACTGAATAATGTTGAAACAGGGAATATTCTGATCACATCAGAATATATATTTCCCTTTGCATGCATATATATATATATATATATATATATATATATATATATATATATATATATCATGCAAAAACATGATTGACTAATCAAAGCTAGCTTGAGTATATATAGCTACCTTGCACATGTTGGGTGGGCAGACATTGTTGCAGCCGTGGGGAGAAGTGTGGAAATCATGGTAAGGGCGGATTCTTAGCCGGCCTTCCTCGACATAGCCCGGGTTTGTGTGGATCTCCGAGAAGCACTCGCGGATGCCATGGTGTTCCAGGATGGTTTCTATGTAGAACACGTTCGCATCGCTCACTATCCTCAAATCACACCTAGAAAACATTCAAAAAATGAAAGTTTGCCGCAGGAAGATCAAATACATTTATTTATTATATATAAATATTACCCTAAAGCATAAGCTGATTTAATGGCAGGAACTATCCGGGGATGGATGGGCGTCCGTTTGAGAACCTCTTCAATGTCCTCAATCTTCTTCCCCTTGGCGTGGATCTCATTCATCATCTTGTCCTGCGATAACGGGGATTATCAGAGCCAGGGCCGGATTTTGGGGCCCCTAATCCAGACCTGGCCTAATAGGTAGTATATATATTTGTGATTATATTGGTTCAAAATTAGGTTTTTTGCATTTTCTCTTTGCAATTTTTTAGGTCTCACTTAGTTACTAGCACAGTGCCCCAACCAGCCCTTATCAAAGCAACACTGAGAGAAAAGAAAAGAAAAGATAAACTAACCATGACAGAGTTCCATGGCATGGTAGGGAGAAGTTGGTTGAAGCGATCAGTGAAACCCAACTCATCCACGAGCCAATTGTCGCTGTCCACGTCGATAATGGTCTTGTCGAAATCAAAAACCACCACGGTTCCGATTCCAGCCATTTGTTATTGTTTTTTTTGGTTTTGGTTTTGTTGGAGGTTAGGTTAGGAAGGGGACCAGAGAAAGAAGGGACAGGGAGGGGTAGTTACGTGTGTGTTTTGGGTGGAGAGAAGGTTGAGAAATAAGGGATATATATAGGAATTAGAGAGAAGATGCCAAGGGAATATTATTTTGGTATTTGGTGTTTGTTGTAGACCCTACTATTTCTGGGGGTCTATTTCCTATTCTTTGGGGAGGGGTGTGGTGTCGAGCCTCTACTACTGTTAGAGAGGCAGATGTAGGAATCCTACTAAATAGGCCTTTGTGATTCTAGCCGTTAGATTCTCCCGGATGATCTATGGTCAGCATTAAATGGGCTTTTTAGGCATGTGATTTAGGCAGACGGAAATAGAAATAATATGAGACAGAATATTCTGGGTGGGGGCAGTACATTCAATTCTACCCTCGCGGCTGTGAATCTCCACATAAATTAATCTGTTTACACAAACCCGAATCCATTGGAAAGTATTTTTTTTATTTAAAATATATAATGAATGTATACGATTAAAATAAATAGATAATATGAAACAATATATTAAAACATTCCATCTTTAATCTATTTCATAACATATTTTAAATTTTAAATATACATAAAAGATTAAAAGTTAAATACAAACTATGATAAAATATTTGTTATTTGTATAAGTTTGCACTATTTATATACTACGGAGTAATAAAATAAAATTACTTAATAAAAAATTAATTTATAACCTTCAAAAAAAATTAATTTATAATTTATTACATTATGTGTTTACAGTTAATATATTAGTCACGTGTAGTTAAGTATATGTCTGCAGATAATAAATTATGTCTTCAATTTATTTACAAGCACAAATATGTTAATTGAATGTTATGAATTACTTTATTTTTAGTTTGTTTGATTGATTGAATGGTAAGTGTTATTTTCTTTAATAACTTTATTTCAATATTTAGTTTTTTTTTAAGTATTAATTGATTTAGCGAGTTTAAACGGTTTTGTGTCATATCGTGTTGACATGATTCGAAATCTGTTAAGAAAACATGTTTATTGTGTCAGTCCATTTAACTCGTTTACAAATCGTGTTCCTGCTAAGAATTTTAACCCGTTAACTTTAACGTGAGATGTTTGTATTAATTTAGTTTTATCATGTTCGTGTTGTTAATGTATCAATTTATAAACGAATTCTCAATTCTAGTGGCGGCTTCTAAGTTGTAACGATTTGTTGATGTCTGAAGATATATATAGTGCAGCTAATTAATTTTGCTTTTGCAGCTAACGCCTATAGGGCATGGTGTCTCCCACTCTTCATAGCCCTTGCAAAAAAAGATAATAATAATAATACCTTTTATAAACACATGAATTTTTTAAAAAGAAAAAATTTGACTTTTTAAAAAAATTAATGGTATTACTTGTTATTGCAGGATACACTAATATGACTTTTATGTACAATATAATATAATATTACTTAGAGTAAATTATATCGTAGATCAAATTTTATCATATTCTTTTGAGTAACAGAGTAAATTTATACTCACAATCAAAATCAGAATCTGTCTATAGTTAATCGATTTAATTAAGAAGACCAATAAACTCTTCCATTAAAATCTAACTTAAACCTTGTAGTTACTAATATAACTATGTAAGTGACCAACTTAGTTGGGTTTCACCCAATATTCATCTTAAATTGCCATGCAAGAGAATGAATCATCTTGTCCTAGATCGGCACGGATATGAAGATGATTGACAAGGACATTAAGATGATTGACAACCATTAATGACATTTTTAGAATTACAAAAATAAAATAAAACAAAAACAATTTTAGAAATTTTAAACGGGAACATAAATCAAGTTGCATCTCCATATGTGAGATTGTGGGTTCAAATCTCAATAGAGGCGGTATTAACTCTTTGTGCTTCAGTATGTTGAGAAAGCAGTTGTGACTTCAAGCCTCAGTAGAGTCGATAGTATTAAAAAAATAAACCATATATTGAAATAATATATTTTATCTATCTCATTGTATCTGTCATGTTTGTTATCAATGAATCAAATTAACTATTTTTTCTTTGCATATTTTTAGTATTTATTAAATTATTTTTAAATTTATTTTTTGTGTTTAATAGTACTTTTAATGTAGTTTTTAAATATATAAATTTTATATACTAATACTAAACTTAGCATTATGAAAAATTGAATTAAAATTAACTTTAGTCAAATCTCATCAACCAAACCAGATACATAAAATGGGGCGAAATGAATATCAATATATGTATCATTTTAAATATCTCAATAAAATTATTATTTTTATATGTTTTATTATATAATCGATCAATTAGTGCATTTTTTTAATACTTCATGTTTTCATGAACTCTATGAACATGTCCTAAACCCATGATAAGGTAAATCGAGCCAAACTATACACATTTGCACACAAAAAGTTCAATCAAAATCCAGACCTCTAATGTTCACGGTGAGAATCGAACCCCATCCTATTACTATAAATAATTTTTAAATGTGACTTTTCATCTTCTAATTAGTGTCATTTTTATAAACCTTTTTGTATTATTTTTATGCCACGTCTATATTATGGACCAGGGTGCATGCACCCAAGGCATACCTTTTTTTTTTTCTTCCTTCCTTACATTTATTTCTCTTTTTTTTTTCTTTTTTTTTTTACAAATAAAATTAATATATAAAAAAACATATCATTAAAAAGCTCTAACTAATATTGTTTAGTCCCCATAAGTAGGGTACGGTACAAGTCTAGAGGGAAGTGAATAGTGGACTGTGGACTTGTATATTTTGAAAACTTTTCAAAGTAACGCAATGAAAATTTTTTGTTACCTCTTTTTAAACTTTGTTTGCAGGTATTCTACTCTTATAAATTTTAGGTTTGGTTGGCTATATACTAGAAAATAAATGGCAATAAATAAAGAGGGTGGGAGTGAAATTTTTGAAGTGGTTCGGCCAAAACCAAACCTACATCCACTCTTCTCCTTAAATTCCTATGGTAAAAACTTGTGTGAGACCGTCTCACTATGAGACGAGACGAGACGGGTCGGGTCAAAATGCAAATGTAACACTTATATCACTACAAAAAAACGCGAAAATAACGACGGATTTAGCGACGGATTTATTCCGTTGCTAATTTAACGACGGACTAGCGACGGTTTTGCGACAGATTTGCTTATTTTTAAAAAATTAAAAATTAGTGACAGATTAGCGACGGAATAGTGACGGAACTTGCGACGGAAAATTTTTGTCGTTAAATCCGTAGCTAATTTTAGCGGTAAATTTTCGCGTATAAATTTGCGACGGATTAGCAACGATTTAGCGACGGATTTTTATCAAAAATTTCGCACTCATTTTTTAGAAGCAAAATAAACCCAGGAGTAGTGGTGGGAATTTTTTTGACAAAATCTAGCGACGGAAATTTTAATCCGTCGCTACTTTAGCGACGGATTCAAAATTCTGTCGCTAGATAATTAACAAAACGAGCAAAACTTTTTCAAAATAGAAATCTAGCGACGGAAATTTGAATCCGTCGCTAGACTAGCGACGGATTTATATTCCGTCACTAAATCTAGCGACGGATTCAAATTTCCGTCGCTAGAGTAGTAACGGATTAGACTACAATTTTTTTAAAAAATAAATCTAGTGACGGAATTTGAATCCGTCGCTAGATTCTAGCGACAGATTCAAATTCCGTCGCTAAATCCAAATATAAAATCAGATATAAATATTTTAATTTGTTAACCCTAGGTATATAACCAATTAATTCCATTTCAGCCTTCATCATCTCACATTTCGTTTACCGCTCCAGCCCCCTCCGCTCTCTGTCTTCGAACTGCAAACCGACGACGAGGAACGGCGGTGGCGGTTGCGGCGGCGAGGCGAGGCGAGGCAGCGGTCAGCCGTCCGCCATTTCCAGCCTCGGTGTCTGCCTATCTCTGCTTCATCGTCGCATCGACCGCCCAGCTCTCTGCTTCGTCAAATCTTCATCGCCACTCGCCATCCTCGGCATCACTGTTCCGATCCGCCTATCTCTTTTTCATCTCCACAAGTAATGACTATTCCCTTATCAATTTCTTGTATATCTTTTTGTTTTTGATTCAAGGAAAAATTGGAATGTTTACTCTTTTTTTTGTCCTTATTGGATTGAAAAGATTAAAGTGCACTAGGAGGAGTGGTTTTTGGTACATTCCATAACAGTTAAATTTCTTTGGTCTTCAGCAACGCATCAAACGCCTTCCCATTTTGGCCAAAAGGATACATTTCGCAGCCTCTTTCACGGAGACGGGCAAAGGAAATCCCAGGTTTGACGTTCTTCACTGGAACTTTAATCCAGGTTCGATTCCTCTTCTGTTCTCTACCGATTTGCAGGATGCCCATTGATTATGTACATTTAAATTTAGTTTTATTTGGTTTTCTGTCTTTCAATTTTTCTAAGAATAATAAAAAAATATTGATTTTCTTTTTCAGTTTAAATTAATGGATTTATAAGTTTTGCTATTTCTTTGAAATGCTTGTGTTCAATGAAAGGCTGAAATATTGCTTGTTCATTACATAATTAGGTAGCTTTGATGAATATGAGGGTGTTATGCGTTATAGTTGTTATTTATTTATTTATTTTATCTTACCAGTTCCAACAACTTGAATTTTGCTGCTATGTTGCTTATCTGGATTTATTTATAAATAGGGAATTGTACACAGGTTTTATACATCAACCTGGACCATAATTTCATAATTTCTAATATTAGTAAGGTGGAAGTTCTGGTGGGTGGCAAAGAGCCACCGCCCACCAGTAGCTAGTAGGGTGGAAGCTTCTAACTGTTAAGCAAGTAGAATATTAAGAGAGAAGACACTTAATTACTAATAGCTTCATATGGAGTTTATAGTAACCTATGTATTTATAGGGTCTGAGCCTCACTATTATGACAGTTGATTGTTTTAGTCATTGAATTTACCTATCTAGACCTCAGTTATAAATTTAATAGAACCAAGGTAGGAAACATATCTCGCTTGTTTGTATGTTAAATTTTAGCTATATGTTGTACTCCTATTTTGGCCAACTTGAGCATGACCTTTTCATCTATTGCTTCTCTTTTCGAATAACTCCTCTATTTTGCAGGGCTTGTGGTTCAAAAGGGATTCTCCTCTTTGGATGTTGTCATGCATGACTAATGATTTATACAACTCATTAAGTAAACGAGGTGTTATTAGTGTCCAACAGCTATTGGATCTTTCTTCTGCAAATCTGCAATCTATTGTATAGGGAATTCTGTTGCTTCAAAATTGCATCAGGTTTGCTTTCCAGTCTTATAGATAGTTCTCTCTGAATTGAACTGTCATACTATTTCACTTTTCGTGTTCAAGCTATATGTATTTTTGTTTCTGTATCTTACTTGCAGGTTGTTGTCTCTCACCATATTGGAGGGTTAATGATGAATGTACAAGCACACACAGACAAACCAAAATTGCAAGAATATTTTAAGATAACAAAAGAGGTTAATAAAAGTTGTGTCTGCACTGCATGACAAGTTTCCCTTTTCCTTCTCAGAAAGAAGAAACTTCCAAGCAGTAGCAGACGGAGAGAAAACAGCCATTGTAGAAATTTTCAGATCTTTCCGGCACCCAATTGTTTGCTCAGCACTGGCCGGCCTCTTTCTTCTAAAAGGTATGCTTTGTTTATAGTTATATATATAGTACGGTCCATAAAATCTACCTAGCTAGCTAGTACCTTGAATATTATGATTCTCAAAAGTATGAAGCTATATCCATATCCATATATGCATAAAGCATTATTCTTTTAATCTTTTTTGGTAGTATATATATGACAACCACATTGGAGAGTTTGTCCTTAGTTTACTAATGTTTTTATACTGATTAAGTTATTATCATTTTTATTATATATACATATCTTAATTTAAAGAACTGCAATTGGCTACATTTGTTTACTGCAATTATTATATATTTTTACCCCTTTTAAAGAAAAAATAAAATTTGACAGAAATTACTTAATAGATTTTTGGTTACTGAAATTCCCTGCAATTTGTATTTTTTATTCACTTATTATTATTATTCCATGGTTTTTGTCCTGTTTGTGCTCCCTTATATCAAATGTTATTGTATGTTGAAGCTTTTTCATCATGTAGTGTGAATGAACTGAAACTATCAAGTTCTGGTGTATATAACTTTTGAATTCTATTAGTTTTGCACATTAGCTCACTCATGTTGTATTTATCTAGAAAAGCTATACACTGACTACAAGGAATCCTGAAATTGTTTGTGAAGTGACATGTGACTTAAAGAAGATCATGATAAATTTCATGCTGATACCGATGAATGCAATGCATGCATAAGTGTACAAATTATTTGATTTAGCGAACCCTAAGTCTTAAACTTTTAACCTGATAATTATGACATCGTCTTAACAAAACTGATAAACTCAAATTAGTGTCCCAAAGCCCGTGTTGATTTCCATCTTGGATTGCTTTGTGCAGGAAATTTCTATAGGATATGAAGTGCTTTCACATATGGTGCTAGGAAGCTCAAGAGAATTCAGACGATAAGATTGTTGGCAAGCTTCATAATTTTTTTGCCAACACTTTGGGTCGACATGGAAGTGGACAGAGGCCTGATGTTCAAGATCTTAGTCTAGTAGCTAGCTTTAATAGTTTCTGTCATGCACTTCGTGTTTCAGAGATTGATTCATCTCAATTTGAGGTCAATTCAAGAACGGAATATGGTAGTCCTACTGATACACACAGAGATTGTACATTTGATCCTTACATCATCAATTATATTATTGACCTATTATATTATAGGTTTATTGCATGTATGCGATATTAATTAGCGGATAAATTTATTATATTATAGGTTTAATGCAGGTATGTGAAATTAATTAGTGGGTAGATTTTTTTTAAAAAAATATTAAAATTTAACGACGGAAAAATATTGTAGTAAATCCGTAGCTAAGTATCAAATAAAATAAAGAATACTCACGAAATAGCGACGGAAAATATCCGTAGTTAACATTAGTGACGGAAAAATCCGTAGCTATTCCCTTGCAAAGTTCGTCACCAGATCATCGTCATAGTAGTCTAGCGACGGAATTCTTGTGGGTTTAGCGACGGAATTCCGTCGCTAGACTTAGCGACGGCAATTTCCGTTGCAATTCCCTCGCAAATTTCAACGTCAAAATCGTCGTTGGGTGAGATTTAGCGACGGATTTTTTTATGTAGCGACGGATATTTCCGTCGCTAGATTTAGCGACGGAAATTAATTGCGTCGCTGAATTCTAGCGACGCTCATTTTAGCGACGGACGAAATCCGTCGCTAATCCGTCGCTAAACTGTTTAGCGACGGATTTCTCCTATTTAGCGACGGAAATCGTCCGTCGCTATTTTCGTGTTTTTTTGTAGTGATATGCACAAATGTCATACTTATATGCTCAAATGTAATACTAATCAGGAATACAATTTTTGTTACTTATTAGGGTAAATGTAATACTTTTAAGGGAAAATACAATACTTTTACATTTCGATTTAAAAGTATTACATTTTTCTTCAAAAGTATTATATTTGCCCTTATAAGTGAGAGATACTTGTCAACATTACTTATTATGAAAAATGTATTATTTTTTCTCTTATAAGTAACAAAAATTGTATTTTTAATTAGTGTTATATTTGAGCATATAAGTGTGAGATTTGCACATATAAGTATGACATGCATTTGCATGGTGTTTTGACCCGACCCGACCCGTCTCACGAATAAGGATCCGTGAGACGGTCTCACACAAGTGTGACCCCAAGGAAGATTGCACTATCACCACTAGTAAGCCGAGAAACCTAAATTATTATTATTATTATTATTATTATTAAAAAGAAGAAGAAGAAAGAAATAGCTAGAGGGATAAGGCTGAGGTGGTATAGTTTATGTGGATGATATTGTATTATTATCCGTGCAAATCTTAGTCAAATTCAACAATTTAAAGATTATCTTTATGATTTTTCCGTATAAAGGATTTGAAAGCTCATCAGCTCTAAACGTTTTCTTTTTCTTTCTTTCTTTTTTCTTCTTTTCGCGTTTGCGAATGTCTTTTAGTGAGGAAGATATAAATCTTTGTCAGTGGAAATATGCCTAAATTTAGTGTACACAAATGTTTTGGAAGCAAGAAGGTGCCATACAACTCCACGTTCACTACTTGACAATTACAAGTAATTGTCTTGTTATATAGTTATGTTTATAGTCAATTGTCTAATTTTCTATTCAATTCAATCAATTAGCGGTGTTTATATATATATATATATATATATATATATATATATAGGGTCATGTTCAGGTGTGGTCGTGCTCTTACGTGCGGCCGTGCGGTTTACACTACTCAATGTTAAGAAATGCACCACTCAATGTTACGAAATACACCACTCAATACATTGAGTGGTGTGTTTCTTAAATATGAAACACACCACTCAATGTTATTAATGAGTGGTGCATTTCGTAACATTGAGTGGTGCATTTCTTAACATTGAGTGGTGTAAACCGCACGGCCCCACGTTAGGGCGCGGCCACATTTGAATAAAATTATATATATATATATATATATATATATATATATATATATATATATATATATATATATATTGTATTTCGACTAAAAAAAAAAGGTACTAAATATTATGTTCTTTATTTTATATTAGAAATTATATAAAACAAATAGTTTAAATTAAATAAGGATATTACCAAGTATGTAAATGGATTGAAAGTATATATTTGATGAATAAATTAATAATATGGTCCTAGAGCACATATTCTACGTAATTTGTTTTAAATATTCGAGCATAATAATACATTAATACCAATTTAGGTATATTATTAAGTATTTTCTATAAAAGAAATATATTAAATTTGATCGTACCAATAATATACCAAACATCATAATGGCAATTTCAAAGTAGGCATGTGTAATTTTTTTCTCCAAATAGTCATGATTCTTTACAATTTGTTCTAAATTTTCTCAAATTCTTTCCGTCTAAAGAATCTATGTCCTACTATCGGGGAATCTAAATCCAAATTGCATGTACCCAATCCAAACCAAATTGACTTTTAAGGTAGGTTTTATTAATCGGGTTGGAGGCATTGAATTTTTCCCCAATCTGTCCATATATCTAATTTATGGGCAAATTATTGTGTGGACCATTGTCCACATAATGTATTGAATGTGGTAAAAATTGATAGTTGAAGTCGAAAGACTACGGATGGTCAATTTGAAAGTTTAGGACTAAACATGCATGGCAAAACCACTATACTCGGAGAACCCCATATGACATTAACTTCAATTTTCACTATTCATAAGTAATATTCAACAATACAATACACATGCATATCCTTTCTATATTCTCTATATTCTCTCTATATTATCATATACTCGTTATTTTAACGGTTGTGTTGACTAGTCATTGACTTCCCAAAAATCATAAAACCAATAATATCCATACGTTATCGTTGATATATATATATATATATATATATATATATATATATATATATATATATATATATATAGCTTAGGGGCGTGCACTTAGTATCGATGCTCAGTGTACATTTTATTTAATTTGCACCTGTAATACATTTTACTTGCACTTAGGTTCACTATATGAAACTACTACTTACACTTGTAATGCATTTTACTTGCACTTCAATGTTCAATTATTTATGAAAATGTCACTGTGTTTTTTGACCAATGCTTAATGTGGGACCAGTGCGGATACACCATTAAGTATGCAAAAATGCACTAATAATATTAAGAAATGCACAAAACGCAACAATGTGAATCAAACAATGGAATAGTAACCAAACCTCACGTTAGAGTTGTTCCTAAAGAGGAGACCCCAATTAAGAGATAGGCATGCAGATAACATTCAAATAGTGGATTAACACATTAGGCAATAATTAATTAAGGTTTGTCATGCACCTACATACATGCATGCACGCTGACTACTAGCTAGCTTGCATGGCTCTTTATTGTTTGAGTTGAGTAAGTAAAGCATGGGTGCTACAACATTGGTCCATCAGGCCGGGCGAACTAGGATAGCTATCCTAGTAGCTACCTGCACTGCACTAAAAAGGCACAGGGATAGGTTTAGGTAAGGCCTGGTGAGTGGTCTGGAACTTGGAATTGGTTTCATCAGCTGCTGCAGGTAAGAATTGGGTCTCTTCTTCTGTGCAGATTTTGTTAATGAGATGAAGCAGGACGCGCTCGAGCTCTTCACCGTCACTCCATTCATGAATCTCAGCCTTGAAGAGCATCCGGTTTTCGGTTATCAGTTTCCAGACTGGGAAATCTTTCCTTGGCATCACAAAGTCTCCCTCTTTAAGCTTCAGGCTGGGGCAGAAATCACCAGCCCCATCACCAAGGTAGATCATTCTTTTCTTCCCCATCCCTTCCCTACCCAACGACCCTTCAATCCTCTCTATAATCTTACCCTGTATATATGTTGATAAAACCTTGATTAGCTAGAATAAATTTATTAATTAAATTAATAATTGAATTGAAGCACGTGCTCCATCTCAACTAACAGCCTAAGCTTATAGTTGGATTGCACATTTATGTTTATATATTATTTATGCTCATCATTAATGATTTGCATGTCTGCCTATTCATCACCCACTCCTATTTTTTTTTTAATCAATTTATGTCAGACTAATTCTAAACCCCAAAACCTCGACCTCGGAGAGGTGCTGGAAGAGGTAAATGTAGAAGTAGATTTGAGTATATATATACTACCTTGCACATGTTGGGAGGGCAAACATTGTTGCAGCCGTGGGGAGAAGAGTGGAAATCGTGGTAAGGGCGGATTCTTAGCCTGCCTTCCTCGTCCACATACCCCGGGTTTGAGTATATTTCCGAGAAGCATTCGCTTATGCCGTGGTGTTTCAAGATTGTTTCTATGTAAAACAGGTTTGCATCGCTCACTATTCTCAATTCACACCTGCAAATTAATTAAAACACCCACAACATATATATGCATTTCAGTAACACACAAAAAATGTTTAATTTGCACATTATTATTACCCTAAAGCATAAGCTGATTTAATGGCAGGAACTATCCGGGGATGAATCGGCGTCCTTCTGAGAACCTCTTCAATCTCCTCAATCTTCTTCCCCTTCGCGTGGATCTCATTCATCATCTTGTCCTGCAACAAAAGATACAAATCAATTAAGAAACAGGCCGGGGTATAGGAAGAAGGTGGAGAATATATATATAGAAGTAAAATTAAATATAGTAACCATGACAGAGTTCCATGGCATGGTAGGAAGAAGCTGGTTGAAGAGATCAGTGAAACCCAACTCATCCACAAGCCAGTTATCGCTGTCCAAGTCGATAATGGTCTTGTCGAAATCAAAAATCACGACCACGCTTCCACCCATTATATTTTTCTTTTCTTTTGTGGGAGAGTTAGAAGCAGGGCTACGTGTTTTAGGTGGAGAGAAACCTTGGAAATGAAGGATATATATATAGGAATTGAACCAGAAAATGTGAATCAGAGAGACGTAGGGATTAGGGAAGATGCCATGGGAATATTATTAGTCATTTGATTTTTTTTTTAAACACATTTTTGTTTTACTTGATTTTGAAAACACATTTTTTTTTTTTATAAATTTACTCATAATAGAATAAAACTTTGCCAAAGATTTTGTTGTCCAGTGACACCAAGATACTCCTTTATATGGGTAGTATTCAAAATAGAATAAAACATTTTTAAAAATGCATTTACTCAGAATATAATAAAACTTTTTTAAAAAAAATACTCAGAATAGAATAAAACTTTAAAAAAAATGCATATACCACAAGGTTGTCCTTGAGCGAAGATCAACTTCCTTATTGTTGCTACCTCATTGACTAATGTGGTTTTGGTCTCAACAGTCTCCTTAGTAGATTTCTTCGCAGCCAGCTTTTTCCCCTTCTTGAATAGAGATTTTTACTCCTGGCCATTTGTTTCAAAATCTCAACCATGTTAGTTTGGTTTGCGTGATAATGTGTATGTTGAAAGTAAACAAAGATATGGAGAGTGATTTATATAGTGGTTCGGTCAAAATCAAGCGTACTCCACTCTTCTCCTTAAACTCTAAAGATATTTGTACTAATCCCTTTCGTACAAAAACATCACTCAAGCCTTAAACACAAAGTCGGCCTTGACTATCTAAGTTTTTCAATTGCACACGAGTTTATTCCGCCTCTTTTTACTTTTACAAGTAGAGATACATGTTTTCAAGTGCAAAGTTTATGTTAATTCAGAGCATGCAATAGATCTGGATGAATTTAATGGTGGAGAGTTGTGCGCAATTTTCACCTAGGGAGTCCTTTATCCTAAGCTATATATATATATATATATATATATATATATATATATATATATATATATATATATATATATATATATATATATATATATATATATATATATATATATATATATATATATATATATATATATATAAAAGCACACACACAAACACACGGAGTAAATAATTATATTTCCTATCGATGTGAATTGCTTTATTATATAGTTATGTCTATTGTCAATTGTCTAATTTTCTATTCAATTCAATCAATTAGCTGTGTTCATTTTTTGGTTTAATATTTTGAATTTTTTTATAAAAAAAAAGTTAATAAATATTATGTTCTTTATTTTATATTAGTAAATATATTTTTAAAAAAAGTTTAAATTCAATAAGTATACTACCAAGTATCCAAATGGATTCAAATCTTGAAAGTATATATTTGATGAATAAAGAATATGGTCCTAGAGCACATATTCTACTTAATTTATTTTAAATATTCGAGCATAATAATACCGATTTACGTATATTATTAAGTATATTCTATAAAAGAAATATAATAAATTTTAGGGAAAAGGGTCAAATAGGTTCACCTTTCGCCATGGTCGTCTTGCTCTGGTGGAAGGCGACCAATATTTAATTATATTGTAAATAATTAAATATAATTATGGTAGCATTTAATATATATATATATATATATATATATATATATATATATATATATATATACACTAACAAAGTTAAACGGTATAAGAGTAATTTTGTCTGATAAAAATTATAGCACAATGTTTGTAGCACAATATACATCTCAATAAGCAAGCATAGAAATATGAGCATAAATCAAGAGTAATAACATGAATTCACTCTTATAATTTTTATATAATATTTATATTTAAATTATATATTATTAATTATGAAATAATTAGTATTTGCAAATATGTATGTATATTTTTATATTTACATGTTCCCTTCACATTTCGTTTCCTATATTTTTTTTAAAGAGCAAATTTTATGTTAAGTCCTGGACTATTGTAGTGTTGCCACACTTTGTCTTAGTCTTTTAAATTTGCTTAATGATATTATTGACTTTTATTTAATTGTCACAATAAGTCACCCGTTTAAATTTTTGTCATTCTACTATTTAATGAAAAGCTTACATACGTGTAATTTCATCATTCAAACATTTGTCCCAACATATAATTTCTCGGCTTCTATCATAAGCTCTTTTAATTTAATTGAATAATGAAATTACATATTAACTCTGATCTCTTTATTAATGATGAAATTTAAATAGAAAACTAATTGTGGCAAGTACATGAAAACCAAAGATGTAATAAAATAAAATTAAAAGGTATGACTAAATTAAATATAACAATGTTACAATAATTGATGATTAAAAGTGAAAATTACTTTTATTTAGTTTTTCTTTTTCCGTTCCTAGTGTTGTTTGCCCGCATTTTGACAAACATTAAAGTTGGGTTCGTTAGTTGGCTTTGCTTTTCCTTCAAAGGTTCTGTGGAAATTTCTTAGGTCATACAGTATTGACATTATTGTACGAAATAAAAACAACAACAACAACATTAATAATAAAAGTAGTTTCATTATGAAAAAGAACCCACAAACTCAACTTGTATGTCAATATGCCATCATATCCTCCAAAATTAATAGTAAATAATCCCTGTGACTTTTGGAAATTAAACATATATGGTTTTTTTTTTTGTCAAGCCAAGCCTTAACTGTATGAGGCAGTTTTAAGTTCGTATCATACTCAGTTTAATTCCCGTTTGCACCGGCCGGTTGGCTCAATTAAAGTGCAAAGTACTGGCCAGATAATTGATTTAGGGGGTTCAAACATATATGAGATTTCGGTTGTTATACCATGGATCTGGGGTCCATGTTCACAATTTTAAAACTCTATGTTCATAATTTTAGAACTTTATGTTCACAATTTTAGAACTCTATGTTCACAATTATGGAACTCTATATTCACAATTTGATAACTTTATATTCACAATTTCATAATTCTATATTCAACAGTATAACACAATTTTTGAATCTATATTAACAAAATTGTTAATATTGAGTAATGTAATTTTGTATATTGAGATCTAAAATTGTGAATATAGCGTTCTAAAATTGTGAACATAGAGTTCTAAAATTGTGAATATAGACCCGATTCCATAGCATAATTTGTCATGAGATCTGATTCAACCTTTTTTTTTACCAAAAGGTTCAACCTTTATTAAACATATATACCTAAAATGATAATATTTACTAAATAAATCATGTTAACCTTTTTGACTTGATCATGATGCTGCAATTAAATATTTCCCAAAAAGCTTTCCCCTACACGGCCTGTTTACTCAAAAAAGTTATGGTTACTTATTCATTATTGAAAGTTTGGACTTTTCTTAAAGATTTTCAACATTTCTTAAAATATATATATATATAAGCTAAAAAAACCATAGCATGATTCTTAAAGTGCTTATATTAAAATGTCTATCTCATGCATGGGCTCACCAGAGGTAAAACTCAACTAGTCAATTAATTTAAAATACTTTTACTCTCAGGACACAACTCATCTGATAAACTAATTCACAATATTTTTACTTATCTGGTCAAACAATGCAAAATAACTTCATAAGTTTTTGCTTAACGGAGGCGGCATTGGGCAAGTGTACAAGTTTTTTGGGACATGTATGCCAGTTGAAGCCCATCCTGCAATTTGTCACCTCCACTAGTCTCCATGACAGGGCGATGATAGGCCCTTAAGTTTGGAGTTCAAACTTACAATAGCAAATTTTTGTTATGGGTTAAGTAATGCAACGTTCATAAAGTGTAACTACGCAAATTATATATATGGTGGACTAACGTCCACTTGCATGGCGGATCACTATCCAAAATGATGTCATTTTATATTAAGTATCAACTAGTCCATCATGTTTAATAACATTATCCTATACTATGTTCATAATATTTGTTGTATATGTACATAATATTTAGAGAAAATGGTCAAATAGGCTCTTGAACATTTTATAAAAAATTCAATTAGGCTCACGAACTTTTAAAAAGTGCAATTAAACCCTCAAACATGTCAAATCGAAGCAATGAAGCCCAAAAATTGGTAATTGACCTGTTATCACCGGTCATTTGCATTTTCCGGCCACCGGCGTCAGTCCGGCGATCGGCGACGACCGAATGGTCGCCGGTCACCATTTCCGACAAAAAGGTCGCCTTCTCAGAGACACGACAAGTGTACGAGTAGTGCACTATGTAGATTAACGCAACCAAAAAATAAATAAAAATTCGAAAAGAATTGTTCAGTACGTGGAGCATAATTCTCTTACTCGATTGAGCTTCAAAAGATTAATTTACATCTCTTATGTGAATTACAAGCTATTCTATAGGAGTCAAATTTACTCCGTATATATATACCACCGATCAGTCGCTATGAATCTCCCTCGTCACCCAAAAGAAAAAAGTAAAAGATAAAGGAAAAGCAGGTTGATGGCGAATGGCTATGGGTGCATTGCATTGCATGCATGCTTTTTCAATTCGTTGTCACCTTTTGGACCTCGTAATGACCAACATAATATTAAATAATTATGTTAACCAATATCTTTCTCCATATATATAGAAAAGCCTAAGATATCCTATCATATCATATATATGCAACATCTACCTCAACATTCCAATGGAATTGTCCCTTCCGCACCATACCTTAAAAGCGGGAAAACTCAGATACGTTTATATTCATTTTTTAAAATATTTTTAAAATTTTAAAAATACAAGTAAATATATTTTAATTTCTATTTTCAATTCATTCTTAGCTTCTAGAAAAATAGAGATTTTCTACAGATAGTACGTAAACATAGTATTGTTAAAGCAAATGAGTCTAAAAAGCTTTAAAATTCAAATAGAAAATAGAAAATTATTTTTTAATAATATTATTAATATTATTGGGGGTCTTGTTATAAATTGTTTTATTAGAAATATTTACTGAATTTATTCAAAATATTCATTAAGTAAAGTAAATGTCACATGTAGGTTTAGTTTCTGGAAAAATAAAATTTATTTTTCTGAAAAAAATATCAAAAACAAAAAAAAATTGTTTTTCGACATTGTTTTTCATTTTTTTTCAATTTACAAATTTGTAAAATAGTTTTTTCTTGTTCAATTTTTTTTCAAATAAAAAAGCACGAATAAATTCATTTATAATGACTATTATTATTACGGAGTATTATTATTACATATATACAAACTTCTACTTTACTCAACTCGATGAACTTTGATTTGGAGCAATTTTAAATGTCCAGATTAACTATCCCACCCTTAGAGATGTCCATAATTCAGCAAGAAAATTAGTCATTGTGTCTGACGGTAGATATCCTAGGCAACATCCAAAAAAAAAAAAAAATCTATACTTCACTTATATATCTACTGATATCATACATCTACAAATCACCAATCTATATACATCTAGCATTACCTACAATATCACCACCCTTGTCTACTCAATTATATTCATATCACAACTATTATTCATACTATCTACATATGCAAAACTATAACTACATATATTGTTGTTGTTGTTATACACATGTTACTAGCAGGGACGACAATAGGTAAGTTACTCATCTATTTAGCCATTTTTAAATTTGAGTTCAATTAAATTCAGAACTACCCTTACACTTCACTTGCACAGTTTCACAGTTACACCGTTGACGAAATCTAATTAAGCCACTGATCTCAAACATTCAATTGCCCAAATCTGTCCACACGGACTCATGGGAAAGGGGACTTACCTGAACAATATAATGGCCTATATGTGTGTGTGTGTGTATATATATATATATATATAAATATATATATATATATATATATATATATATATATATATATATATATATATATATATATATATAAAGAAAACACATTTTCTATTTTACTAATTATAATTTTTCATTTCTCAAAAAAAAAATCCATTATTAAGCATATCATTAACTTTGTTGTGTACACATATAGTACCACAAAACACCCGGCCCCCTCTAGATGTTGGTTATGCCAGACAAGTTTGCATCGTCCGGCTGGCCGACCATACTTTTTGTTTTTCCATCAAAAGATGTGCTTTTAATTGCAAAAGTTGATTGTATGATTAATGATTATATATGTCATATATGTTTGTAAGTGTTTAATTCGAATGTATAATTTGGTCTAGTTCGATCATTATTGTGGGTATTAATTGTTGTGTACATGTATATGTACGTATACGGGCACACTCCTATAAAAATCACTCATAATGAGAGAATTAAAAATCAATCAGTTATTCATCTCAAAAGATTTACCAGATTTGAAACAATCAAAGAAAAAAAATATGGTGACATTTTTATAAATAACTCAAACTTTAAAGTATGATTAGTACACTATAAAGTGCAACTTTCAACACTGTAGAATGCAACGGAGTAAAGTTATAGAGTGCATGTTCACAACACTTATACATATTTGGGGTTACACTCTATGCCATTGTTAATTGCACTCTATATATATAGTGTTGTTAATTACACTTTAAAGTTTGAGTTATTTACTAAAATGTCACTACATTTTATCCTCCCTCATTACTTAAAAGTTGTTAGATATTTTCATTTCATATTTACAGCTCTAAGTGGTTCATATCTTAATTCTCTACTTCGACAATGTCTTTTATTTGGTCCAAATTATATTTGGCTCCCATGAGAACATGGCTTCTCGTGCAAAGTATGGACAAATTCTAATCATTGATCTAGTAGATCTAATGGTTGAAAAATAAAGAAAAATAAGAGGCATAAAAGAAAAGAAAAAAGGCAGGGTCCATTACATTTTGAAAGTTTGTAATATTTATAAAATTAATCCTGCCATTTTTTCTTATTTTTTAGCTATTGATCATCCAAGATTGGACAGTTTAGATTAGTCCACACTTCTCATGGGAAGCTTTGTAAAAAAAAAGTACATTTTGTCCCGAAAGCGAGCTGAGTGAATATAGTATGATTCTCGTATTGAATGGTCACAATTGAACCGATTAACATACATCATGCATGTCGATCAAATTTGTTACATAAGATTATTTACCTCTCTACTTTTCGATCGAGTCCATCACACAGTAACTACGTGTTTCCCTTATCTCATTCAATAAAAATTTTACAAAGTTTTTTACATGGGAAGGCGCACTAAAAATAATCAGTCAAATCTCCTCCATAATATAAAGTTGGACTAAAAAGTGAGAGGAGTATAATATATCAACAGGGACGTTGAGGAAATGCAATGATATTTTGCGTGTGTTGCATTATGTGTATTACATTTTGGAGGGTGACGCAGCCTTCCATCAGCAAGCATGTAGTCTGGCAAATGACCATATAATATAAGGTAAATTTAGCAGTGGTGTGACATCATCAGGTCATAAAGATATTTTAGAGTTATTATATTATGTTAAAGCAAATTATAATCACGTCTGCATGCAACTATACAGTAGAAGCTTTTAAGCTAACAACCATTAAATGCACCTAAAAGAATGAAAAAAAAAAAAAAAAAAAAGAAGAAAAAAAAAAGAGGTGTTCTCGATTTCTTTAAATACCTTTAGGGCGTGCATGATAGATACAAACATTAGTAGACTGATTATTACGAGGAATTTGAGTGTGAATGTGTGATGTGGAGAAAATAAAATATGATATGAGAAAAAAGTTTTAAAATGAAAAGAAATAATAATTTTCGAGTTATAAGAATGGTCTTACTATACGGATGTTAATTCAGTTAATAATCGAATTAAAATAATTAAATTTGTAAATGCTTGTATTAACTGTTAATTGAATTAAACTTTCTATTTTCGAATTAATTCATCTTAATTTTTTTTATTAACCGATTAATGGAAATATTCTAGTAAAATTTAAAATTCTCTAAAATTTATAAATAAAATTATTCAATCTATGTTTTACACCACAAAATAGTTATTTCATCAATATATAAATGAAAAAAATTGAAAATATCTAAAGAGATATTCCAAATTTCTATAATAACATGTTTTATATATTGTAATAAGATTCAAATTTCTATGCCCTACTCGTCTCACAGGAAAATTTGCCTTTAATTATATATGTGTGCCCCAATTAGATTTCTAACACGGAATGCATCTTTTGGGGACTTTGCGAGTGGAAAAATTGGCCACTAATAGTGCACAACTATTGCCTGATTGTAACATAACAAAAGATGAATTATTTAATTACACGTTTATTATACTGTATCTCTAAACTTTTGACAATCTGTCAACCTAGGTCAAGGAGCGCAGCATTAGAGCATTCCCACCTTTGCAAGTCAGTATTGGCACATATGTGTGTGTGTGTATATATATATATATATATATATATATATATATATATATATATATATATATATTAAAAATAGAAATAAAAATGAAATAAGTCATTGAATTATATTATTTATCAAAGGTAAAAATTTGTGTGAGACTGTTTCACTGGTCCTTGTTCGTAAGATGGGTCGGATTAATATGAAAATGTAATACTTATACTGAAAAATGTAATACTAATCAGGAATAAAGTAGCTCTTCATATAGGAGATCATGGGTTTGAGTCTCAGTTGAGATGATATTTACTTTTTGGACTAAAAACAAATAATGTTTTTATATTTATTATATTAATTAATGTAAACTGTGTTAATTTGTAAAAATTAAAAGTTTATAATGTTAATTTTAAAATGTCAAACAGTTTAGTTTACTCCGCTCGATAAGCATGATAGCCCAATGTTTTAGAGTTGGGGTCAAAAATTTTAAATCTAACCTCTAACAAAATATTGATAATTAAGGTCATAACGATAAACCCCTACAAAGCTAGCTTGACGTCGAATAGAATGGCTCGATAGACATCCTAGAATGAATAAAAAAAATGTAGTATTGAATCAAATCTTAAGGCGAAAAATATGTTAAATGTTTTATTGAAATTAAAAATAAAATTATCGTTACGATAAAAACCATTTTCCTTCAGTACATAACATTATAATTTTAGACAACCAAATGTTCAGTGAATCAGAGTGGCGCAGCGGAAGCGTGGTGGGCCCATAACCCACAGGTCCCAGGATCGAAACCTGGCTCTGATAAGAGTGGCTTCCGATTTATTTTTTAAAAGTTGGACTGTTAAGCGGCAGGCCTTTGCAATGGACTGTTTTTTAGGCCCAATACTTTTTACTCCAGCCCATTCAAATAGAGAGAGAGAGAGAGCATTATATATAGAACGCAATAAACTAAACTACGTAATAGATATAGATTGAGGAATTTACTTGATTTATTCTTAAAACATTTAAAAATTAAGGTTTATTTTTGAAAAATAAATATTTATAATTTATTACTGTTGGAAAATGGGGTGGAAATAAAAGTAGTATTCTTTATTTCAAAAAAAATAATAATAATAAAAGTAGTATTCTTTACTATGCATGTTTGGCCGATAGAGACAAAGAAAGAACGGTAGAAAACGAATAAAATGTGTCGTGTATGAATACACTACCTTAAGGGTCGTTTGGTTCACGGGCCAGGCCCGTTAGCGGGCTGTCTTTTTTGTAGCCCCAACCCGCCCCGCGGTGGGACGGGTGCGGACCAGCCTGTGAGCTTCGTCCCACTTTGACAGTACTAAGCTTAGTAATTACAAAACACATTACTCTTTTATTCCTTTACTTTTGAACAGTGAAATCAACAATAAAAGGAGAAAAAATGAAAATAAAAAAAATAAAAAGGTTATATATATATATATATATATATATATATATATATATATATATATATATATATGTGCATTATTATATATTTATTTTTTTTGTATTTATTTATTTATTTTGATTCAAATTTATATTTACTAACAAACAAATTGACTCATTATACTTAAACCAAGTATTTTATTCTCATAATCATTTTGATTCTAAAGTTTGAACCAAACACACCCTTATTTCAGCCACAAAATATTAAAATAAATCAAATAATGATAATCATGCAAGCAAACGTGTCCAGGCACAAATATCATCTTAGACTGTGTGCTGAGCATATAATATATAGACATAAATGAACTTTTTGAATTGGTAAGAAATGTATAAGCTCTTTTGCTTAGCACTTGAATCCCCTTTAACAATATTAACCACCGCTTCAAAATCAAATTTCACCTCAACTTTATTGGATCATTTATCCTTTACTAGGCAAAAGTCCTCCACCAATGCTCAAAGCTTTACAATGTAAATGTCGATGAAGCCAATCATATCTCACACAATTGACACTAATAAACTTCGCTTGCTTCCATTCGTTTTAAGCTTAAGAGTTAAGATGGCCCTCTAATGATGGAATCCAATTGACCTATCGAAGAATTCCATCGTTAATAGTATATATTCCTTTTAAAGATATGATGATGCTCCCACATTTTTCGCCAACCAAATAGTTATCTCGACCCATTGATCTCTTAAACTTGTCATAATTATTATTATTTTTTTTGTTACATCGTATTATCATGTGGTATACCAATATAAAATAACAAAACATCAAAAAATTAATAACTATTCAAATCTATATAAATATTGATAAATATTCCAATTCATATACAATAATTATTTATTTTATATATCATATATAACTTTTACGGTTGTTGGTATTTAAAATTAAAATTAAATAATAATAATAATAATAATAATATTATTATTATTATTATTATTGAATTAAAAATTAAAAATTAAAAATAAATATTATTATTATTATTATTGATATTATTACTACTACTACAACATTCAACCAAATCAAACAGATTTGTTTAATTTAAAAAAAAAAAATCTAAATTGTTAAAATCAGTTGGTTCAATTTTATTTTTTAGATTTAGTTATAAAAGTTGTCAAATTTGCATAAAGAATAGACAACTCTCATCAACATCAATCATTTTAAAAAATATATAATGTACACATAAAAGTATACAACTGAATACAGATTTATGAAACAATTTTCTTCTATTTCTCTTTTTAAGAAATCAACTTCTTATATGGGTTTAGATTATAAGTTCATAAATTTAATACCTAACTTCTCATTTTTAATGTGGATAAAAAAGATTTGTAGACAACAACAACATGCATATTCAGTATTCACTATGTTGCCCGCACAGGTTTAGTTTATTGATTCAATAAGCAATATTTGATAGAATAGATCAATATTTGAACTTGATAGCGACAGTGTTACGCTTAAAGTGAACAAATCTTTTATACTTCATTAAATCATCGTGATTTAATCATTCCAAATGCTCGGTCGAACCGGGATAATATACTAATATTAAAGAGAGGGGAGAAGATAGACTATCATAAACAAACGAACCAAACTAAAGCTAACAGGTTTAATCAAGTTTAATCAACAATTTTTATAAATAAAATTAAAAAGATAAAGGACACAAACGTAATTTCGGACAAGCTGACCTTTGTGTCTTCTCCAACAAAGCCCGGGCTTGAATAAAATATTCACTAAACCATTCTTCACGGATTGTCACGGTTTTGGCATCACCAACCAATCAGACACGACCGTCCTCTCATCTCATCACCAGCATGACGTGCGATTCGACTCTAGCAAATGACACAGACGGTGAGTTTAGAGAAACCCGAAAATATGAAAAAGAGAAATAATTGACAGAGAGCTTAGACGGAAGGAGAACGCTGCGGTTTGCTAATTGCTTCGCCACTCCGAAATTCCAAATTTCTCCTCGCCCCCATCTTCGACTCGACTCTAGAGAGAGAAAGTGAAAAAGGAAGAGGAAATCGCAATCTGCGTTGAAGGCCATGTGGCGTTGTTGATGTTTGCACTTGTAATGGCTGAATCTGAATCCGACATTATTTTTCACCAAGGTTGCAGCTACAAGGCCGATCGTTTTTGTTCCCCGATGAAGTGAGAGCTGCGTGTGATTAGTTTCGCATTCTTTGTCCGATTCGAGTTTTTTCCCCTCCGATTTCGATTTCGCGTTGGTGCTTTGCTCGGCTGGTGATTCTGAGGGAGCAGGAAAAAGATGTTCAGCGGTGGTGATGGTGGCGGGGGCGGAGGAAACGTCGCGGGCCCGCCACAGCATCTTGACTGGAAATTCTCTCAGGTATTTGGTGAGCGTGCGGCCGGAGAAGAAGTTCAGGAAGGTAAAACCTTTTCTACAACTCTCATTTTCTCTGCTCTGCTGCCTTCGGATCCGTCGTCTGTTTGTGTCACTGATCCTTTAGGGTTTACGTTTCGCTTTTTGATCTGTTTCCTGCTCGATAATCGCGGCAAGCTTAGTTGATTAAATGCCAAGTTAGAAGCTTTTACATGTGGATTTTGATTAGCATGAAGGAGACATGAACTGTTTAAGCTCCATTGAGCTCACTGTTAGTTCGGTTTTGACATTTTAGATTTTTGGACTTCTTGTCCAGATCTATGATTGTCTTTGATATGCTTGAATAGAGTGATTGTAATAGGTCTTATTGTTGGGGCAACACAGATATGAGATTTTTTTAACCTTAAATTGCAAGCATCAATTCCCAATTGGTGGTGTCTACTCACTATTGTATTAATGTGAGTTGTTTATCACTTGACTTATTGCATATGTTGAACTGTCTATAGTTGAGCATTGATTTATGATAGATTAAGTCATGGGCTGTAAGTGGTGGTGGTGGTTGTTGATTCAGAACACCCGTGTGTGGATATTCTTTTGCATTGGTGTAATTAGCTTTAACTACATTTGGTTTTGAGACATGTTGGGAAACAATTTACAGCTTCCCCCATTTTTGTCTGAAATGATGAATAACCAACCAGGCCAAGGTGCACATCGCTTTGTGCTCAAATTGTGGGAAAAACATCCTCATGGCCAATGTTGTTTTAAATGTGATCTGACTGTATAGTTAGATTTATTTGAATGTTTTGACTATCGGACTCACATGTAGCTGACTAGCTGAGTACATTCTTAAAAGGAAAATTGTGCTTGCAGGCTTGCAGCTTAATATCTTATCATGTTATTCTGCTGAAATCTAATTCTTCTTAAAAGTTATTGAATTTGTTGAGTGGCAGTAGAATATTTATGTTACACTGCATGTGAAATTGGATTCATTTCTCATGTCTTGTTCCTTACTAGGTCCATCGTATGTAATAAATGAGAGGATATAGATGTTTTCTTGTGATTCATGGTGGGACGTCTAAATGGATAGAACAGCATTAGTAAGTTTGACAAGTTATTTTTGAGGTCTTATTGATGGGTTTATATCACGGTAAAGGGAACGTTCTCGAATTATGAATGCATGCTCTGCCGTGATGTTAGGGTCAGAAACTATAATCATAATTATGACCCGAGTACTTATGGATGCTACAAAAATTTATTACTTTGGGAACTTTTGTAGTCCCTGTTCTGTTTTAAAAGTTGGCTAGTGTTTCGTGAAGAACACACATGGTGGATTAACAAGTTATATTTTATCTATAGAGATTAGAGAGTAATGGATGCTTTAATTCTTTGATTAGTTAGATCCATGTGTACAAGTAACTTATGTTTTACCTTTCAATATTACCAATGAATGCTCAAGTTTGTTTTGAGTGTCTGATATATGCATTTTCTTTATGTCAGTAATTAGATAATTAAATTGAAGGTGGTGATAGTGGTAATTGGTAGAGTTGGGTGGAGGAGACAATGGCGGTGTCATGGTTATTGGTGCCTGGGTGGTGGCAGGTGTCAGTGGCAATGATGATGATTGGATTCCATGGTTAATTGGGTTGGATAGAAGTGGTGAGTGAGTGATTGGTGATGGTTCACTTCTATTTTCTGTTTTGGAATGAAAACAGAAAACTGTTCTGTTTACCAAAGGAAATTTGGATAATATCATTTTTATTTTACAATTTCCAACTTTTGCTAAAGTGGAAACTTTGGAAGTTAAGTTTCATTATCTTACTTAAAACTTATTTGCATTTTCTATTTTCCTGTTTTCAAAATTTCTTGCCTTTTATTTTTGTATTTGAAGTTCCATGTGTTGACTAATTTGAAATTAGAATATGTTCATTCTCAGAGTTGAGTTGGGAAACTCTTGCCTTGTAAATACGAACATATTCCCCACTGCGGTCAAAGTGGCATGTTTTGAAAATTATATTAAAGGAAACAGAACCAAGAGATTATTATTGTTGTTATTGTTATTATTATTATTATTATTATTATTATTATTATTATTATTATTATTATTATTATTTTCTGAATGATGGAATAGTTGGTTTGTACTCATCATTTGTAATGTACTGAGAAACTGATTAGTTGGTTTCTCTCTATTGATTCATTTGCCCATAGTCATTGCTTGTAAAAGATAGATTTCTGAGCTGTACCTAGTTTTGCTAGCATTGGTCCACACTTCATCCCAATCTGTGACACGTTGTAAAGAATATGCTGCGTGGCTTTTATTCAAGTGGTGCTGCAGTTCAGCCTTGTGCAAAAAACCAACTGATGTAGGGCTATTTAAAGATGGTGTGGGTTTTAAGGGAGAAAATTACTTTATTAATTAGCAATATGGCAACATAAAGAAGAGAATTGCAATATAATTGAAGAGATAAGGCTTCTAGGGAAGGAAATGGAGATGGATCAATAATGTCCGTAACAGAGATATAATATTAAATATGCTCTGGAAAATCGCAAATACAACTACTTATATAAGGGACCCTGAACTTAGTGTTACCCTGATGTGACAAAAGATGATAATACCCTCAGTGAAACGCATGACTAGCGCATGCTCATTCTCAAAAGCACATGCATGACTTATAACGCAATGATGAGTAATAAGAAGTTATAGCATATACAAATATAATATATATGAAGAATTGGCTTAATAGCTTAAGAATGATCTGGCATCATTAAGATATGTAAATGAGCTTAATTTAGTAGGCAATTTATTTTACAGATTGAATTGACTTCAAAATGCATATGATGTACTTTAACAATACAATTATACAACTGATACTATTGATACAATTTATTGGATTTCCCTAGATGGTTTGAGATTGTTTGCTATGCAACTATTTATGACGACTAAATTTACTGGAACCATTTCAACTGAAGATGCACGTGATGTACTTTAGCAACATGACTGGTGTGAATGTGTGATCTAAGATTTTACCGCATTTTTGGATTGCCCTAGATAGCTTTATGTCTTTTGTTATCCCTATTGCATGTGTAACTACACTCATTTGAAAACCTCTTATTTGTTTGCTCTTCTTTTATTTTGCAGTTGATATCATCTCAGCAATCGAGTTTGATAAAACTGGTGACCATCTTGCTACTGGTGATCGTGGGGGTAGGGTTGTATTATTTGAAAGGACGGATACTAAAGAGGTAGCTTCCTGGAGTTTTAAATGATTCTAATTATTTAGTAGATTGGTGTTCACTGCTATCTTTTTTGTTTTGCAATATGATCCTTTTAGCATGCTGGAAGCCGAAGAGAATTGGAGCGGATGGACTATCCAGTTAGTCGGCATCCAGAGTTCCGGTACAAGACAGAATTTCAAAGCCATGAACCAGAGGTATGCAGTTGAAGTGTGAATTTTCATGAAAGTCAAATGGAGGGAAGTGCAAGATACCTATTAAAAATGGATTAATTTGCCTGATGCTTGCTTAGCTACAATTTACTCTGCCAAGAGTCCAAGACACTGCCATCTGTTGGCATGGATTGGGTCATTTATGATCCTCTTCTGTGTTCTGTTTGTAGGGAATATTAAGCTGATTATTAACCAATCATTCTTATTGTTTCTATTCAGTTTGATTATCTCAAAAGTTTGGAGATCGAGGAGAAAATTAACAAGATTCGATGGTGCCAGGCAGCTAATAGTGCGCTCTTTCTTCTGTCCACTAATGATAAAACAATAAAATTTTGGAAGGTAAATCTAATTTTACTTTTTGCTCCTCTTGGGTTGTGGAGCTGTATATTCACTGAGATGATATGTTGAACTTTGCTTCACCATGAGTCTTGTGTAGCTTTCATATGTTGGAGGGTATATGTCTTTAATTAATTACTTTCCCTGTTCTCATTTTTCAGGTGCTAGAAAAGAAAGTCAAGAAAATTTCTGAAATGAATATTGAGCCTTCCAGATCCATTGTAAATGGCAGTGCTGCCAGCTCAAGTGTTTCTATGACTCCAAAACCTCATCTTACAAATGGAGGCTATCCTGATAGACCTTACAATTGCTTGAGCAATGACTCATCATTTCCTGCCAGTGGCATCTCTGCGCTTCGTATACCTGTGGTAGTTGTACTTACCCTAACCTTATTTATTTACATGTGTAGTTATGTCTGAGATACTTTGGAATCATTATAGGTTGTTGAGTTTTGAAAAATCCATCAACCTTCTACATGCTGGGTGGTATGGAAGGGGAAAATTTATGAAGTTGCACTGCAGTGCACAGCAGTACTGTGCTGGATAGAATGTGAGCGAAGCATAGTTATATGCATTAGCACCACCATAGAGTATAGAGTGAGCGAGAAGTGATTACAAGGTCTTGCAAGGCATAACTGCTCTGCCTTATCTGCATAGTAGTTTTATCTTCTCTTTAAAAGCATTTAATTGCTCACTGAAATCAGATTCAATGTGCAAGAAGTAGCTTTTCAATTGATTCGTTTTTGGTAAATTTGGAAATTCAAGTTCATCATGCAGTCTAACATATCTGCTTGGAAATTCATCATTCTCTTTTATGGTTATTTTGCATTAAAGTCTAAAATATTTCACACAACATTTTACAGTTTATGGTGTTTGCTTAGTTGAAACACATGTAAACCAATAAACTCATTTTTACTCTGGTAGGTGTAAAATTCTTTATGCAGCAAAATTTATGTACAATGTTTTGTGTGTTTCCAGCTTTCTAAATTTCCAACAATACCCTTATAAATATAACATATTCTCAATCCTAGTTTCTTATATCTTACTTCAAATATCACATCTCTTTTCACAAAGAGCACCAGCACTTGCATTTCTCTATTGGAAGCTAGAGTACCAGTGCTGTCAAAGCTAACTCTGATTCAATCCAAAGCCAAAAATGGTGCCGTTGCACACAAAGGTGCACTGTTGCACTGTTGGGTATGGCACTATGGCTGGTAGTTTGGGGACTCTTCTGCTGTAGTGAAGGACACAGACCAATGGATCTGATGGTGTTATAGTGAATATAGTCAAAGTATTGGATTTCTTAGAGATGTAGCAGCTCTGCATCTTCTTCATGCAAAGATGAAGAGAATTAGGAAAAAAGCTGAACTTTTTTTTTTTTTTTTTTTTTTTTTTAAGATCTCTTTAAAGAATTGATTTTAAATTAAAAATATATTGTTTTCTAATTTTAAAATATTTTCAAAATTTTGTGGTCTTTATTATTATTATTTTTTAGAATTGTAGATTTCTATTGTCAAAGGATCTACACATTCTTAAAGTTCAACTTAATTGAGGAATAATGTATTTGTCTATAACGGTATTTTGGTTATTTGACTGATTTTACAATTTTTTTGGATTGATTTTTTTTTTCTCTGCAAGTGAGTCTTTGCAAACAAGTACAAAACATTCTCCATTATTTAAGTGTTTGACACTTAAGTGAACACCATTGTAACAGCTTTTCCGTACAAAACAAGGCCTTGGTAAATTTGGAAATTCCAGCTACATCATCACTCAGTTTAACATATCTGTTTCACATTTAGTTACAAGTGCAGTGTACACACACATATCTACATGTATGTCCATGTTTCTTTGTGCTTATGTATGTGGATCTGTATCTAGGTTCTCCCGACATTCTTCCCTTCAATTTGGTAAATGGTTTATTGCTATGGATGTAAAACCATATGTTTTTTTTGGCTATGCTTTAGTACTTTCATTTGCTTATACAGGCATTACCAAATGTATGTTCTTTAATAAGTTTTCTTTTTTAATATTATATCCCTTGCAGAGGTTTTATCTTTATTTTACAAAATTTCTCTTCTATTTGTGTTTTAAGCTCATAAGTATAATTCATAGGTTACAAGCAATGAGACCAGCCTTGTAGCGAGATGCAGAAGAGTGTATGCTCATGCTCATGACTATCATATCAATTCCATTTCCAATAACAGGTTTGTGTTTCTGTACCCGCAGATCCTACGTGTATTGTGCCTCTCAAAAGTTTAGCTAATTCCTCTTGCACTTTCCATACCAGTGATGGCGAAACATTTATATCAGCTGATGATCTGCGAATAAACCTTTGGAACTTGGAAATAAGTAACCAAAGTTTCAATATTGTTGATGTGAAACCAGCAAATATGGAAGATCTAACAGGTGAGTATCTCATATTTGTTACTGGAGCTTCCTGCCTAGTTTTATGACATTTTTAGTTACCCCTTGTATTTTATTTGATGATGATTCCAACTAGATTCGTATTAAGGCTTAGTTTAGTTGAGTTCCTTTGTTATTGAAAATATGATAGCCAATGAAAATGTAGTCTGTGCAGTGATTTTCTGGTTAATTATCATTTTGAAATCATGTCGCATTTATATCTTAAAATGTTCTTTTATTGGAGGAGTTGCTCTAGTGCTGAGCCTTCTACTAGAGGTTTTTGCTGTGTTTATCATGCCATTTTGAGAGAATTAAATAGACCAAAAACTAATTTATTTCTTACTCTTTTGCATAACCAATGATACTTTTCATACATTTATGTTTGCACATTTGCATACTGTTTAGGAATCAAATTGTGCAAAGCTTTTGGGATTGTTACTATTTCCTAAGAAACTACAAGAAAATGTTTACAGGTCCCAATAAGCTTGTAGGTTTTTTATTTGCTAGCTTGTTACTGTCATGATGTATGACAAACCTTAATCAGAGATTTGTTTGTTATTGCAGAGGTTATAACTTCGGCAGAGTTTCACCCAACCCACTGTAACACACTAGCTTATAGTAGTTCAAAAGGATCAATTCGTCTCATTGATTTACGGCAATCGGCATTGTGTGATTCACATTCTAAATTGTGAGTACTACCCTACTGTTTGGATTTGGTGGTTGAATTCTTATTTCTTATGAAAATTGATTTGTCTAATCATTTAGCTCAAGTTAGGCCATGCACATTGAGTGCTACCCTACTGTTTGGAGTACATCTAAATTACTTCTCTATGGCCTAACAGGTTTGAGGAGCAAGAGCCAGCTGGTTCAAGATCCTTCTTCACTGAGATAATTGCTTCAATTTCTGATATTAAATTTGCAAGAGATGGAAGATACATCCTCAGTCGTGATTACATGACTCTCAAGGTTGTTTAGTTATCGACTCTTGAGATTCATTTATGTATTGTGTCTTTATGATTAGGTGGTGTATACTTGCTCTATGATATGTTTTGTCTGACACCCATCTCACTTCTCAGTTATGGGACATAAATATGGATTCTGGGCCAGTTGCAACATACCAGGTTCATGAATATTTAAGACCAAAGGTAATTACTTATCCATTGAAATTGTTTGAACTTATTTCATGTGACTGCTCTGATTAAATGGCATAACTCAATGGACCTTCAGCTATGCGATTTATATGAGAATGATTCAATCTTTGATAAATTTGAATGTTGCTTGAGCGGTGATGGGCTGCGAGTCGCTACAGGGTCCTACAGGTATCCAAATTATGTGTGCAATTTGTTGCTCCAGTTATTTTTCTTTTCCTTTATCCTTATCAAAACTAAGCCTAAACCCAGTTTAGTTGGGTGAATTATGTGCATTCTGTTTCTTGGTTTCGGTGCATATCTAACTTTTTTTTTTAGTACGGTGCATATCTAACTTAATTCCTTTGTTTTTCAGCAATCTGTTTCGTGTGTTTGGCTGTGCTGCGGGAAGCACTGAAGCAACTACACTGGAAGCAAGCAAAAATCCTATGAGGTATGTATATTTGAGTTATATCTGACCACAAACAGTTTGCAGTGTGAGTGACAATTTTTGTTTTCCTTCAGGAGACAAGCCCAGACCCCTTCAAGGCCTGCCAGATCCCTTAGCAGTATAACTCGTGTTGTTAGGAGAGGTCTGCTATTTTATATGTTATTTTATTTTGAAATTAGAATAGTGATGCAGCTAACATTTTCGTTCCTCTCTATTTATAAAGAGACATAAGTATGGTGCTACGTTTATTACAGGAGGAGAAAGTCCAGGTGTAGATGCAAATGGAAATACATTTGATTTCACAACAAAATTGCTCCATCTTGCTTGGCACCCATCTGAAAATTCAATTGCTTGTGCTGCTGCAAACAGCTTGTACATGTATTATGCATAAACCGATGATACAGGAAGGAAGGGATGCATTCATTCTGAATTAGCATTTTTTGTGGTTGATTAGAAGGCCATCATCGTCTATGGCAGCAACTTGAGAGGCTCTACCAACTGACTGCATTGATGTGGGGCCCCCCATAAATTGTAAGTTTGAACATCAAGGTTCAGAAGTGGCTGAAGAATCAATGACAAAGAACCTTGCATCGTTCCTCGTCCCACCCGATTTGTTGCATTTATGTTGTCATTGTGATGTGGGGAAGTGAGGAAGGAATGTGAGTTGTACATCTTGCTCAGGAGGAGCTGCTGCTGCTAACTTTTGCAAGGCGTCGGCTTGTTGACTTCTTTGGGATAGATTTAGCTTTTTGTAGGATAAATTTTAGTGTGGCATTGTTATAAATTACCAGTTAAAGTATTTTTCTTTTCTATAATTTTATTTTATTTTTTAAAAAAAATTCTGCATAAAAGAAAATTTAAAGGGGATCTGACCTTTAGGTTACCTGTATTTTACATGGTCATCAGACATGAGTAAAGAGATGTTGCTAAAAAGTTTTCGCTACTTGGGATGTTGGAGCAATACTTACAAACAGCTATTTACTAATTTACCACTATTTCTGTTTATGATAGTTAGCATGTCTGGGTGGTTGAAGCATTTGCGATATGTTTGGTTTTTTATGAAGGGTCAAATAGGTCACAAGATGACCACCCGCAGTGGCCCCATCGACCACGGCATGGCGCCTTGCTTGGTTGTTATATTGTGGATCATGGTCTAAAAATGGCATTGTTTCTTTAAGGAAAGAACCGGCTACCGTTACATCTTATTTGAGTTCCGTAAATGAAAATATAGTTCACATTTGTTTTTATATAATGAAACTGTAATTATATTGAAATGATAATGATCCTAAAACCCCACACTCCAATCAAGATTTAGCCATCTCCCAGACCCAGACTCCCACCTTGGCCCACACACTTTAACGACCAATTAATCATTCCTGCACCAATCATTATACCCTGCACCACGGTGCACATAGCAATATGCACCACGTACGTAAAACGATGTCGTTTTGGTGTTAGTGGACGCGGACGCGAATGACTCCATAGAATTCATTATCTATAATACACATAATCATTATCTATAATACACAGAACGTTTGCCTATAATACACAGAATGTTTGCCCAGAATACACAGAATATTGACACAAAATACACAGATGTTAGTTGACGCGAATGACTCCAGGGAATTCATTATCTATAATACACATAATCATTATATAGAATACACAGAACGTTTGCCTAGAATACACAGAATGTTTGCCCAGAATACACAGAATATTGACACAAAATACACATAACTCATCCTCCTAACATTCGAATGCACAAACACACAGAACTCATCCTCCTAACATTCGAATGCACAAACACATCACAACCTGTGTTAATAACATGAATACACAGAATATTGACACAAAATACATAGAACTCATCCTCCTAAACATTCGAATGCACAAACACATCACAACATGTGTTACTAACATGAATACACATAACAGTTGCCTAGAATACACAGAACGGTTGCCTAGAATACACAGAATGATTGCCTGGAATACACAGAATATTAACATAAATACAGACACCGGGCGAAACGGGAAACGTGATTTCCAAAAAAACAGATGATTAGTTTACAATGCTCAAAACGACGTCGTTTTGGTACGTGCAATGTGCACCGTGGTGCATGATATACTTTGCCTTCCTGCACCCTTTGGGCCTACTCCCCATGCCCCATTACATACGTATCGTTGCTTCAAGTGACAATGAAGACTTAAGAGAGAAGGGATGGGCATCATTGACATGGATGATGAATTTGTACGGGGCTAGTGACCATAGCCACCTAAAACCAATCATTTTGGTCAAACTTCTTCTTAGTTCAGTATTTTGACCTAATTGACTAATTTCATAGTTGCATTCCTGTGGTCCATTGTACGTTCCTAATTTTATGGTATTCTACATTTCTACCCGGAGATTTTTGCCGAGTATTTGCATAGAGAGGGGTTCAAACTCAGCCCCACAGAAGTATGATCTAATCTTTTAAAAGAGGCCAAGAATCTAATATTCTTTTTTGCATATGCATCATAGTTAAAATTGCCGTTAAGTGAACAAAATCCTGGTGTCTGCTCCCAATAAAATACCAAATGACAGACGAGAGTTGTAATGTGAATTGTAGAGATGGAAGTTAAATCCATGCAACACATAACTTCGTAGATGGCATTCATTACTCCGCAATGCCAAAGTGGAACTTGTAAACGTTGTAATATGTGAATGATGTCTATATATAGTTTCCCAATACATTTGACAGAAATCATAAAAGCTAGTAAAACAGAGGTAACAAATGGCAATAATGCCAAAGTTAATCATTTAGTTTGAAACTAGTAGTAGCATGCTGCTCAACAGATTAAAAGAGACCAATCTCAATCTGTAGCGTAAAAACAAACAATGACCAAACGATGCCAAGAGAAAATATTACATGGGGGTGAGGCGAGCCTTGTACATGCAAATGTACGCCATGTGCCAGTCACCTGAAGGCCATTCAATAACATTAGGTATGGTATTGCGAAGAAGCAAAATAACGCAATGGATGCCTGAAGGTTGATGAAAAAGAGCAACTAGTTTTATGCAGTGCTTACCTCCACCAGAGAGTTTAGGGATGTCTTCCTCGCGCTGTGGTATTGGATTGTCATCGTCGAATTGAATCCATTTTCCTAAGGTTTATAGGACATGAATATAAGTAGAAATATTAATATTAATATATGACCACTACAGATCTATGTTTTTTTCATGAAAAGGAACTGACCGTTTTCTTGCTTGACCCAGGCAACGTAATGCCCTGAGTCTGCACTTCTTCCCTTGTGAGTCAGCACAGCAACTAAATCATATACGCCGGTCAAGTGTTGTTCCTTCTCGGGCAAAACACCTAAACATGAAGAGTTTGTCAATTGCAATTTATTCCAGATATAACCACAACCAACAATCATAGTTTTTCTGTCTAAAGAACATTAGCCCTCCATTTCTACCTTCTTGGGGTGCTGATTTTGATGACTCTCCACTTCCACTGGAGGATTCCTGCATCAATGGAAGAACAAATATCATGCCGAATGAATATCCTGGATAAGTTGGGACTGAGGCCAATGCAGCCTAGTCTAGCGCTAGTAGAGGAAGAGTGTAAGTGTATGTGGGGCGGGGGTAGGTCAATAACATACCACTGCATCAGTCATCTTGACATCATTGTCTTTCGAGCTAGAACTCTTCCCACTAGCTTGTAAACCAAGTTTCTTACCCTCCTCATCTCTTAAAGCCTGTTCAAAAATGGTAATCACCAGTTCAGAGAAAATATAGTAAAGGACAGAACAGGGACAACCCCTTCCCACAAAGGGCACAAGTTTTGATTGAATGTAACCGCACACACCTTGCGAGGACCTTCCAATTTCTTGCGCAGATCATCTGAACACAAGTCAAAGACATCCAATTCCAATGGATAATCTACTTTCTGAAACATAGACATGGCTTAGTACTAGAACTTGTTACTCCTCGCCAGATAAAATGTCAGCACTATGTAACAGGAGTGTAAAAACTTGAATACATACAAACATTCTCAATTATGCAACACACATTCAGAGTACAGGCAGTACATGAATCTTAGTATTGAAGTTCCAATTTTGAACACATGAAGAAAGTTTGTATTAGCAAACAGTATGGTTCTCGGCAACAAGGATCAGAATGTGGACCAAACTATTCCACCACCATAACCCAAAACAAAAGCACTTCCCCTCTAGGCACAGAGAGAGAGGCAACCAACTTAAATAAATGCCGAAGGGATGGAATAAGTAGAGTACTAAAATATTACCCGCAAAATCTTTGCCTTTTGATTTGATTCCCTTTTCCAGAAAAATCGAACAAACTGAATGGTCAAGTATCTGTCAAACAAAATTGAGGATCAACTCTAATAGAAGTAATATCATCATGGATCATTAATGAGCAAGGAGGAAATGTGAAGGAAGAAGTTAAAAGGGGAAGAACTTTAATCCAGGAAGAGCCATTTCAGATGCACATAGCAGGGAAATTTTAAAATTAAAAAAACACATGCTTGTAGCAAACTGGAAGCACCATGATAGGAGGAGAATTTAATAGGACTAATTCCATACCTTGGCAGACCATTAATTCGAGAATCTTTTAGGTAGAGTGCACTGCGACCTAAAGAAGGAGAAGCTTTCTCCAGTTCTGATTTCAAGCCCTGAACAGTTAATAAGAAGGCTTTTAAATGTCGTCGAACTGAGATACAAATTATCTGGAATGAGGAGGAACAAGTTCAAATCGTAACGCAGTAGATTTGAACTTACACGTTTTAAACCCTCGTGCAAATGGTTCACCTCCTGTGAAATGTGGCATTTAAGGGAATACACTGATTCAGTCTCTGTGCTTTCTTCACCACTTTCGGCACAATGAACCCTAGGCAATATCATCAATGAAAATGAAAACAATCATATGGTTTGGTCGGGCTATCTTCAGAGCAACACAACAAAAATCAAATATCAATTTTAAAGAGCTGCTAAACAACATAAGCAAATGGAATTTCAGAACTACACTTCAAATTCAACCTCAATACAAATACAAAATTCAGAGAAACAATGATTCACAGCATGATACCACATATGTAATGCCACTTTTTTTTTCCTTCTTTTTCGTGACAAAAGGGAGAACCAAGCAAAACAGTTTAACCAAGTATCTTTCATTATGAATAGACCCTTACTGTAGCTCTTCTTAACAGTATATAGATTAGGGCAGAAATGGTGTTAGTGTTATGTAGTTTGACACCCTTGGAGTGCCTAATGACTTATAGTGTGATGATACTCCACTTCTGTCAGAAATTTATATTAAAAGACTAATATAATAAAAATTTTCGAAAACATGTAAAAGGTATAAATAGATATGATTGGAGAAATACCTGCTGACAAGATCAATGCCAAAAATATCCTTCACAGTATCTGAAGTATCACTGCAAATTTATATAACAAAGAACAAAGAATGACTGTAATTGCATTGGAAAGTATGAGATTTAACAAGAACACACCTTTAACTTTGGAAAAAAGGCACAAAATTCAGGTAAATAACATACACTTTTACAATACTGAAACTAGAGGAACACAGACCAGATCAACCAACATAAAGGAGCATAGACGAAGGTGTCAGAGAAAAAACTGACAAACAAAGAGCAATGCATATGCTCTTATAGATCAGAACTATCCACCAGTTATCATTTTTAACCTTGCCAAGTCTAGACTAAAGTACCTGGAAACTTGTCTTTTAAGAGACTGAGAAAGGGTGTACAGAAGCTGTGTCCAACATTCTTCAGCATCCTGTTGTCATTTGCAATATGTCAATGGCAGTATTAACAAGTGGAATGTAATATAGTAAGACTTAAGGATTTTGCAAAACCTGCTGCATGAAGACACCATTGTTGAGCTGGCCAAATTGAGGATATTTCTTACGCAATACCTGTCAACATGACAATAAATGCAAAATAATTATTCAATCATTCCAATTTGTTACCCACCATCCCTTTTGATCTATCACCTACTGAATTAAATTCTTCTTCTTTTTTTTTTGTCTTTGTATTTTTTTCTTAAAAAAAAAAAGGGTTTTTGAGATTCTTGTTTCCCCACTTCCATTTATGTTGTAAACTTAATCCATTGTTATACCCCATTTCTCAAAAGAAAGTGACATTAAAAATAACATTTGTACCATCCAGAATTGCATCGGAGACACTGGTTTGACATTTTTATCAAGTTCACTAAATAAATCACGGGTTGCAACAGTCAGAAGATGAGAGGAGCTATCCAGATCATTTCTTCTATCCGCATGAGGGTACCTAAGAGGAAAAGGCAATAAAATCAATTAAACAAGTGAATCTGGTTCACTTCTAATAAATAATTGATCTCTACTAATATGAATGAGAAGAACTCACAGCGTAAGAGCAGACTTCAGTTCTGGAACAGAATGAAGGCATTGAACTGTGGAGTTCATGTAACATGTATTTCCTAGATTAAATAAGCCAGCAGAATGACCCTGGGAATGAAACATTACCACCCTGTTATAATGTGTGCCGTAAACTAATAAATTACATTAAAGTAAATACATTCATCATGATTTGAAGCAAACAACACCATAGAAGAAAAAAAAAAATACAAAGTAGCAAACTAATGTCACATGCAGTGTGTGATAAACAAATCAAATGAGAGATGAGTTAACTAAGCAGATCAAATCATCCATGAGAGTTCAAGTATTAAAACCAATTATCAAATTATATATTTATATGTGACATAAATTTCAAGATACTCACCACATTAATAACTTGCTCCTCTTCTGGCATATCTTCAACAAACACAGGGCTTTTTTCAGGAGCCTTGACAATTTCATCAGCAGTGCCCATCATCATTAACCTTTGACCCTAAAAGATTATAAAAGACAATGTATTTAATTGCTGGCAACTTTTTTAGTGAATTAAGAGCTTAATACAATTAGCAGCAGGGAATCATGTACCTCTTTCACTGCCAATTTTGACCAATCTGCATCATCCTAAATGGCGAAAGAAGAAGCAATTTCTCAATAACAGAAATTGAATTCAGCACTAGAAGAAGCATTACAATCATCCAAGTAAAGCAATTAAAAATTCAGGTAAATAGAAGTTTCTTATACCTTCAGTAAACCACCTTTAACCATAATCTTCTGCCTCTCAGGTGGCACCCCAGTCAGATCAAATAGCTGGCATTTGAAGACATATGGAGGCTGGCTAGTATCAATTTCCACGGCAGGAAACACCTCCTTTTGCCACTTTACGCTCACTGCAATGCATACCAAGTTGAATGCTCAAAAAGAAACTCAACAAAATTACTCTTCACAACGAATATATTTTTATTTTTATATTTTTTTCAAAAAGCCAGTTCTCCAGGAATGCAGCAATTTAACAATTTCCAAGGGAACAATTCCAACTATTATATGCAAATAGCTAATGCTGAATCGGGTGATTAACAGTTCAATACGGTTCTTCTACAGCCCTAACAGAAAATTTTCATAATCCGAATTGGGCAATCAAATCTAATCGACAGGTTTGGCTAAAGAATCACCAATTTAGCTCCTAAAACTTAGACTGAAGTTCAAACAACACAAAATCTATTTTTCGGAAATTCGAAAAGCAACAAAATACTGATTCGAAAGTGATTAATCCTGGAATGAAATTGAGAGTGGAGCTTTGTGGTCCAGACCTGTGACCATTGTAATATGTAGCTTCGGCGTGCGCAGGATCGGGACAGAAGAAGAATGGGATGGCGTCTTCTGTTTGCTCGTGTTTTGAACTTTGCTTGAGGAGAAGGGCAAATCGAACCAGGCGGCCAGAGCCTAGAAGAAGGCAATATATCGGCGTAGAGTAGACGATATTATCGTAAATATTTCGTGTTTAATTTGAGGAGAAATTCATTACCAAATTTGTGTTCCCAACCCATGCAACAATTTAATTGCATTTTCGTCCCACTAAAAATTAAATTTGTATTATCACCCCAGATAAAGATATAATGTTATCCTTATCCTCGTCAAATCTAGAATTGTATTAAGAGACCCTTAAACATAGGGGTATATGTATATTTCTCGATTTGTACGTATCATTTTTACGAAGGGACTATGCTAATCTTCTCTATATCGTTCTAATTGTATCACATGTCCTCAAAGAGACATAGTGATGTATATATATAAACCTTCGAAATAGGTTAATACATTATTACTATGACCATAATTCTACTTTTTAAGAAAATTATACAATGCCTTACATAAAATCTTTAAATGAAAAATGATGTGGATATTTTATATTTTTTATAAGGTGCATAATTGGTTTATTTCCCCCTTTTTAAAAAAAAAAAAAAACAATTATTAATATTCTAGAAAGGTGAATGTTCTAGTTGAGTCATTTCCATTTTTGGTCCTACTGCTATTGCGGCATTGCCAATTTTAGTCCACTTCATTAATTTTTGCCACATTACAACCAATCTTATTTAGTTCTTGCCACTTTTAGTCCACCGTTAAAATTTTCGTCAAATAACCGTGCAAAATAGAGATATTTTGGTCATTTCATGCTTTGATCATCTCCTTTACCCTTTGTAGTGGTCTTCCTTACACATTTTCATCCAATGAAGAGGTCCAGCGAAAGCCATGGCTTTGTAATGTGGCTCACATGGCTTCCGCCGGACCTCTTCATTGGTTGAAAATGTGTAAGGAAAACCACTACAAAGGGTAAAGGAGATGACCAAAGCATGAAAAGACCAAAAATACACTGTTTTGGACGACCATTTGACGAAAATTTTAACGGTGGACTAAAAGTGACAAGGACTAAATAAGACTGGCCATAATGTGGCAAAAATTAATGAAGTGGACTAAAATTGGCAATGCCCCAATGACAGTAGGACCAAAAATGGAAATGACTCGTTCTAGTTGGTCCTTCAATGCCTGTTGGTATGTATGGAGTGAGTTCAACACTTCAATGTTCTAGAAAGGTGAATGTTCTAGTTGCTCCTTCAATGCCTATTGGTATGTATGGAGTAAGTTCAACACTTCAACCTATCCTTAATTCCTTATTGGATTTGTTTATGATAGCTTGCTTTGCTAATTGGCTCCTTTTTAAATTATAAATGCATTGAGAAAATCAATGTATTATATTATTGAATAAGTGTGGGGTGATTAAAAGGCCGATTAACTATGGACAATTGAATAACTTTTAAAAATTTATAAAGTTAAGTTAATAATGGGTACAGGAGTAGAAGATTTTTCAAGTTACATAGACTATATCTTATTTATATTAAAGTCTTTCGTCAATGTTATGATGACTTATGGCGTATGACAATTGGTATTAACGTGACAAGTTTTGGTTGGTGAACGTAATTGAACAATCAAGTGGCGTAGCAAACGTGTCAGACAACTATGACGACATAGCCTGACATCTTGGCTAGCGCAGGTTGACCTATCTCTTTCCACCAAGTGCAAGTGTATAGTCTTTCTAACTAAATTTGGTTAGCCAAGTCATTCAAAATATTGATTTTATGAGTGTGATCCGCTAGGCCTACTATTTAGATTTTTTATTTTTATTTTTCCTGGGAAAAGAAAGGGTTGTTAGGAAGCCTTATAATCCAATCAACAACCAAAGTGTTTTAGTTGTTAGATTATATTTGTCCTTATAATTTTCTCACTTTCAAAAGTAAACTGACTATGTTAGTGTATTTGCAACTTGATAGAACAAATTGTGGGAAATTCGCTATGAAAATAGATTGAAGCCATAAATTCAAGGAAGGATTAGCTCTTGTTAGCTATTAGAGTAGTTTTTTTCTTGCTAATTAACACTAGAGAGAAGATGAGAGGGAGAGCTAAAGCTCTAGAGTGAGTACGTGAATGGCCTCCCTTACAAAGAAGGGGTTAGGCACTTTATATAGACATTTGTTCATACATACTTTCTCAACCTACTGAAGCACGACCTCTCACTTGGGAGGGTCACAGTTATGCCGCTTGACCACAAGGTCTTTGGCTTGATCACAAGTAAAAAATAAAAAATAAAAAATTAAGATCAAGTTAAAAAACATTATCATATTGACTTGATCACAAGTAATTTTTCTATAAAATACATTACATATATACATATTGCAAACGTCCTTTGGTTGTCGTGTGTGTGTGTATACATGTTGAATAAGCAGAAAACATGGAATAATTTTATCTTTAATTAAGTGTCGGAATAGACAAATGCCTTATATATTTATAATAAAAGATATTTGTATAATTGTATCCTATCCTTAAAAATGATGAATATGTAATTGAATTTTGTACATTCGGAAAAACAAATCCTACCCGACTTAGGCATGATTAAATATCAAGGAATTAAATCCCTAGTTGACTAAACATTGGCTTTCCCAAGTCAAGGATGAACCAAACATTGCAAGGAATTTAATTCGTAGTTTGCTAAAACTTGTCCAAGACTCCATCAAAGACCAAACATTACAATAATTTCCCTACCTTCAGAAATTCAGAAAAGTTCAAACTTTTCTCGCTATCAATTAGAACCTTTTCATTCATAGAAAAAGTTGCTAAGTTTTGGTGTTTTGAGAGGAGTGGTCTCTTGACTCTTATTGATCAATGATAATATAAGTGAGAAACACTCACCAAAAAAAAAAATATAAGTGAGAAACAGGATAGGTACTCAAATGAATCACTGTTATAGCACTTCCTTCTTCAGATTTTATTGCATTCTCTTGCGTTGATGCTGATAATGGATATTTGTTTTAACTTGAATTGTCAAATGTCTTAGTGTTTGCTACAAGTAGTTTGTTGCTTTGGAACTTGATAAAGACTGTAACTTGAACTCGTCTCCCAAGGATTCTGAATTAAAATACAGGTTTAAGTGTTTAACCATATCTGTGACATAATCCAAATTGCTTTTGCATCTGCATATACGCCTTGATTCAAAGAAGAGAAAGCTTGGTTCTTGTATAGTGGTTTCAATGGAGAAAAAAGTAACTTCCGTAAAATGTTTTATGAGATTTTTACTCAATGGCAGGAAGTAATGAAACTCAAAGCATTATTCACGTAATACTTCCAAGCTTTTAGATATGCATGAAAAACAAAGAAATGAACTGCACACACCCTTTGAATTTTCTCCATATTATGGAATTCATTAAAAACACTAATTCAACAAGTGAGTTTATCTTAATCTAACGTCTGAGAGTTGTTTTTCTGCTACCCTAATGACATCCAATATACCCACATTAAACTTGAAATCTTCAAAAATTGAAGTTCAAATAAGGAGAACTCTCTCAACCCTCTTTTGCTAAACGTTGTATTCACTATGATCAAAGATTGTTAGTAATTTGATGTATGGGATGCCTAATCATTCATAGGGGAAAGATGGCTTGCCAATTATTATTGTTGAATGAATGGCTGAAGCCAAATTTCTAACTATGCAAGATAATCAAGCATCCCATTAAGAAGCAAATGCAGAAGCAAATTGCATGCACTCATCCATCCCTATACAGTCAAATTGAATCATCCTCACAGTCCAGACTAATCACCGAAATTAGGGTCAATAACAATCAGAGCTAGTCATATATGTTCTGCTTAATGCTTATTACCATAGGATCATCCACATACATCCAACTCACCCTACTTATCTTGCCCTCCATACCTAAACTCCGCTAGTATACTAAAGCAACAAATGCAAAGTGATGGTGTTAGAAAGTATTAGGCAGGCCCTACATGAGGCGAGCTCATAAGTTGAATGAAGAAATAATCAAACTATGACCGATCTTCCAAAGTCAGCCAGAAAACTGCCTGATATCAGTCTTTTGAACTAAAGCCTATCTTCATATAACAAAAGGCAATAGCATGAATCTATCTAGCTGGTCTAACACATTGAATGTTGGAGAGCAGAGAGGTTTCTTGAGCCCATACACTTAATTGTTTTTGGACAATCCTTAAATCAATAATCACCAAGAATCTGAGGTCAAGTTATCCTACTTAAACTTCTTAATACTGCCGAACCTACAAGATAACAATGCCTACCAACTAATGAATTCTTCATAGGCACAACCAAAACCTACAATAGTTGCATCAAGCCTATTCAAGTGAACTACAGCATAGGACATGCAGATCAAAGGATCTTTATGCACATAATGTAAGCCTTATAATATAAAAGGCAATTGACTCGAGGATATCAGTGTTAAGTTAAATACACTCAAACATATGTAGGCAGAATAGATAAGTAGAAATTCACACAATACACAATCACATTATATCAATATTTTTGCCGGATCTGCGGTGCTATAAGCACAATTTTTTTTGTTTAATTCACAGAATTTTGTTTACCCACGGGCCTTGAGCTCGGCAAGGCGCCTGGAAAGGTCGTCCTCGTCGACCTTCTCGGTGTTGGTTGGGACGGCATGAGCAGCCGGCTGTGGAAGGCCAACAGAAACCTCGAGGCCATAGTCATCGGCGACCTGTTGCATAAGGCTGTTGACCTGGTCCTCCGGCGTGGAAAGCGAAGTGCTCCCAGCCATGGAGCTCTCCATGAACTCGGCCTGGACCTCCATATTCACAAACTGCCTCTCGAACTGGTCCATCGTCTCGGACATCTTCTGGAGATTCCCGGTGTTGAGGGAGGACTCGAGCGATTTGACGATGTTGCCCATTGACTTGCTGATGGTGGTCATCTTGGCCTGGGTGTCGAGGCGAGCCACGACGGCGTCGAGGCGGGAAGCGAGGCGGAGGTAGTTCATCTGCTCGCTGCGCTTCCTGATGGCGTTCTCGGCGTAGATTCGAGCGCCGTCCACGTTTCCCTTCTCGATGGCCTTCTTCACCTTCAGCTTCTCGGATTTCTCCTCTTTCTCGCACTTCCGGGCCTGGCGTTGGAGACTCTTGGACGTGAACTTCAGCTCCATGATCTGATTCATCAATTTCTCTGCGTTCCCCATGATTGCTTCGACGGATCTGGGATTCGGGTTAGGGTTTGAGGGGATAATTTATGGAATTCGCGTTTGATCAAAATAGGAGAAACTTCCGCGTATTTGAATACCTGATGTGATTCCAAGGTAATCATCAGCTGTGCTCGGGCATATGGTAAGCCTACATTATTTTCCAATCAACAATTGAGGATTTATCGTGGTTTGACTTTTGCCAGTCGTTTGACTTTAATTGGATGATGCACACGGCGTTTTAATTTGGGTTCCTTAACCGTGTAATTGGACTATCGGCTATCGCCCTCCTATCTCAAATAGAATAGTAATCTATTTAAACGTGTTTCCTTCATATTTATAAATGAAATTTAACCGACTTAAAAAAAAAAGTCTTTTATAATTTTTTGTGTTATTACTTGAGAAAAGGAGTTTTGTAGCTGTTGTTAATGGTCATTTTCTGTGTGCACCTGACCGTAATTTTCAAAGTGTTTATATTTAAGTTGGGACGGACGACTAAATTCTTTTTCACAGCATCACAAGGAGAATCAAGGACATAACTTAGATTTCATTTATGGTGATTGAAATTATCTTCTTAATGCTATCAATAATTGCTCTCTTATTTTCATCCGAAGGTCAACAAATCAACTTGCTCATAATCTTGTCAAAGCAATTGACTCTCAAGGCGACCTTGTTTTTTTGGGACTCATCCCCTTAGGTACATCTAACACCTATTTTATCAATGAATTTGCAGTTTTTTTCTTGCTTGCAAAAAAAAAAAAAAAAAAAAAAAGAGAAAAAATAGTCTAAATAAATTTAATTTATACTCACTAAACTAACTCATGAACAAATAGTACATTATAATAGAGTTAATAGTAATAAAAAAAAAAATTAACTCATTTTGATCATTAATTTTTCTCTCTCAATTATCCTTTAATTAAAAATATTTTGGATATTAATTTTCACATCACACAACAATTTCAACCATCAATTTATTGTCTCTCATTTACCATATCGTAGAACAAGTCCTAGTATATTTCACAAATTTACATATTTCACCATGTACTCCAACTTAGCAATCATTTTAACCATTTTGTTTCTATCTATTATTCACTCTCTTATAAAAAGTACCATATTTTTATAAGTTGATCTCCACACTATTTATTTAAAGAATACTGACCGAACAAGCCCCAGTGCAATCTCTTTCGCTCCACACTTCCATAGCTTGCCTTTACATTTATATTTCAAATTTGCTTACCTTTTCTTAACCTTCTTCAAATTCATTAGCTTGACTTTGCATTTTTATTTCCAAATTCCTCTACCTTTTCCAAATGGATGATTAGGAAATGGTATTTATGAAAATCTCTCTAAGTTTTAAGAGAAAAAATAAATGTGTTGATTTTCTTGCAGATATGAGATAACTTATAGGCCGTTTAGCTGCAATGAGAGAATTATGAGGAAAATTGTAATTTTGTGAGACAAGAATAATGTGAGAATAATGCAGAAATTCAAATTTTATTATTTAATAGATATGAATAAAATTATTGTGAACTAAGATAAAAAAAAAATATTAGTGTAATTGCAATTTATAAGAAAAAGTGTAGGATTATTAAAGACTACCATTTGGTCCTCACACTCTAATTTTTCTTCCCATATATTATGGAATTGCAATTTCCAAAGGAAGGGTGTGAGATTTGGAGATTCTCAAATTTGAGGAATTGTAATTCCATAGAATTACAAAATCCTTCCAAGAAATCTTTGACTTGTTGGAATTAAATGGAAAAGCAATACAATTGCACACAATTCCTCTCTATCAAACACCTCATTAGTGATTGGAGAAGAGTTGTGTGATCAATCACAAAACTGCATAAAGGACATTTTCTTATTGCATGCCTTTGGGGCTATGATTGGGAAGCTTAGAATATAGTTGATTTTTTTTTTTTTTGTTTCCTTTAATTTCTTGTTTTTGTGTTGTAACAAATTAAAAATGGAGAAGAAGAAGAAAAGAAAAATCCGACCTGTTTATTTCATTTGTAACAAAGTCTGTACATTCTTGGACATTGTAGTGAGGAAACAAGCATATATATATATATATATATATATATATATATATATATATATATATATATATATATATATATATATATATATGCATGAAATAAAAGAATAAAATGAATAAAGCAATATTATTTATGTACACCAAACCCAACCTGAATCAAGGCTACTTGGTTACGTTACGGTGAGAATTAGAGTTAGCGAGGAATTGAAAGGATCTATCAGCTAGCGACGAGAACTCCCGAAATGATCACTGACTTGGCGAGCATATGCGACCACTTTCTTAGCCCATTTCTTGATCTCCTCTTTCAACTTCTTGGAGTCCATGTGTTTCAACGACCTAACGCCGCCGCCGGGATCAATGGGCAACGAGAAACACCGGTTGAAGTCGCCGCCGCTGCTGCTCCTCTTCACGGCGGCTTCTTCTTTGTGTCCTATGGAGTTGTCTTCCATTTCTACATTGCCACCAAACCTTCGTTTTCGATCATATTTATGCTTGCAAGGAAATGGACATTTTCAAGGCGTGTAGCAATTGAATTGCCTGCCTTCATTATATTGACTTGGACTTGAATTCGCTCGCAGAATATTCCTCGATATATATATATATATATATATATATATATATATATATATATATATATATATATATATATATATATTTGGTGTGCTGTTGAGTTGTCTTGGAAATATATAGCTAGCTTCCGGGGTTGAATAATCTTCTTGGCTTGCAAGTAGTTTATGACAAATGCCAATTGGACAAGTTGTCTTGCAACTTGCAATATGTCATGTAAATTCAGACAAATATACTTTCAGAATATAATGCTTTCAAACAATGCAACATACCAACAGCTTCCTCCAAGGCAATTAAGCAATTGGGATGAAACTAGGGATCGGAGCAACTATAATTCATATCCTTCATTTCAAAAATTAGAGCAGATTAACGAATTGGGCCGGATTCTTACTTAACCCCAAATTCTCTCACAGCACAACAACCAGTTAATGTATCATAAGCAGAAGAATGTCAGTGTGCAAAAGGATGAACAATATATGAAACACAAGTTAAACCTAAGGCATAAATTGAAATTAAGCTACTTTAAGTGTGCAGAACCACAGCAATTGAAAAGAAAAGGACAAGGTAATTTTCCCAGCTATAATCTTAATTCTTTATGGAAATTTGTATCAATGACTCCACTGCCAAAAACTTGTGAAAAACAAAAAGAAAATTTCAAAATCCAGAACTTGCAGATGATCTTAAGATTATGATATCGAAGTATCAGTGCTCATACAGCTTGTCTGTTTCTCTTCTTGCAACCAGATTTTGCAATCTTAAGGCTCCTGTTAACAACACTCAACCTAGCAAGGGCTGCCTTCTTCAAGTCTGGCCTGTAATAGTTATCTGCAACCTGTGTTCAATAGTAAATGAATATAAGGGAAAAAATGACATTTGCAGTTGATTTATGAGATACAAACAAGCAGGTACCATTATCAACATTTCTAGCCACTTGAAGGAAAGATACTCAGCATAAAGAATAGACAGTTGAATTCTTCATTGTGTTTGGTACACTAAAACCAAAATATATGGGAATGAAGAAACCTTGCAAATGAATGGAGGAGGTCAGAGAGGATATGATGTTATTCATTAAGCATTACTTCTATTGTACAAAAACAAGATATTTGGATTCTTTCTTTCATGAGAACAAACTATTCTCTCTAGGCAGTGAAAGAATAAAGATGTACTTGTTAAAATATAGCATTTCTGATATAAAGATACACGAAACAGGGGAGAGAAATTAGAACTTAGAAGTCAAAATAGCAGTCCCAGTCTGACGTGAATCATTTGTTCCAAATGTGCCCTGATAAGCCAAAGCTTATATCTAGTTATCTACTGGTCCCTTTTTAAGATGAAGAGATACCATAATGACTTATAATTAAACTTGAAGGCTAATTAGGGCAAATATAATCCCAGTCCCACCAATGTAGCTAATGGTTTGTATTGCATATTGAAAAAAATAAATGACATTTCACATACTTAGTAGCCAACTGTCAACTAGCCATATCTTGTCAGTTCCAAATTAACGGCAGCATTGCAAGACCAAAACACCCCTCTAATACTAAAGGTGAGATGGCAAAGCTGCAATTCAACTAGGGATTGTACAGAAATTCCCAAAGCTCATAAAGGAAGAAATGGATATGAACAACCAGCTTATGCACGGTTTAAAATCTACCTGATTGGTAACTGCCTTGGCCATGCGTCTGAACTCTTTCTTCATGACAGACTTGTTATGCAAATTAGCTGGCTTATTCTGCTTCTTGGTCTTGGTTGTAGCGAGCAGCACAGACTGATCTTTACCCCCTTGAATTGTCACAGTTTTCTTGTTGGCTAACCCTGTTAAGTCATGTCAATATATTACTACTACATTCGCATCACTGTAAGTCAACTGGTATTTAAATAAATAAATAAATCTCCGGCCAAATACAAAGGCATTAAACTTTGGTAAATTCATTCGCAATGGAAAAGGAACAATAATAAGAAAAGAACAGCAATGTACATTAAAGTAAAAACCTAATCTGGACATTCTAAATCATGTGGAATTGGCAATCATTCCGTTTTACAGTTTTAAGAAAAATATGAAATCCCAGACCTAATTTGCAGCTTAAAAAGTGAAAAATGGATACGGTGACTAACCAGAGTGCTTGTAAGAATGAAGATTGCAGAGATTGTTGGGCTCTTTGCTGAAGACGACACCGGCAGTACCGTTGCCGAACTCCTTGACCAAGAAAGAGTTATTCTTCTTCACGATCTCCCACACCAGCTGCCCCGGCACCGCTGCCATTGCTGCAAGTCGCGCAGAAGCAATATCCAAGCTTCGACGAGCGATTGGGGAGGGAAAAAGTTGGCAATTTTGATGTTTATTTTGTTTATATATTAAAACCCTAGTGAAGATGGGCCTAGATGCTCCGGTTGGGCAATGGGCACTATACAGCTTTAGACTTTAGAGTGGCAAATTATTGTCAGTAACGGGTCCACGTAATTGTGTGGATCACGGTCCAAAATGATGTTATTTTGATATTAAAAAATGAAATTGTGCTTCGCATACTTATGTGTTAGAATAATAAACATTTAGAGGTAAGATAATATATTTTATGTGTTTAAATAATATATTTTATGTGTTAGAATGAAATTTCTGGGATACGATAATGTAAATTAAAATAATATACTTTGGGTTAGAATAATTTAATACGGAGTATATTTTATAAATTAAAATAATGTATTTTATGTGTTTTTAGACCGTGGTCCACACCGCAACCCACGTAACAATAATTGGTTTAGTGTTCATCTAAAAAAAACTGATATTATAAAGAAAAATGTTACAAGGACTAGATTTTATTAAAATTTTGTCTAACATAATCAACCTTAATTAGAACATTTAATTACGTATGGTCATATTGTTGTATAATATAATGGTTTTAAAAAAGGATATGGATTAATATTTGATGCACCGCCGGTGTATAGATGCTATACACCGGCGGTGAATGTAAATGTGCCACATCATTTTAAAATAATATCAATATTGAGCAGGTCCTTTTTTGCAAAATACTTAAGATTCTATTTTATTAGGAAACTTTTTATTTCTTATTAACAAAATATATCACTTTCCTAAACATATTAAGTACTTAACTATTATCTATCTAATTTCCTAAACATTTTTATTATATATATATATATATATATATATATATATATATATATATATATATATATATAAATAAATAAAGCACATGCATTCACGTAATTCTTCTTAAACACTACACTAGCTATATCTAGACTTTCTAATTTATTATTGGAAATTATATTGCATAGTGTGATGATGCAACACTATCAAAGAACATTGTACTGGTTTAAAAAAAAAATATTAATAACGTACTGGTTTCAAAAAAAAAAAAAAAAAGAACATTGTACTACAACAACACACCAACACTTTCTCAAGAAATCAACAATAATGTAAAAAATTAACAATTAATCAAATATTGTGTAATACTCAAATTATGTTTTAAAACTTATTTAAAAGTTAGTAGCACTGGTGGTCAAACGGCCAGTGCTACTAGTCATGTCATCATCAATCTTCAAACATAAGTTTTAAAACATAATTTGAGTATTACACAATATTTGATTAATTGTTAATTTTTTACATTATTGTTGATTTCTTGAGAAAGTGTTGGTGTGTTGTTGTAGTACAATGTTCTTCTTTCTTTTTTTTTTGAAACCAGTACGTTATTAATATTTTTTTTTTTAAACCAGTACAATGTTCTTTGATAGTGTTGCATCATCACACTATGCAATATAATTTCCAATAATAAATTAGAAAGTCTAGATATAGCTAGTGTAGTGTTTAAGAAGAATTACGTGAATGCATGTGCTTTATATATATATATATATATATATATATATATATATATATATATATATATATATATATATATATATATATAAAAATGTTTAGGAAATTAGATAGATAATAGTTAAGTACTTAATATGTTTAGGAAAGTGATATATTTTGTTAATAAGAAATAAAAAGTTTCCTAATAAAATAGAATCTTAAGTATTTTGCAAAAAAGGACCTGCTCAATATTGATATTATTTTAAGATGATGTGGCACATTTACATTCACCGCCGGTGTATAGCATCTATACACCGGCGGTGCATCAAATATTAATCCTTTAAAAAATTATAGGGATGAAGTCATAAGATAATCCAATAATTCAAACCATAGGCTTAATATATCATACACAATAATCAATCTTATAAAGAACTGATTTAATTCCCGATCATGAGAAATGTCGTTTAACTAGTCCGCCTATGTCTGCTATACCATTGAACTAAGTCACTATAAGCTTGTTTGGGAATATTGACATGTTGTTTGACGGGTTCACCTGTCAATCCAACTAAAGAATGTCATGTCAACCCACTTAAAGTGTGTCATCGTGACACAAACTAAAAGATCTAGTATAAATAACACATTGGCTCTGGCTCTACTATAGTTTCATTGTACTTTTATCTTAAAGTGTCTTTATACAGATTATGAAACTACCCATTCAACATGCCCTCATGAAAATGCCAATTTCTTCTTCACCAGCAAATATAAAAAACTTATAAGATTTGGATCATCATCCTCTCTTTCTTTTATTTTATATTTACATTTACACTTGAAAGGAATAAAAATCAAACATGAAAATTCAAATTTTTGGCACTGAACTATAAGGTCTTTTGAGGGACCATCATTCTTTACAACTCAAATAATGTTACAGTTTATGTATATCAGCCCAAGTATGAGATGATGAAACTAAGATAATAAAATTCTCTATAACCAAATGTCTGGAAAAGATGATTTCAACCATTGCTGGTTCCAGTAATGCGGTGGCCTGCTCGAACTGAGCTATTCAACGCTTCATTAATTCTACTGAACACTACCTTCAAGGGGACACAAGCTACCACAGGGCCTATAAGTTTCTGTACCGAGTGTTTCTTCTCTTGACTTTGCTTGTGAGAACCAGTTAACGAAGACAATTTCCTCATCTTCTTTGAGAGTGCGGTGCTTTTCTTTGATTTTGATGACTTGGAGGGTGAAGTGCGACGAGGAGGATGTAATCTGAGATTCTTAGTAGGAACCTTGCCACAAGAACTCGGCTTGGTTCCATTGACCATATCGACAGCTTGCAAAGCAGATGTATCCTCAGCGGTGGTGTTATCGTAACTGCTGCTATAGCATTCGGAAGTACTCAATAGCAGTTGAGAACAGAACCCGTCGTCTAATACCTCGACTGTGACCGGGTGGCCGGTGATTGGTCGGCCATTTAGTTTGCTCACTAAAGAAATGTAAGGAACGTGTTGTGGGCGGTAGCTAGATTTCACTTCCAGATTGACGTCGAACAGCACAGGCTCGGGTTTGTGGTGCCTGAGAGAGAAATCTGATGACTCGTACTTGGGGTTCACTGTAAAACGAGACTGACGATAAGGCAGTAACCTCTGGGGATTCAACGCCTCGGTTGTTCGTCCCTTCGTGTGAGTTTCTCCGTGAGAGATGTTCCTGCTCCAACCTCGAAACTCATCCAACTGAAATTCTGAAACCGGTTTGAACTTGCAATAAGTAGAGCGTTCAGAAGGAGCAAATCAGTAAAGTCGCAATTTTTTTTTTTTTTGAACAGAAGAAAAGACAAAAAAATCTCAATCCATACCTGCCGCCAAGCATGAATCAGATTTGTCATTCGTGCCCACGGGTTTCCCTGAATCACATTTTTTAGATTGACGCGAGTGCCTGGTTTTTCTCTTTCCTTTTGACTGCCATTTCGAAGTCCCCTTCTCTAGCCTCTGGCTAACATCATGGATCTCTGTATTGCCCGAACTTCTAGATCCTGACTCATTAAACTCATCATTCCCTAATGACATGGTTTCGACTTGACCGTTTTGGCTGGATTTTTCTCCAGCACCAATCTGAGATGCTAAAGATACAATTGGGGACAAGCCTGATGACAAAATGAACTCAAAAAAGTTAGCCTAAGAAATACTCTGTAAAGAAAGTAGGCCAAGCATAAAGAAACATTCTAGAAAACAGTTAATTTTCCCATGAAATTCATCACTGGATTTTTGAGAAAGATGTTGAAGTTGAATAATGTGAGCTAGAGAGTAGAGACACCATCAACAAGAAGTTACTTCATAAATAGGAAAGAGAACATGTAAGGATAAAAACATCAATAAAGTTATTAGGAACAATTCCTGAAATAACCATAGAATAAGAATATTTTGAAGAAAGAAGATGTTCTTCTGAAGCAATAAATAGATAACTGACAAAACAAGATCACAGTGATTTATGCTCAATATTACCTGCAGAATTTTTTTCTTCTGTCACAAATGGAACATCAAATAGGCTCTCTAAAACACCATTTTCAGGTGACCCTGAAATGCTGGGAATTGCATTCTCCTTCAGGTTGGAGTTAGCAAAGGAAGAACCACAAGTATCCTTGGATGCATTAATTGATGTTCCTCCATTCTCACATAAAACTTCTGCATCATCAGATTTACTGTTAATTGGCATTGTCTTGCTACCAGAGTTTCCAACAATATCGGATCCATTTGGACTGGGAAGGTCTTCACAGACAACAGGAACAGACACCATGGCTGTACTCTCCAAAACTTTCATCAAGCGACGGCGACGGCTTTTCTTTTTTAGAAATTCGCGAACATGTGCCATTTGAGATCTCTTTCTCTTCAATGATTGCACCGCCCCTGTCCCCAGGTCATCAAGACCTCGCATACGCTTAGCTCCTTCAGTTCCATCATCCTCTGAATCATTTGGGCTTTGATGTTGATAGTCCGGTACAGATTGTTCTTTAAACGCACTAATAGTGTTTGCCTCTTCCAAGGAGGCATCAGATTCAGACAATTCTGGACCTGAACTTGAATACTCTTCAGAATTGTTACCATCCTTGTCCACGTTTTCACTTTCTTCAGGGAGATGGGGTAAAATAGGTGGCTCTTCAATAAGATGTTGTATTCCATCTTCTTTATCTATTCTTGAATTTCCTAGGCTAGCACTTTCAATTTCAAGAGCATGAAGAATGGCATCTTCCCTGCGTGCATACCTAGCTACCTTCTTAGAATTATTAGCAGCAGCTGCCTTAGCTTTCTCGATACATTCATCATACTCCCCACAACGAAAAGCTTTCACCCGTTTAGACTTCTCAAGATTATACCAGTCCCTGAAACAAAATAAATAGAGAACTACATCATAAAACTTTATTTTATCAATTATAAAAATAAAAATCATATTTGTAACCAATAAGTTGATGGAGTTGGGAACAGTCCCGGATGATATACGATAATCTTTAAGAAATCAAGATACAAGGAGTCTATAGTCTATAGAAACCAAAGAAAGAGCTAGATTAGATGAACTCTATTTGCTCAGAGCATTTATTTACGCAGTAGGTACTGTGGAACTTGGTCAGATTTAACAGATATTAAAATACAGCTAATACTGGGCAGAACATAAAGCTAGCACAGGAAAATCAACTAAGCAACTAATAAGTTTAACAGTTCACTGTTCACAACATGAAGGTACATCCAGTTCAACTGTAAAGTAAATGGTGTCGAAAGTAATGGATTAATTGATAAAAAGGTACTCCTCTCCACAGCTTCTCCCTCTTAGAGGGCATTTAACTTCTAGTTTGAAAAGCTAAAACAAGTCTAGACCTTGGAGTTCACTTTTCACATAACTGATAACTGAAGCCAAGCGAAGAAATTCAAATCAAGCATTTCTTATGGTTATGGGCATTGGGCACTACTACTGTACTACACCATCTTCATTCTTCAGTATTTGAAATCTTTCTAGCACTCTTAGCATGACAATCTACCAATGAAGGTTGTTAAGGTTAGCCCTCAAACCACACTTATCATTCATGAACACTTTAGCAATGACATTTTCACAGACAATTCAAAATGTCTAAAAAAAAAATAATTTCCCCACCTAATGTCTAAAGTTCAGAGACACTGCCTCAAAGTTTAGTGAACAAATAGAATGGCATTTGATGCCAAATAAACAATTCCACCAGAATTAAAACCCATTTATGTTGGAAGACGGCAGACTTCACTCAATATCTCATGGGAATCTTTTTCCTAAAATAAGACACCTGTACAGAACATTTCAAAATAAAAACTGGCAATTTTAAGCACCAGCATGATAGTCAAACTACGGAGTAATATATATGCTCTAAACTCAACTATCTACAACGTTTACAAATCCTAATAAACAATGTGCAGTCATACTCAAGGAAGGATGCCCGCCAAACATACCTGAATCACTATCTCTCTGCTGAAAAAAAACCCATTGTTCTATTCATACAAAAAATATTTTGACATCTTTTGAAAAAAATATTTTTTGACATATAACTCAACAAAGAACTACTTACAAGCTGTAGGGGTACACCATCCATCCAAGCCTTAATGCTTATCCATTTGACACCTGTAGATTTGCTGAGTTGTTTTATCATATGCCATATCAGAAATTACTTTTTACCCATTTACCTAGCCCAGCAAATGCTATTCATTGTTATTATGATGTATCATATTCTTATTAGAGGGGGCAGTATATTGACATGTAAATAAGCAACGAAATGCTTATATGCACACAGAGACAAGAAAACCAAGAAGGAAAAAGCATCAGAAATTTATAAACACAACAATCCTTTTGATTTCACATGATACTACACTTCCTTTTTTGGCCAGTTTCAATATAATAATTGGCAATTCAGCATAGACGAATCTACAACGTTCCATTGGAGAAAAATCCTTTCTTTATACATTCTATCACTGGCAAAGTGTACAAGCAGAGAAGATACTCAAAGATCAAGGGAAAGGAAAAAATGCTCTCCCATCTTGGCTTGCCTCATTCAGTCACTATTCCCTTTATACAAAAGCCTATAAGTGGTCATACATAAATCAAAGCATCCCAAAACAGAAATGGTGCATTTCGAGAGATAAACAACTTGCTAATCAAATTGGAACTCTCAAAATACAAAACTTTATTGAAAACAACATATAAAATCAATCAATTTAGAAGCCATGTAAATGGATAACCCTATGGAGAAATTCCACACATTACTACACTTGAAAAGAAATATGATTATAACAGAGGAAAACAGCTGAGTAACATCACTTACACACTTGCATCGTCTCTTCCTAGGAGCTTGACCGGAGTGCCTGCTCTAGGAGAAGCCGTACTGTTCTCCAGCAATTCTTCCTGGCCGATAATTCGACCCGGCCACCACGACCCGTTTCTCCGGCGCACCCACACCAACCCTCCAGCCGACGCATCAATAGATTTAGGGCAGCACTCAGCAGAACTTCCCATCAATATACGATTAAAAAAATAAATAAAATCCCTTAACAATTTATGCACGCATCACAAAACCCATAGCCAGGAAAAAACTAAAACCGATGAAAATTTCGTACCCCAATGAAATTGGAGTGAAAAGGAATTGAAGGGTTTATGGAAAAGAAAAATGGATCTGAGAAAGAAAACATTAAGGGATTCCCAAGGAAAAAAAAAACAGATAATTTTCTTCTGTTAACTGTTCCTCAGAATTTACAGAGGTCTTTGAAAACCCAAGTTCACTCTTTATCCAAATTTTATTCCCAGATTTAAATTGCTCATGTTTTTAATCCTCTCTTGATACACTGACTGGACTCCACTTGGCGCTTTCGTTCAGTTTCACCAAGTAAAGAAAAAATGGCGGAGAGAGAGAGCGCGCGCGTGGATGGCACTATGCGGAAAGTGTTGACGATGAACAGTGAAGTAGAGAGTTTGAGAAAACGAATCGGTGCCCGGGAGAGAAATAGAGAGAGAGATCTCGGGGAGAGGATTGTGATTATAAGATTATTTCTCTTTTCTTTTTTTCTTATTTTTGGTGGGGGAGATGAAAGATGAGAACTGGAGAAGAAGGGTAACGCTATTTGACGCGACATGTAGCACGTTAAAATACCTACACCTGTCCCATTTTTGGGTCCCATCTTTCTCATTCAAACCTGCCCTTCAATTTCTCATATATTACAAACCCTTCCTGCTCCTTAGGGCATTTAGCAAACAGAACTTTCGACAAATTACTCGTGTTCGAGCTCGGTAAGTATTCGTTTATGTTCGTTTGTTAATGTAAATGAACATTAACAAACAAAATTTAGAGTTCGATTAATAAACGAGCAGAGTCTGAACAGTGGTAAGCTCGTTTGCTAAGTGTTCGCGAACAAGCTCGTTTGTATTCGTTTAGTAGTGTTCGTGAACAAGCTCGTTTATGTTTGTTTAGTAGTGTTCGCGAACAAGCTCGTTTAGTTTCGTTTGTGTTCGTTTAGTAGTGTTCGCGAGAAAGTTCGTTTAATAATGTTCGTGAACATGTTTATATATATATATATATATATATATATATATATATATATATATATATATATATATATATATATATATATATATATATATATATATATATATGTAGGATTGCGTTCAAATGCGTACTGGTCGCCTAGGAGAGAAATGCGGACGAATCACAGCGCGCCACGTGTCCGGGATGTAGTTGCACCTAACGTTATAACTAGGTGCACATAGGTGCACCCAGGTGCATAAATGTTAACAAGGTAAATTACTTGCACCTGCAAGTGAAAATAGGTGCACACGTGCAAGTAAAATGTATTACAAGTGCAAGTAAATTGTACAATGAGTATCAATACTAAGTGCACCTAATGTTATAACTAGGTGCACCTATTGCTATAACTAGGTGCACATAGGTTGCAACCAGGTGCATGAATGTTAACAAAGTAAATTACTTGCACAGGTGCAAGTAAAATGTATTGCAGATGCAAGTAAAATGTATTACAGGTGCAAGTGAATTATACAGTGAGCATCAATACTAAGTGCACCTAATGTTATAACTAGGTGCACCTAATGTTATAACTAGGTGCAACCTATGTTATAACTAGGGCACCTAGGTTGAACCCAGGTGCATGAATATTAACAAGGTAAATTACTTGCATATATTTGTAAGTGAAAGTATTTGCGAAAATATGTGCATGACTATTAATAAGGTAAATTACTTACACTTGTAAGTGAAAATATGTGCGAAAATAGGTGCACTTGTAAGTGAAACTAGGTGCACCAAAGTTCCAGTTATTTACGAAAATGCCACCGCGTCATTTTATTAAAATTGCATCTGATTCGTTGATCTGGACACGTGGATGGCTGTGGAGCGTTCTCATTTCCTACCTGGGCGAGAGTTTGCACGAGAGTGCAACCCTATATATATATATATATATTAAAATTGTTCTTTGAAGATGTGAATGCAGATTATTTATTGTTCGCGAACAAATTGTGTTCATGAACATGTGCAGGTGTTTGGTTATTAAGTGTTCACGAACGTGTTCATGAATGTAAATGAACATGTTTGTGAACGTGTTTGTTAACGTTTGCGAACACGTTCGTGAACATGTTCGCGAACGTTAACGAACGCTTAACAAACGAACACGAACAGGATTTTCAAAAACCTTAACAAACGAACACGAACACGAACACGAACACCCCAAAATCCATAACAAACGAACACGAACAGCCTCCGTTCGTTTATGTTCGGTTCGTTAACAACCCTACTGGTCCTGCATCTTGATTTTTCGTTAAATATTTGGAATTAATTAATTTAAAATTGTCAAAGACCTTGTGGTCTAGTGGCACCCGGTGTCCCGGTTTACACTCCACATCGATAATGGGAGTGGGTTTGAGCCTTAGTGGTACATTGTGCTTCAGTAGGTTGAGAAGGTAGATATGAACATATATTACATTGTGCTTCAGTAGATTGAGAAGGTAACTATGAACAGATATTACATTGTAACAGAGTCAGTAGTACTAAAAAAAATTTAAAATTAAGTTATTAGTAACATAAATTTATTTAAATGTTTTTAAAAGATTTATTTCATTGTTATATTTAATTAATTCAAACCTGCAATTTAATTGTAAAATTGTAGACTTATAGTTTTGTATTTAAATGACAAAATTAATACATAAAATATCAAAATGCTTATTCCAGTATTCTAGTAAGGTGGTAATATTTTAGTTACTCACAACACTCAACAGACAACAACAACCAAATCATATTCAGTTAATCACAACATTCACAACCAAATCATATATCATATTCATTAACAAGAATTATAAAAATTGAAGAAAATATAATTAAAGAAAATTAAAGAAAATATAATTAAAGAAAATTAAAGTAGTGGTGGAGTGGATGAGCAGCAGTACCGTGAGCAAATTAAAGCAAAGGGCTAGAGGCAGTAGGCTTGTAGCGGTTTGCCGGTCTCGGAGCAGGCTGGTGGCTGGTCGTAGAGCAGGTCGGTCGCAAGCTGGTGGGTGGTGGCTAGTCACGGTCACGGTCTCGCGAAGCACGAAAGCAGAGGCACAGAGCTGGTCGAGGACTCAGTTGTCGCTATCACCCGTCACCGTAGGTGAGGCTCGCTGGTCGAGGTCGGCGTCGGCGAGATTCCTAGATTTCGCCGCTTCACAATCGCCAATCGTGGGAGGTGGGAGGAGTGAAAGTGTGAAATGTGGGATAGGGATTAGGAAATTAGGGATTCTGTCATTTGATTTCGCTAAAACAATAAAACCTTTAATTTTTATTACTATATATATATACGGGCCACCCACGGGTCAAATACAGGTTCAGCCCGCATAAATATGGGCTAGACGGCACAGATAAACGGGCTCAACCCGACCGTTTTGACGGCTCTACACACAAGTAGAAGCATATATGAATGAGAAGAATGAATGTAGTCAACCGAGGTGTAAAATCCGGTATTATCCCCAAGCTGAAATTCTTGAAGTAAAGGATGCTTGAGGAAGCTCTAATACCACTTAGAGAGGATTGGATGTGATGTTCAAATCCAAAATCAATTTGGAACACATACATCAAGAGATCTACTACATTGTAAACAAGCTCCGATACAATGTGTTAGCGAGCTCTGAAACCATGTGTTAACAAGCTCTGATACCATGTGTTAAGGATCAAAGCAATCTTTGATGGGATCAAAGGACTGAAAACACAATTACTCCTTGACTATAGGCTGATAAAGATCACAATTCACTGAGAGTAAGTAAATCTGATCATCAGCTCATCGAATCACACGAGGTTCAACCATAGATTCAAAATCCAGTGGTTTGTCGATACGGTCAAGATTTTCAATAGGTAATTGGTGGAACCTATTGGGATCAAAATCAAAAATAAATCTCTGGTGGTGGCTGTCTGCATATATAGTATGTCGATGATTGAAGAGTGCCGAATACAGTGAAAGATTGGAGGATACAAGCTCAATCTTGAATTCTTGTTCACAAGACGTAAGGATTTTAACACGTCATCACAAGAAAAATAAACATATTGGGAGTTTGCCATTTCGAGCGATTGATGTAATACTAAAAAAAAGAATAAATGGAATTGAAGATTATCATAATTACCGTCATCAAAAAATGCAAACAAACAAACAAAAAAATCAATGATTTCTTTCCATGAATACTTAATTTTTTTCCAAGTTTACTAGTCCAGTTCATTACAAAACCCAAAAAAAAAAAAAAAAAAAAAAAAAAAAAAAAAAACTACAAGCCCTAAATAATAAAGATGATTTTAGTTAGAAAGGTAACCCTTATATACAATAATAGGAAATCTTTTTCAACCCAAACAAATTAAGCAAACAGAAGTATAAATAAAATAACACACAATCACACTCACAATATCTTTATGAAATCCTCATCATATATTTGCTCGAAGGCTTCATAGTGTTTCCTTTTCTATATATAAAGTATAGGTTTTAAAGAATGTGATCTAAAGAATAAGTTTTCAAGAGTGGATAGAGATTACCTCAGAGAATGGATAACGACGTTATTGCAAGGAGAAACCAGCGAAATATTGAGTGTGAAAAGGCACAGCTACAGAATCTGCACATTGCAATTATAAATTGTACAATCTTTATTGTGATTTACGTTTGGACCAACTCTTTTGATCGAAGAATATGTACAGTCATCATAGGGTTTCCGTAATATATAACACTAGTTAATTAGGGTTTAGAGTTAATGCCATTTAAGATCCTTTGAGTATAATAATTTTGTCGAATTTAGTCCTAAAATTTTAAGTTAATCACTTGTGATCCTTCTACTTTCAATAGTTAAATTGAATTAACTTGAATGTTTAAGATTAAATATGTCAAAAGTCAAAAGTCGAAAACATCATCTTTGGAGGACCGAATGTTATTAATTCCTAGGGTTTATTACCTTTGTAACTGTGCAATATTCATTTGGTATATGTTTCTGGTATGAAGAACATCATCGTATGTATGTCCATTAGGCTAGTCTTGTATTCTTGAGTCTTGAAGCACTTTACTTCTTTTCTAGTCCCCGAACAGGATTCTTTGATTATCACTTTGTGAGAGACAGAGTGACTGTAAGAGACATTCAGGTGCACTTTATTTCTACTAAGGATCAGCTAGCTGATATTTTCACCAAGTCACTCGTAGGTCCCCAGTTCTCTTTCTTACGTGACAAGCTACAGGTTACTTCCGTACCATCCGCTTGAGGGTTTTTGATTGAAATGAGCAGAATTGAGATTGTGTGACAAAAATAGGAAGATTTTGAATATGTGACCAAATATAAAGACAAAAACTAGTTTAGAAAATGCGTTTGCACAAGATATAATTAAAGAGTACATGCCAAAGGCTTTATGGTTAAACGGGATATGACCCTCCCAAGTGAGAGGTCACAGGTTCGTCAATCCCTAGGTTCGATCCCCAGGGGCTGGGATAGCTTTCTTCTTTTCTTTAATGGCAGTGATAGGACCAATGCCCATTTCTGCATGCTTCCTTTTCTATTGATAAAATGATAAGTCATAATAATTGGTAATCCACATTCAAACTTCAAACTGGCAAGATAGGATACATACATATATACTTTACTATTACACACTCTGATCTCTTAATTGATACATACACAATCAAAGTTGTAGGGGCCTGGTTATGGTGCAGCAGCTTTAGAACTCCTGTGCCTGTTGGGGTCTCCAGCCACAGTGCTGGTAAGTTTCTTGAGTGTTTTTTGAACCTTTTGATAGGCGTTAGGCGTCTGGACTCGAGCTATATAGCAGCCAATCGAGTCCACATACCACCCACCTCTCCCCTTGAACCCAACAATCTTACCCCCTTCCATAGGCAGTGAAAAGGGAGTTCCTTCTTCCAACCCGAACGGCCCAAACGTCCTCTGGTTGCTTTTAAAGGTGAGCGATCGTATCACAAGGCTGCCGCGCTGTGGTCCATAGTAGCCACTAATACTGGTTAGGTATTCCTCTGGGAATTGCAGCTTTACCTGAAATGAAATAGTGGAACAAAATTGGCCACTTTAGTAGTAGGCCTAAGTTTAAGGTGAAGTGAATGACTAAAATGACTTGGTTTTGTTACATACCTCCCCAGTTTTGTCACCACCATTTCCTCCATGCTTTTCTGCACTAAAAGGCCTGCCATTTCTGTCGTAAACTGCCCTTATGGAGTCGATACAACGCCCATAGACGAGGCTTATCTCCCTTATTCCATCGTGGCTACCATCATCCCAAGAACTGCCTCCGTGACCACCCCATGGTCCGATTTCTATTCTTCTCTTCACTGCTGTAGCCTGTGCCTGCAGCCAAGAATGGATGGATATTGGATAGGCCTGAGTTATATTATAACTAAAAAAGATCAAAGAGGTCAATAAATGATACCATTGTTGTTGATCCAAGAAAGTGCAGAAACTGATGAAAGATAGCTAATTAGGTGTTGCCCCAATAAATATGTAAATATAGCAATGGCTTTATGAGAGTTAGAGCCAAAAGGCTCATTTAGAGAACATATAATTGTAACTTGTAAGTGGTTGTAGCATCTGATACTATTGTTGCCTTTTTTTCTGTTTTGGTATAGGTACTCTGATGTGTACAACACAAATTTTCCATGCCATTGTTGTGTTGGAATCTGATACTATCCTGTTCGGGGAGTATCGGATTCAAAGGAGATGACAGCAGATCAACGACTCTGAAAATTCCCCAGGTGGTAACTATTTTTTTTTGAGTACTACTGACTCTGTTACAATGCAGTATCTGTTCATAGTTACTTTCTCAATCTACTGAAGCACAAAGAGTCAACAGTCGCCTCCACTGAGACTCGAACCCACTCCCTTCAACTATCCATGTTTCAGACTTTAAGGATTGATTTTCCTATGATTACCTTTACCTGTCATTGAACTGTTCTTGTAGACAAATTAAAATGCCAATATTCCAACTTTCTGAGATTGAAATGCAAGAACTACTTATGTGTATTATTACATTCTAGAGAATATCAAGATGTTGACAGAAACATATTTATGAGAAGGGTAGATCAAAATGCAATCAAATATCAGAAGTCAAGAGTTTTTAACAAGTTATTCAAAGCAGCGGGGGCGAATTTCCTCGCGAAAAGGGAGCAAAGGTTAGTTGTGTGGTTATTGTATTCACAGGACTCATTAGAGAATCTCTTGAAGAACTCCTTGGTAACATCAGCTTCTCCAAATGTTGCAGGATGAGAGCCACCTCTAGACCAGTCTGTCCAAGTTAGAGGCCTGTTTGCCAGCAGAGAAGGGAACTGAATACTTAACATGGTTGGAATGTAATGCTCATCTGAATAACAAGCAGGCCTGCAGAACTGCTCAAATTTTGGGTAATAAACATTGTCTCTCACAATCTCCACTGCCAGTTTTCTGTCGACTTCGAACCACTGCGATCCTTTTCGCCACTGAGCAATGGTGATCTCGGGCGCCATGTTGCCGTTGTAGCGCCCTCTGCCAACAGGGCCGGGATCATCGAACACGCCCACGAAGCTGTGCTGAGATCTTGAGATGTAGTTGTAGACAGTGGTGAAGTTGTGGAGAGGGATGCAGGATTCAGAGAGGAGGACAAACCATTCATTGGATTGATCAAGCAGGGCATTTGCTAGAAGCCGCCTTTCAGCATCACACATGTTCATGGTTCCCCATTCTACCTTCTGCAAGAGAAAATAGGCCCAGGTTCGTTAGGATCAAGCACTTACCTCACTAAGTCAAAAGCTATAATTTTGTTGGACTTAGAATTGTTCTTGTTGGAATTCGAACCCGTAACCGGGCTCTAATATCACTCGTTGGAATCAAGCTCTTACTATTACGTCAAAAACTATTTTCCAACTTTATTTCCTTATATACTGCCATCACATTTTCGATAGGCAAGATGTTGGACTTGGCCCTTTTAGTGGCCTCCGTCCTGACCTGGTTATACAACTTGCTAGATCAAGTGCTTGGTACTATATATGCCAAAAGTTATAGTTTATAGTTAAGAAACAACTTTATTTTCTTATATACGGCTATTACATTTTCGAGAGACAAGTTGCTAGACTTGGCCCTTTCACTAGCTTCCGTCCTAACCTGGTTCTGATACACCACTTGATAGATCAAATACTTACCACTACACCAAAAATTATAGTTTATAACTAAGATGCAACTTTGTTTCCTTATATACCGCCACATTTTCGAGTGATAGGGTACTGGACTTGACTCTTCACCGGCCTCCGCTCAACAATCTCTTAGTCATCAATTGTTGAACTTGCCCTTCACAGGCCTCCGCCCAACATGGATTAACTCAATTGATCCAAAGACAAAACAACAAAACTATCATGAACAACACAAGATTACAGGGTGATATGATGATGCTTACCTGACTAGGGATTTGCCTGTTGTAAAACACGGATGATGGTTTGTAATCAGGGGTATATGAAGGCAGTGAGTGAATGTAGATTGAATACAGCCCTTCACTCCCATTGAAAAACCTCTCCCACAAAGGGGCCAAAGGCAGAGACCCCATGGTTAAGTACATGAAAGCAATCTTGGGTTTTCTGCTAAAAGGATACCCTGTTATCCTAGGAACAAACGTTGCTCGCCAAAACAGCTCAGTGTCGTTCAAGTTATGTGCCAGGTTTGATGGGGGCAAGATCCAATCCTCCAAGCCACCGATTTCCCGAGAGCAAGTGTGAAGCCATGTCCCCCCCTTTGGGGTGACTAACTGCTGCGTTTTGAAATGCTCAACTGTGTACATACTGATCACAGAAAACACACAACCCAAACCCAAAAAAGTTAGGAGAAATTGCAGCAGCTTTAATGGTAAAGGCCTACTTTGAGTTGCTGGTTTTAGAGAAGTGTCATTCCCTTCCTCTAATGTCCCATTATTAGTACTCCCCCTTGGCTTCATATTATTCTCTAGTTTTCTCAAACTCTTAGGGACTAAAAAAAGAAGCATTCAAAAGGCTGCAATTCTTCTTCTTCTTCTTCTTCTCTCCTCAATATTCAGTATTGAGGTGTGCACTGAGGAGTGTGAAGGAATAATGAAGCAGAAAGGGAAAACACATCTGGATTTGCACAACCAAACAAACCCTCTATGTCACACATGCTGTTCTTGGTTGCTTTATAATCCTAGAAAAATTATTGGTTTTCAAGGCCAAGAATGAGTTGTCTTTCAAATTGTGACCCTAACCGGCAAATAACCACAAGAAGGTAAATCAGCATGCCTTACTGGTTCAAATCAAGAAGACAGTATTATGAATTATGATCTTAACTGGCAAATTATATTACAAAATAGAGGTTATTGTATCAGTAGTTATTTATTTTGATTATAAGAGTTAGTTATCTAATATAAATAGAAATACATACTAATTTACATTTTGATTTCCTTGATTTAAAATAAATAAACCTATCAAATTGAATTAAATTCATTAATTGATCAACCCCGGTGGTGGGAGCATTTATTCTTTGGGATGGAAAAGATCGAAAAAGTATAGAACATATACTATATGGTAAAGAAGAATGAGTGTTTAAAAAAATATTAATCGATCGATGATTAATTTAAATATATTTTTAACCATTAATTTAAATGTTTTTAAAATTTAATTATTTGAATAATTCGGTTTGAAGTGTTAGGTAATTGAACTAACATAAAACAAATACTCCGTATTAAGTTAATACCATAGAAGTACTATGCTATATGAAAGTATACTAACCATTCTAGAATCTATTGTTTAATTCAATTAATCCACTGAATTAACTGACAAATATCAATTAATTTAATTTTAATCACTGTTGCAAAAATCGATCGGCCTAGGCGCTAGGCGCTCTTAGAACGAAACGAATTGCTCCCTAGGCGACCGCCTAGCGCCTAATTCGGCCGACTAGGCCGAGTTGGCAGTCAATTTGGTCGAATTCGGCCGAGTTAGTCGAGTCGGTCTTGTTAATTTTTTTATTATATATATATATATATATATATATATATAACATGACATACATCCACTCACATGCACTACTTTTTGTTTTTATAGGTCGCTACCTAGACGAGTCTACCGTCCGATTAGTGCCTAGCGCCTACTGCAACCATGATTTTAATTTAGGGGGAATCAACTAAATACGGAATACCCTTAATAAAAATTTTAAAAAAAAATGTTTACTACCCCTACAACTTTTTATTAGTCACCTCCGAATTAAAAAAAAAAAAAAAAAACAAAACAAAACAAAAAACAAAAACAAGAGAGAGAGAGAAAGAGAACTATTTATTTTAATGACTTACGGATGAATTAGTTGATTATATTCACCCTAAATTAATAAAAGATTTATGTATCTAATAAAAATATGACATGCCAGAAAGTGGTAATGGTAACTATTGGTAAGTGTGTATACCCTAGTCTAAAAGTTTAACCTCTAATCTAATCTAACCTAATTCTTATACGGAGTGATTAATATTTTAATAGAGTAGAGCAAGGGCCATTTGGTTATACAATTGTAGGATTAATGACCTTTGACTTTTGGAATCTGTTCATTGTTTAGTCAACTGTTGCATTAATCACTTGCCATCTTTTTGGACATAATTTTGACTTTTTTTTTTTTTTTTTTCTTGAAGTGAATTTCAAATTTAGGAAAAAGTAGAGGTGAAAGGTTAACCTGTAAAATTTCCACACTGACTACCTTAGAATATAATGGGGTTTCTGCCTTGAGAACATGGGTATTATTGGAATTGCATCACTAATTGTAAGCTTGGGAAAAAGAAACTTCAACAATGATTTTTGCTGATTTTTTTAAAACTACTTTTTGACGAAATGGAAGAAAGAGAAGGTAAGAGAGAGGGAAAATGGTATGTTGCAAGAGTTATAATTTTTTGTGAATTTTATTATTAATATATTTTTTTTAAAAGAGGGACAAGTTGGTACACATTTCATGCGCGATGTGTATAATGCTTTTTCTTTTTCTTTTTCTTTTTTCCATTTTTATCCTCCCTCTCTATATCATTTTTTTTTTGAAAAACTATTGACAATTAATTAACGAAATACTTAACGGTGTAAGGGAAATTTAGTCCAAAAAAGATTAAAGTATAATATTTTAACATAGTGTAAACTTGACAAGCATACAAAATATGTGCACAATTTAGGGATAAAATTTCTTTATATTTAACGTTAAAGGGATTATAATAAGTTCTAGTCCAACTCAATTAAATAAAACAATAGACATTGTTCCAACTCACTTGATACCTTGGGGGCCAATATCACAAATTGACTCATACTTCATACCTCGAATTAAATAATTCAAAATATTACCCAAAAAAAAAAACCCCTTAAACTCTCAAAAATGTATTATTGACAAGTTGAGTTATGAGTACGTGAGGAGGATTCCATTGTGTTTGCACCCAATACACATCCAATGTCAAAAGCTCATAGCTTAGAGCTAAATCCCTTGAGGACAATTGTGTACTAGTGTAGTATACCCACCGAAGCATACTCTTCGGGTCAATACCGGGGCGAGAGTTATTAAAGTTAAGCTCAATTTTTTTTTTTTTTTTTTTTTTAAATTTGTCTTAGACTAACCATATTACTACAATTGTGCTAAAAGTATTCTATAAACTGTTAGCTAGAATATTATATTATATTGTTCTTCTCTATTTCAGTAGTACACACCATTAAAGAACACTTCAATCTAAGAAAACGCTCTGCATTATATTTACACATTAATTAACCCACTCTATATGCCATTTTCATATCATTGGCCAGAGGACTCCTTCCATTGATATACACAATTAGCATGGCGCATGTATACTCATATAATCTTGTTTACAAAATGTGGAGAGAGTATTTGTTACAATATGCATGTGGTGCCAAATAATTTTAATTTGATCTTTATGGTTTATACATTATGGTCTGATCAGCCTCACTCAAGCTTCCACGCATACAACAACAAGCAAAACTGCGACCCCGTGGAATGGCTCCGGGTCGAGTAGTACTTGCTTCCGCCGCTGGAAACGCTGTCACCGTCGTCGTCACCGCCGCCGCCGTCTTCGACGTCGCTGTCGGACTCCGGCGCCACCACCGGTTTAAAGATGAATAAGCCGTGGGTGGAGCCGGAGGTGCGGAATAGCCAGTCGTGGACGTCCCAGAAGACCTGGACCGGGACTTTGTTGACCGTGACGGTTTGGTTTCCCCGGAATTTCCATTGTAGGTTTTGGATGTGGATTAGGACGATCCCGTCGATGCTGATCCACATCTCCGGGTCTCTCGGCCCCCAGGCCGAGCTCTCGACTACGATTTCGCTGTCTTTTTTTGTCCGGTCGAATTTGGCCCGGGACGTGAAGCTTTTTTTCCCGAAAACGTGTTCTTTTTTGTAAAACAGGGCGGCCTCGACGAGGGGGGGTCGGGATTTGGTCCGTTTGTAGGCTTTTTTCTTGTAGTCACCTAAGAAGAGGACCATTTCTTGGTCGGAGACGAGGGCGACGTAGAAATCGGAGACGGGTTCGGGGCCGCCGGAGAATTTCGCGGATCGGAAATCCCAATACGCCTCCAGCCGGTTCCCGTCGACCTCCATCGTCTTGTACCCTCTCTTTGTCCAAAACTGCCACGGCTTCAGATCCACCTTACACGTGGAATGATCCTCCGTCTCCACGCTGTCCACCGACACGCTCAGCGAATGGCTCGTCACGTTCTTGCACCACACCACCGTCGCGTTCCGCCAGTACCCGCCGATGTGGGTCTGGTACACGCACGTGACGCTGCTCTGGACGTTCTTGCCGCCGCCGCCGGCCTCGTCGCCGCCGCCGAGTTTCTGCGACGCTGCGGCTGATGATGCAGAGGAGGAGGATACGGATTGGCCGCTCTTGCTGGACTTACGATCAGCCATTTCTGGGATTTTTGCTCAATTCATGATTGTGAAACAAAAAAAGATTATGAAATTGAATTGGGTGATTTATATATAGATCAAAATTTTGGTTTGGCTAACTACATGTATTGATGTTTTGTTTATTGAGGATCTATCATACCAAACAAAAGAAAGAAGAAGAAGAAGAAGAAAAAAAGGTGGAATTTTCTATTGGTTTCTACATGAGCCAGAATTATCCATCGAGCCCATGTTGGGGTAGATTAATTTTCAGCGACGGTACAAAAAGCCGCGTTAATCTCGTATGCGTAAAAAGAGACATCGTGGTTAAGGACAACATTATTATTATGGTTTAAGATTTAAGATTGAAAAACTTATATATGATTTATGAAATTTTGTTCTGTAAAACCAACCAAATTTGTGAGAAGATAAAGACCATTATGCTGTTATAAAACATACATAATTACGTGAAATTACCAAAAACTCCTTGATTTGTTAGAGTTTTGAAATTCCTCTATTAATGGGCTAACAAAATCATTTCATAAATAATTTAAAAATTTAAAAATGAAAAATAAAGACAAATATAGTTAAAGATGACAAATTGACTTTTTATGTTTCGAACAGGTTAAGAAAGTATAAATGAATAGATACTACAATGTAATAAGATCAACGTATTAAAAAAAATTGGTAAATAATATTTTATCAAAAAAAGAACAAAAATTTTTAATTTTCTCTTTTGCATGCAATTAGTATTGGCTCCTGCAGACAGAAAGGCCAAGTTTTGAATTTAGATCCAAACGGCGTCGTTCTTAATTTCCAGATTCCTCTTCTCATTCTCAATCGATGCTCCGTATTCCATACTCCATCCAGTCAAGCGGGGTTGACGAAAGACCATGGTACTGCGCCGCCACCTCCGGCTGATTCTCAGCCGCTATCAGCACCGTGGATTTGCGACCAAGTACAGCGGTAGAGTGGTGGTGGAAGCCGATAATGGCCGGTCATTCGCCATCGAAGTCGATTCCCCGACTCTCCAAACTGACGTCCGCGGCTACGCTCTCCCTCGCCGAGACCTTATCTGCAAGGTCGCTCAGATTCTCCAGGCGCCGCCGCCGTCTCTGTCGTCGGACCGGTTCCTCGACCTCTCCGACTACCTCGAGACTTTGTCTCTATCGTTAACCCCCGCCGAAGCCTCCGAAGTTCTCAAGTCTCTCAAATCCCCAACCCTAGCTCTCCATTTCTTCCGATTCTGCCCCGAGAATATCCCCAATTTCCGCCACGACCCCTTCACTTACAACCGCATCATTCTCATCCTCTCCAAGTCCTCTCTCCCCACCCGCCTAGATCACATCCGCGAAATCGTAAGTGAAATGGAACGCTCCGGCACACGTGGTAACATCTCCACCGTCAATCTTCTTATCGGAGTTTTTGGGAGCGGCGAAGCGGAAGTTGGTAGTGAGTTGAAGAGATGCTTGGAGCTGGTTAAGAAATGGGACTTGAGGTTAACTTGCTATACTTACAAGTGTCTTCTGCAGGCGTATCTGAGATTGAACGATTCGAGTAAGGCTTTGGGAGTTTATCGAGAGATAAGAATGCGGGGGTACAAATTGGATATTTTTTCATACAATATGCTTCTTGATGCTCTTGCTAAGGAAGAAAAGGTCCGATTCTTATTCTTTGCACTTTGTTGACAAATAATCATGCTAGTTTATAATGTTAGTTCCAATGCGCTTTAATTTATAAGAAGTAAGATACAATTATACTCATTGATTCTGATAATTCTGATATGCAGTGTATTGCCAGGTTGAACAGGCACACAAGGTTTTTGAAGACATGAAAAAGAGGCACTGTGAGCCTGATGTGTATACATATACAATTCTGATTAGAATGAATGGAAAAACTGGGAAGCCGAATGAATCACTAGTTTTATTCCAAGAAATGCTGTCAAAGGGTTGCTCTCCTAATTTGATTGCATACAACACCGTGATTCAAGCACTCTCTAAGGGTCGTATGGTTGACAAGACTCTCTTTCTTTTTAATAAGATGATAGAAAACAATTGCAGGCCAAATGAGCTTACGTACAGCTTTATTTTATATGCTTTAGCAGCAGAAGGGAAGCTTCATAGACTTGATGAAGTTGTGGAAATTTCTGAGAGATACATGAATAAGTCCATATATGCGTACCTTGTAAGGACACTCAGTAAATTAGGTCATGCTGGTGAAGCTCACAGGCTGTTCTGCTCCATGTGGAATTTCCATGATAAGGGAGATAGGGATGCTTACTTGTCCATGCTAGAGAGTTTATGCACTGCTGGTAAGGTAACCGAGGCTATAGACTTGCTGAGTAAGATGCATGAAAAAGGGATAGGTACTGATACATTCATGTATAATGTTGTTTTTTCTGCTCTTGGAAGACTAAAGCAGATTCCACATATTCATGATCTTTACGAGAAGATGAAGGAGGCTGGTATATCACCAGACTTATTCACTTATAACATTTTGATATCCAGCTTTGGCAGAGCTGGAAGAGTTGAAGAAGCTGTCAACATATTTGAAGAACTTGAGAATAGTAATTGGAAGCCTGATATTGTCTCATACAACACCTTAATAAATTGTCTAGGGAAGAATGGCGATCTTGATGAAGCGCATATGAGGTTCAGAGAGATGCAAGAGAAGGGTTTAAATCCAGACGTGGTCACATATAGCACACTCATTGAGTGTTTTGGCAAGACTGATAAAGTTGAGATGGCGTGTCAGTTGTTTGATGAGATGCTTGCTGACGGATGTAGCCCAAACATAGTCACATACAATATCTTACTGGATTGTCTCGAGAGATGTGGGAGAACTGCTGATGCAGTTAATTTTTATGCAAAACTAAAAGAACAGGGTTTAGTACCAGATTCGATCACCTACGCAATTCTTGATCGGTTGCAAAGTGGTTCACAACGGACAGTTAGAATTCGAAGGCAGAATCCAATAACTGGTTGGGTTGTTAGTCCATTAAGGTGATGAGAACTATCCTGAGTGACCTGCAAGCCCACGTCTATTTTATGTAGCCTGATTCAATTTCTTACTCTTTTTTTTTTTTTTTTTTTCTTCACTGGAGTGGCTTAATTTTTTCCACCCCATGAAATAGTTAAATTTTAAGTGCTTCTGGTCCTCAGTAAAGTTCAATTTATGATTACCTTTTCAGTTGCATTTCAATTATGATCTGCATAGTCAAAATACTCATACTAGTAGATAAGCTACTAAGAGAAAAAACCAAGTGCAAGCCTAGTGATAAATGTGACATGATTTAGAATCTGATTGCCTTTAGTTACAAAATTTCTTGAGTTGCTTTTCCTTGGTGTGCTGGTTTCTGGTGATAGATGTGGCTGCTTTTGATTTGCAAGATTTTATACATATAAAGATTCTGAATGAAGGTGACTGCTTTTGCCAGGATAGTTGACAATTGAGACGCCGCCTTGATGCCACTCATAAAGTCATAATTCTCATTTTTGTGAATTGTAATGGTGTTAAATGTTTTCATCATGTGCAGTTCACTTTTCCCTCATTTCAACTCTGCTTTCTTGTTAGATTTTTCGTTGTTTTGGTGTATTTTTTCAGGATCATTTAATGCCTCAATCAGGGTAGAATTTGGCATGGAGTAACAGCTTTATTTGATCAATTGTGCATATACAACACTGTTATGCATAAACTGCACACTAAATTTGTATATGTTTATATTGTAATCTGACACAGAGCTACAGTTCTCTCAACTCTTCTTGTTCAATGCAGAATATTTGAATTCTAGACTTGAATCATACATGTTTGATTTATTTATTTACTAGTTACTCATTCAAACTGACTACTGAGGTTCTTAAAAGTCTGGGTAAAAGCTTATGGTGATGTGGTGATTTTCCATTTTTAAGCAGGGAGAATACTATGTGGACTTAAGTTCTGAAATTGCTATGTGGATTCACAAATTTTACTCCCATTTTAAATTTTTGATGTTAACATTTTTCTTGGAATCCACATGATGAAAGTAGCATATCCTTATTTATCACATAAGTGATAGAGTAGAATTTGAAAATATGTTTAATATAAGAGCAACTTATTAAGAGTTTTTATATTGATTTTTGTAGAGTTAAAATCTGGTTGTATAGTTTTTAATATGGGAGCATTGATTTTTTCTCCTTTGGAGTGCACTCTGGGTACTAGCGGAAACATGCTCGGTAGAGCGCTTTTTTTTTTTTTTTTTTTTTTTTTTTTTTTTTTTTGTTAAAACATTTATAATTTTAAATTTATATTAATTTTGATATGTTTAATTTAAATATAATAAAAATAATAATTATAATGATAATAAATAAAGAAATGATTAAAATATAGTGAAGTATGGTGATCCACAAAAATTGATAAAAATTTTAAAATTAATGAAGAGAAAGGTTGCCAAAGGCCTTGTGGTCAAGCGGCACTTGGTGTACACTCCTATGTGGAAGGGAGTGGGTTTGAGTCTCAGTGGAGACATCTGTTGACTCATTGTGCTTTAGTAGGTTTAAAAAATTGAAGAGAAAGGTTTTTGAGATTCGAAATATTGGAGAATGAGGTGGATGTTTGGGTTTACAAAAAAAAAAATGGAGAAGAATCAATAATGAGGGTGCTTACTATCTTTATAATATATTTATTACTTTCAAAAGTGATTTTATTTTCACATCATTAAATCTTCAAGAGTTTTACTACATGGACTTTTAAATCTCACTCTCTAGCCAAAGATCTTGTGGTCTAGTGGCTATGGTAGAAAATGAGAGTTCATATAGTATTTTTCAATTTGCAATTCTTACACTATTTTCTCTACATTTGCAATTATATAAAAAAAAACACAATTAAAAAAAAAAAAGTTGAATAGCAAGGCAAATTATGCTATGGACCCGGGTCCACATTGCAAGGTGGACTCGAGTCTATGTTCACAATTTTAAAATTTTATGTTCACAAATTTAGAACTTTATATTCACAATTTTAAATCTTAATATACAAAATTATATTACTCAATATTCACAATTTTTGAACTCTATATTCACAATTTTGTTATATAGATTAAAAAACTGTGTTATACTGTTAACATAGAGTTTTGATACTGTTAACATAGAGTTATGAAATTGTGAATATAGAGTTATAAAATTGTGAACATATAGTCATGAAATTGTGAATAGTACTGTCAAAGCGGGCCACCCCGCCCCATTAGGCCCGCCCCACCGCGGGCCTAATTTTTAGCGGACTTTTGCAGACCGGCCCGTTAGGCTCACGGGCTAGGATTCATACAACCCTAGCCCGCCCCACGCGGGTTGGTGGGCCCGCGGGCTTTTTGGATTTTTTTTATTTATTAAAAATTATAGTGTGTACACTTTCATGAATATAAATATATATTCATGTGCATACGTGTACACATGAATATAAATATATATTCATGTACACATGAATACATGAATATATATTTATATTCATATGTACAATGTATGTATATATATATAATTTTTTTTAAAAAATTTTTTTACTTGGCCCACGGGTCGGCCCGCATTTTTGCGGGCCTATTTTTTTTTTATGACCCTAACCCGCCCCACTACGGGGCGGCCCGCGGGCTTCGGTCCATTTTGACAGCCCTAATTGTGAACATGGAGTTATGAAATTGTGAATATGAAATTATAAAACTGCAAACATATTGTTATGAAATTGTGAATATAAAGTTATAAAACTGTAGATATAGAGTTATGGAATTGTAAACATGGATCCAGGTCCACCTTGAGGTGGACCCAAGGTGGACCCGGCATAACAACTGATTAACTATAGTCTATAGTATAATAATTGAATAATTGATTAAAATTATTCGTACTTATAATTTGGTCCGGGCAAATAATCCAAAACCTGCTACTGAACTACCGTTTAACATTTATCCAAAAACAACATCATTACCAAACAATTTTTTAAATTAATTTGTACCCTAAAAAATAGGGAGTAAATCTTTTTTGATTAGTATTGACCCTGTTACATGTAGTATCCACTAGGGAGAATCACTTCATGCCGCTTGACTACAAGGCTTTTGGCAAATCTTTTTGTAATTAATAACACCAGCATTTGCTTTCAAAAAAAAAAAAAAACACCAGCATTTATTATTATTATTATCTATTTTTTTGTTTGATAACTTAGTTCTCTGGAGTTCATTGGATTATATTCTTATCCTGATTTTTATAAATTCATCCCAAGTCTTTGAGGTAAATCTAATTTCAATATTGAACACTAAATTATACATTTTTGTGCAAAAAAGCTCAACCTCAACCAATCAACCCAAATCTAAATCTCCATTATTCACTACAAGAATAGAATTCTATCATATTGTTGGAAATAAAATTTTAAGTGCTGCTTCTCAGTTCTCATATAGTCATATGTATGTGAAAGTTGTAAATAAATTATTTTTAATGTTTGATATTTTCTCTTGAGATCAAATGTTTGATAAATACTGTACTATAAATTCAAATGTTGCTTTTTAAATGTTCGCTCTTTTTAAATACTGTACTACGCCTAGTAGCTTATACAGGTAAAACATGTACGGATTTTTAAAATTAAAAGTTAGCCTCATATCCTATTGAGAAAGTGGGAAACTTCCAATTTTGGGTATTTAAACCCCCAAAATTGCATCAAAAATTTCATCCCCTTTTTGTAGTGAAGAAAAATTACAGAAACAAAGACGATGAAAATGGCCATTCAACTCTTCTTTCTTTTCGCTATAACGGCGTGGACTGTTATTGCCGCGCCCCAGCCGGCGTACATTGAGCAGGCGGTGGAGATCCACCGCCTGCGGCCGCAGACGGGGTCCGCCGGCCACCGCATCCCGCAGATCGACTGCCTGAGCTGGCGTCTCGGCGTGGAGACAAACAATATCCGTGACTGGAAACTGGTCCCGTCCGACTGCGAAAACTACGTGGGCCATTACATGCTCGGAGAGCAGTACAGGGACGACTGCGAGATAGTCGCCGATGCCGCCATCGAGTACGCCAACGGCCTCAATCTCTCCGGCGACGGCAAGGACATTTGGGTCTTTGACATTGACGAGACTACCCTCTCTAATTTGCCTTACTATGCCCGCTCCGACGTCGCTTTTGGGTACGTAATAATTAATTAATGTCGTGAATGCGACTATTTTTTTTATTTTTGAAAAATTTCTTCATTAAGAAAATCTCAGCTACAATTATTGTTCATATAAAATCATAACTTTATCTCAATAAGTCGATATAAGACAAACGAAGCAACAAGCTTCGTCTTTGAGATGCCATAAACAAAATAGTAGGCTTCGTCTCTAGAATCTCAAAGTTCATCTATGAGATTTCACAGACGAAGCTTATTGCTTCGTTCGTCTAACATTGAGATGAAATGATGATTTTATTTAGAAGTAATTAAAATTTTTAAACGATGAAAAGGTTAGATGTATAGCAATTATAAATATACATAATAAAAAAGACACATAATAATAAATTATAGTAACAAAATAACAAGAAGGTGATCGGGAGAACATGTTATTTGGTTCAATTGCACGTTTTTAATTTGTTGAGGGGTTAATTGTATTTTTTTAAAAAGTTCAATTGCTTAATATATTTTCTTGTAAAGTTTAATGGTTAATTTATTTCTTATATACTCCATTTGTCCCATTTTATATATCCTACTTTTGGTTAAACAATTCTTTCTTCTTTGTTTATTTTCTCTAGTATTTTTTTTACTATTTTTAAATTTAATTTTTTATTTAATAATGCTGAAGTTTTTAAATATATAAATTTTGTATACTATATTAAACTTAATATTATAAAAAAAATTGAATTAAGAATAACTTAGGTTGAGTCTCATTAATTAACTCAATTATACCTTTTTAATCCAGACAAAAGGCACCTTTCAATTTAATACGGTGGATTTGGATTTGAATTCAGGGCCATAGCTTATAACTCAACCAAGTTTAACGAATGGGTGAGCGAGGCGAAGTCGCCGGCGATTCCGGCGAGTCTCCGGTTGTACAACGTCTTACTCTCTTTGGGGATTAGGCCGGTATTCCTAACAGGAGTAAGAGAGGTACAGAGAGAAGCTAGAACCACTAATCTACTCCAAGCCGGTTATCAAAATTGGGAAAAGCTAATTCTCAAGTAAGTACGATACAGTGAAACGAACGTGTGTTTTACAGCATAGATTTTGATTTTACATTTCTATTAATTTGATGAATGTTTTAAAAATAAATATATTAGGGGAGTGAATGAAACTAGGTCAGGCGTTGTGTTCAAGTCCGGGAAGAGGACGGAGCTGGTGAACGCGGGATATAGGATCGTGGGGAACATGGGAGACCAATGGAGTGATCTGCTCGGAGCGGACGCCGGAGATCGGACGTTTAAGGTGCCGGATCCAATGTACTACATTGGGTGAAATGGAATAGTAAATCTTGGGCAAATTTAAGGATTTAATGCCATAAATAAATATGTACTTCATCTCATAACCTAAACCACTTGGCATGAATTAAATTACTCTTCATATGTTGTGGCAAATAAGATTATAAGGGGAATAAAAATTATGTTGGTGCATGTAATAATGTGAATGGATAATAATTTGTATATTTCGGATGGTTTATTATACAATAATAAGATATACTACGTATATTTTTAAAGCTATCATCTTTAATTTTTTATTTTTTCATTTATGTACAAACTTTAATAATGGAATATTTAGTTTACTGTTTATTATTCTTAACTTACTCATTGCGCTAACCGCTTTCTATATGGAATGCCTTATGTTTGAATGGTTGGCATAATTGTTGAACATATATTATATTATGAATAAGTTAGAGTATAATCTATACAAAAAACTCAATTACACATCACAAAATATTTTATAACATTTTAATAATAATAATAATAATAATAATAACAACAACAACAACAACAACAACAACAACAACAACAACAACAACAACAATAACAAAAAAAAAAGGCGATGGGCATTTTTATATATTATTATTATAACAATTAAGTTAGTGTACACAAAATTTAACTCAATCGTGTTAATTTTGTTATTTTTTCTATTATTTTATAAACTATTTTTTTGTATTTTTAGTAAAAATTAAAATATAATAATATATATTTTGAAACCTGGAGTTTATTTTGAAATGATACATAAAGTTTCAAAATAAGCTATTATTTTAAAAGGAAATTGCAAGTTTGGTCCCTAAGTAATACCCAAGTTACGACTCTGTCCCTGAGTTATGGCTGTATCCATTTTTTATCCCTTAGTTATGAGCGAAATGGCGCATTTGGTCCCGACTATTAAAACTGACGGAAAAATTATAAAAAAAAGTTTTGTTATAAAATTTCAGGGGTAAAGTAGGAAATTTACATTTTATTCTCTTTTTTATATCAAAACCACTTTCACAACATTATTTTTCACTTCTTAGCCACTTATTTCAAGATTCTTTAATTCTAAAAGCATTTCAATAAACACTTGACCATGCATTGTCTTCAGGCGTGTGAAATACACCATAAAGGTTATGATTTCTCTCACTAAACATCAAGAGTAATCAAACCATAACTTGAATGACATCAAATTTCTCAAGTTATTTTTATGACAAATTCACCAAGGAAGTAACTTGAGATTTTTAGTACGTAAAATTCTTTCGCAAGCTCTGCAATAACTTAATCAAGAGTCGTATATCATGACAATATATGAAAATTATATTATATATATCCATCACCTCCTATGTCTTCTTAAAAATCAGAGTAATGAATAAGGAATCTAAGACTCAGTTATGAAAATTCTAAAAACGATTATTGACTAAACTACTGCATACAAAATAATTATTTTTTACATACTAAAAATCTCACGTTATTCCGGTGGTGAATTTCTCATAAAAGTAACATGAGAAATTTGACATCATTTGTATATCAAAAGTTCTGATTTGATTACATTTGTTGCTTAGTTAAGAAAATAAAAAATTGTTAGGATAGTGTGTTTCATACGTCTGAAGACAATAATCAAGTGTTTCTTTGTTTGTGCTAAATCTTAAGTCTGTTATTATACAAGAGTCAGTTTTCTAACAAGTCATACTAAAGTTATTGAAATGCTTTTATAATTGAAGAATCTTGAAATAAGAGGCTATGATGTTGAAAAATAATGTTGTGAAAGTGGTTTTGATATAACAAAGAGAATAAAATATGAATTTCCTACTTTACCACTCTAATTTTAAATATTTTTTAATTTTTCTGTCAAATTTAACGGTCGGGACTAAACTAAACTCGCTACTTTGCAAATAACTGAGGGACTAAACTCAGATACGATCATATCTTAGAGACTGAGTCGAAACTTGGTTTAAACTCAAGGAACAAACTCACAATTTTTCTTATTTTAAACTACTCATGTTTACCAAACAAAGCTTATAACTTATTTATAATTTAAAATAAACTATCAGCTCTACCAAATAGAGTCTTATATGTCTATGTTGACATGCATATGTGCATGCCCTTTAATTTGCATTTTTTTTTTTTTTTTTTTAAGTAAACAAAGGAATGCATTCATAAGTATTCTGAAAATTACAAATAAATGAGGAGGAGGGGGTGGGGGGGTTGCAACTCATGTCTCCTAACAATTGCTAGAGCCTACAGGTCAAGTCAAAACAGAAGCAACTCTAATGCTAATAGTAGAGCATCTAACATGAGAAATAGAAATATACAATGAATAGCCCGTAATAAATCAATACTATCTTTAATTATGAGGCCAACATATGAATAATCATCAAAGGATGTTAGAGTCAACTTTGAAGAAGAAGACAATTACACAGTGTTTGGTGCGAGGAAATGAATTGCAATTCCATGGAAATTGGGAAATGAATAATATATATGAAAATAATGTGAGAATTTAAATTTCAGTGTTTGGTTTGTAAAAATAAAACTATTGAAAATTTTAATTCTAATATTTGGTATACATTGAAATTGAAAAGGAATAAATAGTATAAAGTTTAAAATGTTCATACTTATTATTATTATTATTATTATTATTATTATTATTATTATTATTAATTTATTATTAATAAAGTGACAAGTATCTCTCTGTCCTATCTACATATTCAAACACACACACACACACACAAAATAAAAATAAAAACATATTCGAATACAACTCATCTAAAATATCTCTTGAATTAGATAGCTTGTAATTAATTTTCATGCAAATACTTCGTTAAATGTTAAGCTTCATAAGCTCACATAAAAAAATTCTTTATAAAAATAAAAGTTTAAAACCTAATAAACATAATAAAATATTAAGTTTTTTTAAAAGCTTACATCCAAAAAACATCATAGGAGAGTTCATCACTCTATGATCAAGAGAGATGTTAAACATCAATCTTAGGTTAAAAAATGAAGGATAATTTTGTCTTTTTTTTAACCATGAAATTGAAATACAAATGGAGACATGTGATTCTAATTTCATGAAAATAAGATAATTGAAATATCAAAAGAAAAAATTTATTTATCTTCAAAATTATGTGAGAATTAAATTATAATTTTTTCCAACCAAATGCTCTGCTAGTCTCTAGAACAATTAGGGGTCCTGCACTGCTGCTCATTAATCCGGCCGCAGTAAGACCTCCTTACATATATGCCCTTATTTGCACTAAAGAATACTTTTTTTTTTTTTTTAATTAATTTGTAAAACAAAAATACTTTCTTTATTAAAGACAACACGGAGTAATTATATATATGCACGTGAAAATAGTAAACACTTTAAAATAAAAAACAAAATGTTCTCTTTGGGATTAGGACCCACCACACTTGCTAGTTGCTTTCCCTTATTTAATTAGGATGGTTTTTTTTTTTTTTTTTTGAGAGGAAGGGACCCAAGGTCCCTAGGAAATGCTTACAAGTGGCGAGGTTTAGACCGTCACGATGAAGAAAGGTTGACAGCTTTTCCGGCGGAGTCTCTAGAATTGTGGTCCCTCACGAAATTGTTTGTCCCTTGTTAGTCACAAAATATGCACATTGATTACCTTCACGAAGGATATGGACCACTTTAATAGCATGGAACTAACTCAAAAGCACCTTGCAGTTTGCGATCAGCATATTGAGCTCAGGCACAACATCTGTTTCTTTAAGGACAGCTTGGACTATCGCCTCTTAAGATGGTACTCTGTTGATCAGTGACATATCCAGGATTTCGGTTGAGGGGGGGCGAAGAAGCAAATGTAAATTAAATTCAAAAAAGTTTTTTTGAGTACTACTGACTCTGTTACAGTGTAATATATGTTCATAACTACTTTTTCAATCTATTGAAGCACAAACAGTCATTAACAGTCGCCTCCACTGAGACTCGAACTCACTCTTTTTCATGTGAGAGTATAAACCGAGTGCCACAAGGTTCAAATATCAAATACGAATAAATTCTTAAATTACAAAATATATTATAAATATTATTTGATATAGGCGGAAAATAAAACACATCAAAACTTTATAAAAATATTCATAACTCTATATAAAATATAATTAATTTGATAAAATAATTCAAATAGAAAACACATTATAATTGTACATCTTATCATTAATATATATATTAAAAAAAGAAAAAAAAAAAAGCAATATATATACCTATACAACTGAAAAACTGTAATGGAAGCAAGTGTTGGGGGGAAGAATTGAACCCCCACCATTTCCTAAATAAAACCAAGCGCCTACCACCTCTGCAAACATATCAATTGTTAAATTTATCTGTTTTTATATATTTATAGATAAAACATGTACTATATATACATATATACATACAAAGGCTATATATGGGGTGGGGGTGGGGTGAGTGGGGGCAACTGCCCCCACTGCCCCCCGGGTGGCTCCGTCAGTGCTGTTGATTATTGTTTCTTCTCTAAAGATTGAATTCCCAACTATAAGGTCTCTATTCCTCGATTTAACAGAACATTTGAGAGAATATATAAATTATGATAACTCAACTGAATATAGATGTTAGATCTTTACTTAAGTCTACAAAGAGTGCACTTATTATTTTCATTATTGTTCCTAACATAACATGCACGTGAAGTGTGCACGGATTTGTTTATTACTAAATTTTACTGTATAATTTCTAATGGAAAATGACCATTTTGGGTTTATGGGTTATTATTTAAACACCCAAAACGCATCAAATTCTTCATTCTCTCCTTTGCTTTCACTACCCTTATTAGTCAAAAATGAAGAAACCCATCCCACTCTTCTTTCTTGTCGCCGTAACGGCGTGGGCCGTTAGTGCCACGGAGCTGTCAAAGAACATCAGGCAGGTGGTGGAAATCCACCGCCTGCGGCCGCAGACGGGGTCCGCCGGCCACCGCGTCCCGCAGATCGACTGCCTGAGCTGGCGTCTCGGGGTGGAGACAAACAATATCCGTGACTGGAGACTTGTCCCGTCCGAGTGCGAAAACTACGTGGGCCATTACATGCTCGGAGAGCAGTACAGGGACGACTGCGAGGTAGTCGCCGACGCCGCCATCGAGTACGCCAACGGCCTCACGCTCTCCGGCGACGGCAAGGACATTTGGGTCTTTGACATCGACGAGACTACCCTCTCTAACTTGCCTTACTATGCTCGCTCAGACGTCGCTTTCGGGTACGTAACAAGTAACAACCCACTAACGTAAAAATCAACAATGCGATAGAGGACAACCCCAGTCAAATTAATCAGACTGTTGTCTTTATAACTACAATGTTATGATTTTTAAACGAGAGTAAAATATTTATCTTCTTAACTTGAGTTAGTTAGTAATGGGCAAATTCAGTCATTTTTCTTGTTTAAATTTAATGATGATGCAACATGTTTAATGTCTCATAATAAATTCGTTAGTTGTGTTTCAGGGCTATACCTTATAACGATACCAAGTTTGACGAATGGGTGAGCGAGGGGAAAGCGCCGGCGATTCCGGCGAGTCTCCGGTTGTATAACACGGTACTCTCTTTGGGGATTAAACCCGTTTTCCTAACCGGAACAAAAGAAGCATTCCGAGAAGTTAGAACCGCTAATCTGAAGGAAGCTGGTTACTATAACTGGGATAAGCTAATCCTCAAGTAAGTCAAAGTTAAAACATACATCAATTTTATTTCATTTTATTTTATTTGCTTTTCATTATACCATTTAATGGGACAAACTCAGTCAAGTTAATTAGACTATTGACCTGATAATCACAATATTACAAATTGCATTCCAATAAGAATGATTTATTGAGGTTAAAAAAATGAAATTGTGTTATTGTGTAGGGGAGTGAATGATACAGGGTCGGCTGTGGAGTACAAGTCCGGTAAGAGGACGGAGCTGGTGAACGCCGGATATAAAATTGTGGGGAATATCGGAGACCAGTGGAGTGATCTTCTCGGAGTGGACGTCGGAGATCGGACGTTTAAGCTGCCGGATCCAATGTACTACATTGGTTGAATGGAGCAGCTCTGATCTGATCTGATCTGTTATTGGGCACCAGTTCATATGCCATAAATAATTAAATGTACTGTGTTATTTATTTTTATCTACTGCGTAAAGACAACGAAAGTCGGTCCAATCCTATTGTGTTTTTATGACGTGGAACTTGCCAATTCGATTGTCCGACTCCAAATAATTGTAACCAATTCAATGTACGTTTTTCCGATGAAGCCATATGGCATAACGAACTTTCAGTACACTTTCGGGCTGTGAAAAAAAGGAGTCGCATGGCATATCATGATGCATCATCAACCTTTACATACTAAAATACTCCAATGGTGGACACCATCTTTGTCTTTTGACTATGGTTAAAATCATTTGCTCATGTTGTGACTAGGTCTTATGTGATCAATAAATTTTAGAAACTCGTATTGTGTATCTTTTCTGATTTTATATATTACGGAGTATATTTCGTTTTTAGCATATGCTAATTGACCAAGTGTACGTGGTTGTGAAAGCTACATAATATAATATTTAAGTTAATTTAATATTTATCATACTTAAATATATAATTGGGCCATGCATGCGCTCGCCATTCTTGTATTAATAATGAGCATATCTTTAGTAATCTATATTTAATGGGATATGCCTATTAAATTTATGTTATCTCTGAAGATGGAATTAATAATACATTGCATAACATTATATTGTTTCTTACGTTATTAACAAAAGCTGAAATAAATATGCAAGCTAAAGTACTAACTGGCTGAGTAGATAGCGTGCATGTACAGTGACATTAAAATATTTTAATGTTTCCAAAAAAAAAAAAACAATTATAGCTTCAAAAATATATATTCTCTACAAGTCTTCCTGCGGCAACCAAGATAAAGTTTTAAAATCAAAAGTCACAATTGATAAACACATAAGGAAATAGTAAGCAAAATAAAAAGCATAAAACATAATAGAGTCAATATTGATAATGATCTATCCTTCAACTCTTTTTAAATGTAAACATTAGTCATCCATTTTTAATGGGTCTATATCAGATTAAATTCTTGAATTTATAAGTAATGTTACACTTAGAAAGAAAAATGTATATCAGATCTTCCCTTATAAGTAATGTTGAACTTAGAAAGAAAAATGTGATATTTTTCATGAAAAATGTAATACTTTTACATCGAAATGTAAAAAGTATTACATTTTCCCATATAAGTAATAAACATTTTATTCATAATTTAGTATTACACTATTACATTTGCTAGTATAAGTATTACATTTCATCTTGATCCGATCTGTCTCGCAGACAAAAATTCGTGAGACAATGTCACACAAATTTTTGCCAAATATTTTTGTACATGGAACAAAAAAAGTTAAATTCTCAATATTATAATTGTATAGTATATTTAATTAAAAGATGATTAGATGACTGAATTACGTAATGAGTATATAATTAAAAAATATTAATTTGGTTGAATTGCAGATTGCGAATCAATTTTGATATTTTTGTATAATAATATCTTCTCAGGCAATATGTCGGAACATTATAATTGATTATGCCAGGGAAGGTAAAACACATGACTCACGTGAAGCCAATAACGACGACAATAGAATGTAGACTGCCTTTTATCCTGAGACTTGAACTTACCCCTTCCATATAAAAGTGTAATTAAATGTCACTAGATCACAATGTATTGACAAAAACTCTCCAAACTATTAAGTAAAAAATTTATTTCGCAGATGGTTTGGCAATATAAAAGCTAATGTTAAAACTTTCTAAACTATTAGTCTTGTGCTCAAATAGTATGTAGTGGCTCTTTCATATGGGAGGTCACGAGATCAAGTCTTAGTGGAGGCAATGCTAGTTCTTTGTGATTCAACATGTTGAGAAAGTAATGTATGAACATATACTACAATGTAATAGGGTGGTTAGTTGTATTAAAAAAAATAAAAAATTTATAAAACTTTTTCCTTAACACCACATCAATAAGCAACCCGAAAGCAAGAGTCCATGGAATTAGCCAATTAGGTTGACAAATAGAAATACTTACATTCCAACTCACTCTTTTGTGGATTTTCAATGACAGTTGTGTGGATCACAGTTCAAAAACACATAAAGTACATTATTATAACTTATAAAATACATTATCCTAATACATAATGTACATTACTTATTTTAACTCATAAAATACAGTATCTTATCAAAAAATTTAATTATTCTAAACACATAAAGTACATTATACATTATTCTAAATCATAAAATACATTATTTTAATTCATTAAAATACATTATCATACTCAAAAAGTTTCATTATTCTAATATATATAAAATACATTATTCTAACACAAAAAATACATTATTTTAATTTATAAAATACATTATCTTACCCCCAAAATTTTTTAAACATAAAAACGACGTAATTTTTGACCATGATCCACACAATAATTTGTCATGGATTTTAGTGAACCATATGCACCGCGGATGGTCCACGATGAGGTCCATATAGCCCAATTCAATAAAATCGATCTTTAATCCATCAACTAATGGGCCTCATTTCAGATCAGCCCAACTGAATCACACTCTGTTGGGCTGCAGGTAAACGTGGACTGTGAGGCTAGTAGAGTTGTATTTTGTTGCCATAAAGTAATACCAAAAAAAAAAAAAGTTAACACATACAACTTTTATGCCTTAATAAAATGTGAGGACGAAAAATATGTAATCTTTTTTTTTTTTGAATAACGAGAGAAATTTGTAATCACTATTAAAATGTGTGTACTAGGTAAATACTATTCTTATGTTATAACTTGTAAATTAATCACACTAAAAATACCATATGCAACAAACTCGATTGAGATAACGCTGCAATCTTTAATTTTTCTTGTTATGGTTCCTATTTATTGATGTACAAGTTGTGTGATTTTTATTTATAATTTGCTGCGTCTTAATACAATGTGTGAAGTGATGGACCCATCTCATCTAGAATTGTTGAACATATGTAGATTAGTTTCAAATGTTGACTTTGTTAATGCTGTAAATAATGTCCCCTGTCGGGGAGCCCAATCCAGTTGCATTCTCACACGTTATTTCTTCAATTCATTCATTTTATTTTATTTAACAAAAAGTTAAAACTTTATTTTCTTTAATTTTATATTCATTTAAATATTGTGTGTTGGGAAATCACACTTTATGTTACAAAAAAAATCAACAATCATTATATGAGGATGTATTGAGTAAATCATATTTTGTGTAATAACTTATTAACTATACAGAAGAAGTAAATCATATTAAAGAAACTTTGTTATAACTTATAATGGATTTAATTAAGAAAATATTAATAAGAATTAATTTCGTGATCTTTTGGATGAGAAATAAAATTTTTTGAAAAGTCTAGGCTAATTTATTTGTTTATTCATGAAAAATGGTGGTTCATAATAGTTTGACCAACTGTGTAGACATAATATTTTGCAGACTGGTTCAAGCTAAGCATGAAACGTGGTCCAATGATTTCCACCTCTTGTTTGACTCAAGCTTCAATTCTTCAACTAATTTGGTTCAAGCATCAAGCTTGAATATTAATGTTTGATGAACTGAAATTTCATGGAATACTAATTTAGCGTATTGTGTTGGGAAACTTAGTATAATATTATATTTAAGTGGTTGTTTTGAGTCCGTGTTTTGAGTGAGGTTCACTTTGAATTTGAATCGAAACAAAAATGATTTGGATTCTCTAAGTTGGAAGGTTTAATTTGCTATATTATACATTTAAAACGGATAATAAGTGAATCAAAAATTGATTATTAAAGTGTACAAGTGTATCCATGAAATTTGAAAAATGAAACATAGTTCAGCAATTTGAACTATATATATATATATATATATATATATATATATATATATATATATATATATATATATATATATATGTTGAAATTAACTAGAAAAATTAAATTGATATTAATTTTGTAACCTCAAATGTTACTTTCATATTAATGTGAAGTTACAAATTTAAATTTTAAATTCAAATTAAATGTCATTAGTACTAATGAATTTCATTCTCCCTTAAATATACTTGTTGGCAAAGGGTGAGGACACATACAATTACCCTTTGAATCTTTGAATAAGAAACGTGAATTATTAATCGCCATCTTCATATAGGTAGAAATTAGAATGTGATAGTAGAGAAAAGTAGTGTGACAATCATAAAACCTCATCATTTCACCTTGTCTTACCATGCATTATTTATGCATCTCAAAATATAAAAAGAAAGTCTTTCACACTTAGACACTTAGTAAAGGACTTTTGGCCATTTTCAGCGAGAAAAAACTATATGAAGAAAAAAAAAGAAGATTATTTTTAATCTTTTGATGTATAAAACTCTTATCATTTAATAAACGAGAAATGACATACCATCTTCATCCTTCGATATGATATTGTAGTTACATAAGCAATTCGTTTACCAACTATTTCAAACTACTATGTTTTAATCATCCATGTATATATAATTAAACATTAAAAACTACTGCTATATATAGTTTCAACTAAGAACACTAATTTAACTTTAAACAACATTTGTATTACTTGTATATAAAATACGTAGGAATATAATAAAATTATATTGTTATGACTCAAAAAGAGTGGTCAAGTGAGTAAAGTATGATTCTTGCACTTGAATGTCACGAGTTTGATTATTATCAAAACCCTCTCAATGCGTTAAACTTATTGCATAGAATTTTTCAAACTATTATACCAGATTACCAGAGTGGTGCACATATATGCACCCTCAACCCAAAAATTTATATTGGTACTTTTCCATCATTATTATTTTATAATGACTATATGGTTATTTGTGTCCAACACGGCATATAATTAAGATGGTACAAATTGTGAAGAAAACGAAAAAAAGGAGGCATGCTTGTTGGTCTGTTCCATGGTAAAGGTAGTTGAGGAAGGCAGGATGCACCATTTTAGAATGGAATATAATCCTTATCCTATCCATTTTCTATTTGGTAGACTTTTATTGATTGTTCCTTTTATTTTTAATTCTTTTTTGACCAACTCTTATTAGCTAATCTTTTTTCTTTTTGTGAGTCATGATTTCTATGATATGATATTAAGTAAATGCTTCATTTAATAATATTAATATTAATATGATGATAATGATGATATTTTATGTATTATGCATAATTACATGCATGAATGATAGCCTGCTATTTATATCTCAGAAATATTCTTGCATTTAAAAGTGTAGCTCTACCATCATATCATCTTATAGACAATTCACTCATATACCCTCCAACAATTACCCGATAGTATGCATTAGATATATAAACTTTATTCTTGTGTAATAAGTACAAACCACACAAGTGATCTGATGAAATACCATGTGTGATATTAGATACAAAAATTTTGCCCCACCAATTTGATTACTTCTAAATCACACTCATTAGTACTAGTATGTAGATAATCTTAAAGTATTAAATTTGATGATCTTTAAATACGATCCCAAATATATGAAAAATGCAATATTACATTAGTATTTAAATAATGATGTTTTCAAGATTAATTACTACTTTGACAATAAATAAATCATCATGGTTGGTCACTTGGTCCTGTGATTTATGCCAAGAATATAATAGGGCTGTTGGCAAACCAACAATCAGCATGTATGATTACTATTAGCCTATCGTGTTGATGTGTTTAGTCAATCCACTTAAGCTTTCAAAGTTATCCCAAACTTCTACATATAATATAATTTTAAAAAAAATATTATCTTCAACTTCTAGATACAATACAATTAAGGGGGAAACAGAAAACCTAATTGACCCACTAAATGAGTGGCTATTTTTATATTATATTTATTATGTTTCTTAATGACACGTTAGATCAGACGGATTGTCACATATTATTTTACACAATTCTTTAAGGTAAAATTTAAAGATATAGTTATACACCTATTTGAGTATGTGTATTTTTTTTAAGTATGATACAAAACATTTAACATCGCACTATGGTAAAATCAGAAAAGTGTTGAGTGGAGGTGAGGATACACAAACTAAATAATTTTTTTTTTGAATTGTCTTGATAATATGATTCTTTTAAAATAGTTTTTTTTTTTTAAAATATATATATATATATATATATATATATATATATATATATATATATATATATATATATTATTTTTTCATAAATGAATTATGAACCATTTTTAGAATTGAAATAATGATTATGTAATAAATAATTTACCCAATATATATTTAAAAAGTCATCCATTTTCAATTTAAGTATTACATTGAGAACATTCGTTGATTCGTTTAACAACATTCAGCCAATTCTTATGATAGCATTCACCACTATTACAAGTTGCAAGAACGTAACATGTGTGTGTGTGTATATATATATATATATATATATATATATATATATATATATATATATATATATATTGAGTGTTTATTGTGTTGATTGACACGACTAGACAAAAAATATTTAAATTGTACCAGGTAATCTGGTAAAATATAATGCGCCAATTACCCCTAACCAATCTAATTATTATTTTAATTTTTTAAAAAGAAAATATTATTTTTGGGGTTTTCTTTTAAAAAAATTCCCATAATTATGTTGTGTCACTGCACCATGGGAGCAGTGGGGTGTGGCTCATCCACTGGTCTAACATGATAGGAACTTGATATAATAATGAGAATAGAATAATGTTTTGTTGCACATTATAATTTGATAAAAATGAAAAGAAAATAAAAAAGGTTTGATTGTGTATATATGTATTATTATGTCTGGTGGTGACGAGGATTTGGATGGCTCCGACATATAGAGCTTATCCTCAATATTCCAACTAGTCAATCATTGATTGTGAACCATAGGATCTTCGGAGCAGCAGATAATGTCGAATCTGTAGATAAGGCAATAACCAAACCTAGACAGATCAGATATACATATACATTTAATATTACTTCTAATTTATCATATTTCGGGCCCCACTTTATTCTCACCGTCTTCACTTATCTTGCTTGCGTGCTACCTCTTTCCCTACTTGCCACGTTCACCAATAATTTTCTTTTTCAGAAATATTATCACTAAATATTACTCCGTATAAATGTTCGAGATTGTAAAGCTAAATATATTATGTTATGTAATGTTTTTTTTTTAATTAAAAAAAAGGAGAAAGATAGACTATATTTAACATGATCATGCTATATTCTGTGTTGTAAAAATCAGCTTAGGTGTGTGGCCGGCTAGACGCTGATTAGGGACTTGGCGCCCTTAAGATTTTACCCTTATTAGGTGGATATTAATCGGTTGGTCGATTAGTCGGTCGACTAGGTGGCTTAGGCGTTCGAGTCAATCAACTTGACCCTAATAACATTACCCTTATTAGGTGGATTTTACACTGTTGTATTTTTTCTTATTATTATTACTCACTTGTCTAGGCAATCTAGGCGCTAGGCGCCCCCGAACACCCAACTAGCTCCTAGTGTCTTCTACAACATTGGTTATCATTGTAAATAGGCTATTGAAAGCGGAAGTGAATTATGTTGTGTAATGTTCCATTGTTACCTACCCAAATCCATGCACATATGGAGTATAAGTAAAAGTATGAAAATGCAACCCGAACCTAGTAGGTAGAACAGTTGACTTGATAATAATAAGATTATAAGTTTGATTTCTTGGGAGAAGTTTATTAGCCTCTTTGATTTTATCGAATCGAACATTTATGAGTAATCTAGATTGATTCATCTTTTTCGGATTCTCAACGATTCGAATTTACCTAATACATATTTTTAGATAGTGAATTCAGGTTTTCCTGGTCACTAAAAAAAAAAGAAAAAGTAAAAGGTACGATTTTGTAAAGAAATATTTGGTGGTCCCAGATCATCCGGGGTAGCACAGGATTTTGGTGTGGCAACATGTGATAAGATTTCATTGTCCCAAAAGCAACTCGAGCCAATCCACACGCTATCTTCTAGCCATATAAATATGCCTCCTAGGAAAAGGTTCATCATCATGTGCATGTTTCATAGTATTTGATAAAAAGGAAGCTTCTTGAGGAGGACCCAGGCGATTATAAGCTGCTTGTTTCTTGTTACAAATTAAAGCTTTCTTCTTCTTGCCCAGTTCATCAAATCCCTGAAAGCTCAGATCATATGCAATGGGAGAAGGCAAGACTCAGTTGATTCAAGATCAGTGGTTTCTATATGGGAATAATAGTTTCAAGAATCACCAAGAAGATGATGATCATCATGAGACATCATCATCATCCACTTCATCATCATTCATAGGAGAGAATTCCTCATCATTATCATCATCATCATCAACAATTTGTTCTCTGGACACCACAGATGATGCATCTTCTTCATCTTCACCTGATCCTTCCTTCAATGGATCCTTATATGACCTCTCATCTCTCATGTCCCAATTACCCATCAAGTAAGTCACAATATATATACTGAATTCTCAGATCATATTCTTAGATCTATATATGAGAAGTTGTAAATTAAATTATTAATCTTGAATTGAATTGTGTTGTTGCAGGAGGGGGCTGTCTAAATTCTATAATGGGAAATCAGAATCCTTCACATCTTTGTCAAGGGTGAGCAGCATAGAAGAGCTTGCAAAGAGAGAAACACCATTGAAGAGAAAAATGAAGGCTTGCAAGAGCTATGGGGCTGGTTTGGATGCCTACAAATCATACACTTCTCCTAAGCCAATTATCACAAAGAAACCCTCATCCAAGATCTCATTTTCATCATCTCAAAGTAGAAGAGGGAGCTTCACCAGCAGGAGCACTAGACCCCCTCTCATTCCTGTGCAGGAGAACAACCTAGGATGCTAATAAACTTTAATTTCTTGTATGTTCTTTATAGAGAGAGAGAGAGAAACAAGGGTCTTATTAAATTTTCATATTCTTACATATAGAAGAGATGTGTATAGTTGAATTTTGTTACTTCTATAACAACATATGGAAGAGTTTAATTTGATTTGTTTAATGTTTCTATGATCTCTTTGTGTCTGTATTTTGCTTTTGAGCATATATGATATGATAGCTGCCAATCAGCAGTAAAATCTCCAGAAATGAACAGAAGAGAAGTGGGCAAATTAAACTAAAGATTAGAGAATTATCATCCATTACATTAGGTGAGGTGAACAAGTTTTCTAAGAAGAATGAAGAAAGCTAGCTTATGAAACAACAGATTGCTGTTTCCCTAAAGAAACAAATACAATTCACTAAGATTGATTTGAGATTTCATGGAGACATGACTGTGCCCCGGCTTCGAATTCTGCTTGATCGCCTTACTGGAGTTGTGATTACCTTCTTGGCCTCTCCATCTTTGCCTCCCTGTCATAAGTTTAGAAGCCAAAATCGAAATTAAGTAATGAAAATTGGGATGAAAAAGTATGTACTTCAGACATGAAATTTACCTCTTTCTTGACTAGCTTCTTTCCATGTGAGGATTCAGAGGTTTGAGAGTCCAAGAAAGCAGATGGCTGCAATGGAGGAAGTCTTGAGCCACTGACCCGAGAGAAGGAATTGCTACTACTCTCTTCTGTTTCAGGCAGCCTGGTTTTCCTGGCATGCGTTCTTAGGGAGCTGCTCACTTCTCCTATAACAAGTTCTCCGAGAAGCTCAACCCCGAGCGATTTCGTGTGGCTAAATTCTACTGATGAATCTCTCACCGAGCGAGCCAAAGATGAGGCTTCTGTAGAATAAGCGTTGTGAAGTTGTATGGTGTCCTGAGTGGCCGTTTCGACTCTAGAGGAGATTTCAAGTTGGGGGAACAACTTGGGGGTGCATCTCAGGTGGTCCTTCGATGTTTCTTCAATAGGATAGAACGACGACGATGAAACCTTTGCAATAGATTCTCTTTTCCCATCAACATCATCATCCTCAACATGTGCTATTTCGACATTTGGAATCACAGCTGTGAGTATCTCCACTCTGTTAGACTGCTGTGGTGGTTCAACGACGGGATTTGAGTGTTTACAAGAACTTCTTGCTTTCCTTGCAGAATAAATGGAAATAGCATATGCCAAAATCAGGGAAAGTATGGAAGCAATGGCAAGAGCTGCTGGAGTGGGTCCAATCTGTTGGAGCTTTAAATATATGGACTTCTCTACACCATCAGAATTACTGGAATCAGATTCTTCACTATAAGCAGCAGCCATACACCCTGGAACACTAATCTTGTCATCTGTATCTTCATCTCTCTCCATCTGTGTCTCTAAAACTGTTTCTCCAAGGCTTGCCTTTGAAGTTGGCTCTACCAGTAAAACCTCATTCTCGTCATTCATTTGATCGAATTCTTGGATTACAGTAGCAAAATTCTCATCTTCTGATGGTGCATTAGGAATAGCAAGGCTTTCAGAGACTTCCAGATTTTCGTGATCTTCACGGGAATCATCAGTCTTATCAAAGGCTTTGTGCGTCTTCAGCAAGCCAAAACCTTCATTTTCCACTGCAGTGACAGCTTCAACTTTGTTTTCGGTAGGTTCTAATATAGGCAGGTGGTCAAAAGCTTCTGCTTCTTTGTCATCTACCATATCAGCTTCTGTGTGTTCTTTCTCTTGATCAGAACCTTGATTGAGCCCATTCTCAGGCCCAGCCACCTCAACTAGCTCAATGCTAGTTCCAGAAAAGATCTCTTCATCCTCAACAAATTCTGCCTCTTCAGGCTGAATACCAACTTCTCCTTGATCCAATTCCCAAAAACTACTTGTCGAAGCCTCAATTTTGTTGTGAGAATCACTTATACTTCTATTCACATCTAAGGGAACAACTCCAAGTTCAGTTGGTGAAGATAAAGGATAGTCTATCAAAGATGCAAACAAGGGAGATAGGAACACAATCACCATTAAAAGCAGAAGTTTCAACAACCAATTGAAACTCCGACCATTGTCCTCAAAGTATTCCTCCTCCTCCTCCACATCATCTTCATCCTCCTCCTCGCTATCTACTGCTTCATCGTTGTCATCATCAGCATCCTCATTCTCGGGAATTTTATCATTTTCTGGCTCTGCATTACCTTCCTGGGAAGGAAGAGGGGAGTCATCATCGCCATCCCCTTTCTCGAGAATTTCATCGTTTTCTGGTTGCACATTAACTTCTCGGGGAGTCAGAGGGGAAGATTCCTTGGCATGCCCCATTGATCCTTCATCTCCAACAAATTCCTTGGTTTCAACAGAAACGCTTCTTTCAACACCACGTCCATCATTTCCTTCTCCGCCCCTATTTTCAAGATGCAGAAGGATCTCCCGACGCCTGTTAGGTTTGTAGCGCAAGTACTTGGGGCGGGGGGAGAGGTAATTTGTTAAAGGATCATACTGATTCGAGGACGAATCAGCAACAAAACTACTGTTTTGCTCATCATCATTCGACCCGGAGGCACAACTTTGAGATGAAATTCCTAAAGAAGATCTGCCTGAGTTTGAGTCAGCTCCATTCCTTTCACCCAAAATGTTCTTTCCCCTTACAGCAGTCTTAGAAGCTTCAGACATGGGGGGTGACCTGAAATGCCTATTCAGTGGTTTCTTGTGGTTATGCAACTTGGAATTCATTTGGTCCTGGGTCAAGACATTCTCATTTGTTTCCCCAGCTCCTATACAGGAAATGCAGAAAATTGTATAAGAAATGGTAATATAAACAAACCTGTTACTGCATATGCAGTGATGCACAGAAAATTAAACATCCAACTTTCTTTTAATGCATAAGACATAAATGCTTGGTTTCAAATTTCAGCAACACTTGACTAGGACATTTTTACTTATAATTCTCAAAGGCCCAGTTTGGTAACATATTTAGCTTATCAACCAATTTTGGTTTATTTGACCACTATTAGTTGTTTGACTTGGTTAAACATTCTTAAACATTCAATATAAGAGTTTGATTAATTAGCTTTTTGTAAAAGCTTATTGCTCTAAAATGCTAAAATTCAGCAACTTTTTTAGAAAGTCATTTTGCATGTAATCAGCTATAACAATTAATTTACCAAACATCTTTTTATAATCAGCTAATGCTATCAACTAGTCAAACTCTAATTTATAAAACACCCCCTTTATTTTTTATTTTTACTATTCTTAGTCATTTCAACAAATTTCTGACCAAACATCATCTATAACTAGTATATGCATAACAACAGTTAATTCAAGTGATGCTTGGTGGGAAAACTCATCAAAATTGCAAAAGGTAATAATAAATTCAAAGTTGAGTTACTGATACTAAAATAATAATAAAATATAATCGATAATTACAAGTGAAAAATGCCAGAAAAATTGAAGGGCTAGTGTAAAAAGTTCTTTCAACAAGTAGACATTATATAGCATGAAATTCAAAAATTTCAAAGCTGGAAACAAGCTTAACAAGGAAAGACAGCTAATTATAAATTCCGTGTCATTTCAAATTCCTACTACTACTAAGAGAGCAAGAAAGCAAATTCTAGGGTTCCATGATTTTCAATTCGATCCCTCTTAAATTTTACTAAACACATACCCATTTCAAGAAACAACATATGTCTGCTACAAAATGGGGGAAGTAGAAATTGCTTACCAGAAAGTGAGGGTTTAGGAGCTGCGGAAGGTTCATGAGACCTCGATGAAGAAACCCTTTTTCCGGAAGATGAACCGTCCATGTCTATCCGAACCGATTTTTTGTTTGATTTTTGGAAATTTTCTGATATCCAGAACGATTTCTGAAGAGAACGCTTTCTTTCAGAAATCAGAAGAGAGGGTTCGGGGAGTTGTAGAAGGAAAGAAATCTGGAAATGAAGAATATGACCGTTGGGGAGTGGATTAAAATAACGGAATTTGAAATTTGGAATCTGGGGTTTTTCTGACCGTTGGGAGTGTGTGAGCTGTCTGTTTCGTTCTGAGTCGTAATAACGGCCGAACTCAGCTCCTGGTTAGTTGCAAGTTGCAACACGGCGTTATTGCGTTTGAAATGTTTATTGGGCCTGCTCCCATTAGTTTTGGGCCTCATTTTTAGTCTATATCTTTAAGCAATCCCGGATCATGGTTCACCATGTACATTGTGGAGCGTTTATAAATTTGTACCTTTAATTTATGGGTGTTACTATTTGTACCACACTTTATTGAAAAGTGGTGTAAATAACCTTAGAATGGTAAAAGATGAAAAATTTCAATAATTTCATAGGTGATGTAAATAAGCAATAAAGATGTAAACAGTAAATATAGCTATTTACACCACCCTGATCAAATGTAATTTATGAGATTTCATTAATAATTTTTTAATTAAAAATGTAAAAATTTAAACATTAAAAAAAAAAAAAAAAAAAACCTGTCGCCTTCTCCGGTGAGAAGGTAGCTCAGTGGGTTGCATTCTCACCAGAGAAGGCAACAGGCATCGTATCTTTTTTTTTCTGAAAAAAAATTAATAAAGAGATATGACGTTGACTTTGTTAAACTAACGTCGTTTCTCATTTATTTATTTTTAAAAAAGAGAAGCGATATCATTTTTTTTTTCCAAAAAACAATCGTCCATATCTACTTCACAAAATTATTATACATTTTAATTCTAATACAGTTTTATTTGACAATGTACACATACATCTGTAATGATATATGTCATTGGGTCACGGTAATAACCAAAAAAAAAATAAAAATGATAGTGTATTAGACCATGGTCCAATCGTATAACAACTGCGAAACCTATAGAATGAGACAATTTAGTATAGGTAACTTTAAAGAGATTGAATTTAGATTTCATATATCCATGTGGAGATGCAGTCTTTAACTTGTGTTTAATGCCTTACAAACTCCTTCCCTTTCTCACACTCTTGATGGCATCTTTGCATAATTGCATTGTAGAATTTTACAAGGAACTAATAAACTTAAGTACATACTACTGAAATTTCCATTGCATTTTTTAGGTAAACTATAGACTGTTTGGGAAAATAGGTTATGGTGCTGCAGCTTTTATTCTGGTGTCCAGGCCAACCACAGTGGTGGCACGTTTCTTGCGTGTTTTTTTACCCTTTTGATTATTGGCGGCGGCTTTAGGCGTCTGGGTACAAGCAATATAGCAGCCAATTGAGTCTACATACCACCCATTTCTCCCCTTCAACCCACCAATCTTACCCCCTTCCACAGGCACTGAAAAGGGGGTTCCTTCTTCCAACCCAAATGGCCCAAATGTCCTCTGCAGGTTGCTTTTAAAGGTGAGCGATTGGATCACAAGGCTGCCACGTTGTGGTCCATAGTAGCCACTAATACTGGTCAGGTATTCCTCTGGAAATTGTAGCTTTACCTGAAATAATAGTGAAGTGGATGGAAGAAACGAGCAAATACCAATTTTAGTCTCAGAGTATTAGCAAAATGACAGTTTTGGTTCACATGTTTAATTCCTACTAATTTTCATCCAACCACTGTTGTTTTAGTACTAATTTTCATCGACAGTTTTGTGACTGGCCTTGGTTTAAATATTGTCATGTTTGTCTAAAAGGGGGTTTTGGTTTTGGTTAAGTGCACAAAGTAAAAAAAGTGAATGACAAAATGACTTGAAAACTAAGGAAGTTTTTAATTTGTTACATACCTCCCCAGTTTTGTCACCACCATTTCCTCCATGTTTTTTTTCTGCAGTAAAAGGCCTGCCATTTTTATTGTAAACTACCTTTATGGAGTCAATACAACGGCCATAGACGAGGCTTATCTCTCTTATTCCATCGATGCTACCATCATCCAAATCACTGCCTTCATGAACACCCCATGGTCCAATTTCTATTCTTTTCTTCACTTCAGTACCTTGTTCCTGCACCCAAGAATATATGGATGGATATATAATAATATAGGTCTGAGTTATAACGAAAACTCGAAAAGATTAAAGAGTTCGATCGGTCAATAAATGATACCATTGTTGTTGATCCAAGAGAATCCTGAAGAAACTGATGGAAGATAGATAGCTAATGAGGGGTTGCAGCAATAAATGTTTAAATATAGCAGCAATGGCTTTATGAGGCTTTAGATCAGAGCCAAAAGACTGATTTAGAGAAGAGATAAGTGTAAGTGGTTGTAGCATCTGATACCTATGTTTTGTGTTGGAATCTGATACTATGATGTTTGTGGAGTATCGGATGCAATCTGAAAAAAGATTCAAAGTAGATGGCAGTAGAACAAGGACGAAAGAATCTGAAAATTCCCCAAATAATCAACTTTTGTGATATTTTTACTTATAGTTCGTAACTGTATGTTAGTCTATAGACTTATAATTTTTTACTTGTATTATTTGTAATCATTTCAACGAGTTTTCTTAATTCTTACCATATATCATCTACAACGTTAACTAGCATATGCCTAACAATTAATTCAGGTGATGCTTGGTTGAAAAATGTAAAAAGTTCTTTAATTTCATCAACAACTATAGACATTATTATATAGTATGGAATTTGAAATTTTTCAAATCAAGAAAACAATCTTAATTAACAAAGAAAACCAACTAATTATAAAATTTTATGTGTCTGATATGTGCTTTCGCTTTGTCAAAGGACAAAGGTCTGCAAACATTCTAGCTAAGGAAGTTTAATTACTTCAGTGTTAGACTATATGGAGTGTTGTTCTACCCCTCCCTTTTCCATTATAATATTCTCTTAGTTGATTTAATGAATTCATTTTTTTAAAGTATGGGTAATAACGTGATTTGCATTAGTTCATTAGACATGTCTGCATAAAAGATAACCTTATTGAAATGTGTAATTTTATTTATTTTTCTATACTTGCATAACTATCAACACTATATATTTCAATTGTAAGATATCAGACTTGACCTTTCAAGCATCCACTCACCATGTTATTTGGTTCATGGAATAATGTTTCATAGAATTTGCATTCTTTAAATTTGAGGAAAATAAATTTCTTCTCTCATATGGTATTTATTTTTTAAAGTCATTAAGAAAAATGTGTTTGGTAAATTAGTTATTTACGGGTAGTTGATAACATGTAACATGCTTATATATAAGGACATAAGTCTATTAATTTTATTTATTTAACTATGGTTAAATTTTTTAAAGTTGTTGTTATTATTATTATTATCATTATTATTATTATTATTATTATTATTATTAGTAGGTTTGATTAAGGAAAAAACTTTATATTTATGCTACTCCGTATATAATTTATATGGAAAATATGAGAAACCCAAAAGAAGCCCAAACCCCCTTCACGAATCATGACTAGTAATCTAGTATTGTTAAAACGGGTTGGTCCGTCCTATCGCGGGCCTAATTTCTGGTGAATTTTTGCGAGCCAGCCCGTTAAGTCCATGGGCTAAGATTCATACAACCTTAACCCGTCCCGTGCAGGTTTGGGGGCCAACGGATTTTTGTTTTTACTTTTTTTTTGAAAAAAATAAATAAATAGTGTACACAGTACATAGTGTATACATGAATATATATTTATGTTCATGTGTATATATTCACGCAAGTTTTACCTTTGAGAATTGGCTGATTACCAGAAACTCATTTTAGTTAATTGACAAAGTCAAATAGGCAAAAATGATCAAACTAGCTAAAAATTGATTGATCAGTTATTTACCAAACACTTCCTTTGTGCTTATGAAATTGAAACCATTTTTTTCTTATTGTTTAGCTATTTATCATCTTAAATAGATAGGAAAATAGTCAAATAAGCTCCTAAACTTTACCTGAAAAGTCAATTACGACTCTGAACTGAAATGACATGTTACTACAAGCTATTTATCGATTTTAGACCTTCATTGCCTCAATTTAACATGTTAAAAAGTGTAATTGAATTTTTTAAAAGTTTAGAAATGATTTTTCAGGTAAAGTTTAAAGATTTATTTGACATTTTTTCTTAAATAGATAGATCAAATTATTTACATTTCTCACGACAAGCTTAGTTCTCATTTGATGTCATTGTATACATAATTTGTTCAATTCATTAGATACAAAACATCACACAATTTTATTTTATTTTTTTGAAAACAACATCACACAATTTTAAGATTTCAAATTACAAAGAACGAGTAAATAAGTTGATGACCTCGATTAGCGTGAACTAACCTCGTGTGAAGTGTTAATTAATGAGTAAAACAACGACCTAGCTATCTAAATGATTAGATTAGGTTAATTAATTATTAATCTCTCCAAAAATTGAATTGTTAACGTAGGTAAACGTGTCGTGATGAAAGCAATAGCCGTTCGACCAACCATGAACCAACAACGACGAGCCTTCATCTTGAATTATTGGAAATTGTGAAAATTCAGTATTGATAAGTGCTCGAATCATCAGAACATGCTACTTAATTCTGATTATTTCTTGTTTAATATTTGCCTCAGCAACCCATTTCAAAACTTTTTAAAAATAAGAGATTTAAACTATTTTATAATGCCGTAAATAACAAATGGCGCCAACGTAACGACCAAATTAAATTAATTAATTTGTGTTTTAATTATGATGAAATTCTTAATTGATCTTACAGCGGTGCTATTACTCTGTCACATGCATATATGCGATATTATTTGGATAACAGAATTCAAATTCAGATCTATTGTCTAAAAACAAAGGTAACTTATCATTTAATTATTTAGTTTGAATTACAATGTTTTTTTTAAAGGGATATTTAACGGATTCAAATTAATTAATTTATGTTTTGAGGTGATTTAAGATTGGTAATTGTAATTTTAATGAGTTACGTGATGAAAAAGGTTCATCAACAAAAAAATAATAATAATAGTAATTTCGAGTATGGTGATTGTCTTGTGGTTTGGTGGTATGAGTAATAATTTTTTATTTTTTCTTTTTTTGAAGAGATGATGGCGTTGGAGGGTGAATTATGGTGATTGAGGCATTGGGATTGGATGGTGGCGATGTATATTGGTGGTAACATCATCGATAATAGTTGTGGGACAATTTACACATAGTGTCATGAGTTAGATTTTGTACATTTTGAAGAATCATAACTGAATTCTTTGTGAACCACGTACTGTATGCATGATAACATGAGAATAAAGTCATCTCTTACAGAGTAATGACTGATATCAGCGGCTCATTAAGGTTCTTCAATAGAAAATAATATTGGGTCAAGAGAACTCTACATTTTTTTTTCTCTTATTTTTTAACAATTCTCAATCGTTGGCCTATTCAGATAGATCAGGCAAATTATTCCGTGGAGCGGGGTCACATTGCAAGGTGGATGGACCCAAATCTAAAATGCACAATTTGCATACTAAATATTCACAATTTATATACTGAATCTTCACAATTTACATACTGAATTTTCACAATTTGATTTGCGAGCCTTCAATATGTAAATTGTGACGGGTCCATAATATAACTATTGGATGGATCATAGATGGATCAAATTAGTTATCACTTTTTATTTAGTATCATGTTATCACTTGTTTATTGTACTAGGCTGTGGAATTTGTCATATACTTTGTTTAGATACAATGTAATAGGGTCAGTTGTATTTAAAAAAAAAAAAAAAAAAAAGATATTCAGCCTTATTATTGCATTGTCTATTTGTCTTATATTTTTTATTAAAAAAAAAAAAAAGAGTGTGATTCCTTTAAGAAAACAAAGAAAAAGATTATGACAAAGATCTGTTGTAGTACTACGTACGTAGTGTTTGAAATTTGAAGCAGGCGAATATTCTGGGACAGGATGTACGAATTCGAAAACCTCATCTCAACCGGTACACATGTCTCAACTTTTTCTCGTCTTTTCTTTTCAACACACATTAGTGGGAAGGTGTATGTTAGAAATCATATTTTGCACAAACTGTGCGAAGATAAGTGTTAAAATCGAGAATTCATGGAAGTCAGGTAGAATGAATAAGTATTTTCTTGAATGGAGGATCACTCACAATATTATGAGTTGAAAATTGCGATTGGGTTATAATACTAATTTTGTTGAGTTTCAAATATTATACAAATTGTCAAAAATCTTGTAGTTTAGTGATACTCGCTGTTCCCGTTAATACTCTTACATGGATGATGGAAATGGGCTCGAGTCTCAGTAGAAGCAACTGTTGACTCTTTATGTTTCAGTAGGTTGAGCAAGTAGTTATGAACAGATACTACATTGTAACAGAGTCAGTAGTAATTAAAAAAAATTACACAAATTTGATCAGAAAGCAAAGACAATAATATCATAAATTTGATGAAAATATATAAGATTCAGTCAAACCCTATGAAAGAATATACACAAAAAAAGCACACTGTTGTATCCTACGCTTTTGGCAATACATCAGAGAATCTCTCCTCTCCTCTCTTCTCTTCTCTTCGGACCAACTTTCTCTATACAATCCTCAGAAACCGTATTCCCGGTCAACTTGAAACCGAGACTTGAGCATTCCAACCCCACTGAAACTACTTCTCGCCGCCATTATTTCCGTCAACGAAACCCTCTTCTTCTTCTTCTCCCCCGTCTCCGGCCTCTGTTTCGGCGCGCTCTGAGACCTCAGCTTCGCGTTAAACGACTGGGTATTCGCCATGTAACTCGGGCAGTTGGAATTTTGCCGGAAAAGGCTCTCCCCGGAGACGCTCTTTGCCGGCGTCGGTGGCGCATTGAACCGCCCGGAGCCCCTCGCTCGCGGCGTGTTATGGGCCGTCGGGAACTTTCCGTCGTCGCCCAGATAGCTCCAGTCGTAATAATCGCACAAATGGCGCCGCTCCGGGATCGACAGCCTGCCCGGAATCCGACACGGCGGAGGGGTTGAAATTAGCAGCGGAGAGTTCATCGGATCGTCGCCGGAATCCGACATTCCGGCGCTGATCCTCCACCCGGATCTTGATTTCAGATTGTACGTATCGATTTCCACTGTTCTCGGGCTCTCCGGCTCAAACCTCTCCTGCAAACAAAAACATTAATTAATTACTCGTACAAATCAATAACTAACTAACATAAAATTCGAAATTCTTACAATGGACTTTCTGGCTCGAATGTCTGCCGCAAATCTGGGGTCATTGCTCAATGAAAGACGAACTCTATGTGATCGGACGGCCGCCTGAGCTCTGATGAGAGCTTGCATACTATACAGAGTAGCGGCGGCTCTTTTCCGAACAAGATAGCCTCTCACTAGAGCCTGCAGTTTTACTATTCCTTTCAGAGCTCTTAACGCTTTTCTTGCCTGCAAATGGATCAAATTAGATCACAAGACAATTTAGTATAGTTTATGTTACACTTTGAGGTTTGCTAAGACAACATAGGAATGTATGATATTTAAATTACTGTCAGCACAGACAGTTCAATTGATATCTCTTGATCAATTTTAAATAAGAAAAACGAAACACAATTCATTTTTGTTTATAGATTGTGGGCAAGAAAAACGAAACACAATTGATTTGTGTTATAGATTGTGCCATTGTGGGCAAGAAAAACGAAATAAAGAGTGAAATTACCAAATAGCCCCTGAAGAAAGTTTGAATTTTGACAGCAGCCCACTTCTCCCTCCTCCCATACGCCACTCCTCCACCTTTGCCTTGGCTGGTAAGTTTCACCACCGCCGCCGCAGCCTGCGCCGCCGCCATGGCGGCATCAGCCGCGGCTGCAGTGGCCGCCGCCACAGCAATTGCGTGCTTGTTCTGCTCCTTCTCGGAGTCAGACAGGTAAGATCTCACCCGCCAAGGCGATCCCACCACCACCGGCGTCATATCCCCGGGAACCTGCCCTCCCGGCGCCGGCGCCGACCGTGAATCGCTGCTCAGCCGGCCAAAGCTCCACCGCTTATTCACCTTCTTGTCCGGAAATTCCTTGTCTTTCTTTATCCCCAGCAACCCCTTCAACCACCTCACAGCTTTCCCCATTCTCCCTCCAAATCCAAACTATATCTATAGAGAGAGAAATCAATAGAAGAATGTAAGAGAGAGAGAGAGAGATTAAGAAACTTTACATGCTCGCAAGTTATAAGAACAGAGCAGAAACAGAGTATGGAGGAAATGGTTTACAAATGGAATCCGAAACCTTAAAATATAAATACAGCAATACCACACTGCTGCTGACAATAAGATCCGGTTTTTCTTTTTCTTTTTTCTTTTTTTTACCGACACAAACCTCGTGACGAACTGTATTATAAGACAAAAAGGCTTCTCAGAACGAAACAGGTTTAAAATAAATAAATTTAATTCAAAAAGAAAAACCGAAGAAACGAGAATTAACAGAGGGTAATAATCACCATTAAAACAAAAGACTGAAACTTCTCAAGAACTGACGGAAGGTAGGTAATAATAATAATAATAACTTCATCCCCAAGAATCCCAAACACAAGTAGAGACAAAAAAAAACTTACAGTGGGTAATAATAATAATGGTCACAAAGTCACAAACAGCACTGGAAAATAGCACACACAAAACAAAGATTGAAACTTTTCAAGAACCCAAAAAAAAACAAGATCAACAATTCACTGGGGGTAATTATCACAAACAGCATAATCATTTTCCCTCCTTCCCATACCCCCCTTTTTCAAATACAAAAACTCTCCTATTTTGTAATTTGATTTCTTGCCCACAAAAAATAAAATTCTTCGTCTCTATAACCTCCACACTCTGCTTCGACAAGATAATAAAGAGTAAATCATGATAACTCAACTATCTAGAAAGATCAGCGTGTTAGTGTCCATAATTTTTAGGCTACAATTATTAAAACTCAATCTGTGTTCTTGTTCACAATCTATAAAATATGATAAATGTGATCTGCCAGGGCTCAAGATGACTCCCGCCCAAATTCTTCTTTTCTTTTACTTTTTTTCATAATTTCTATCTTTTTTCCGGTCAAACAGAATGATAAAGAGCAAAAGAGAACTGAAAACCATTGAAAAAGCAGAAAATAATGAGAGAGAGAGAGAAGAAAAGGGTGAATTTTCAGCATACAAAGAAGCCTTCCCAGATTCAAAAAAGCACTGGATCTCCACCTCTCTCAATACCAAAAACAGAAGATTAAAAATAAAAAATAAGAATAGAATCTTTAGTACTTGTGCAATTGTGTTCAAAGCTGCTGCAAGCTTTCTCTCACTGTAAAGAAATCCCTTTCATTTCTCTCTCTAACTTTCTGGAGCAACACAACATACCCCATTACTTTAGGCTGACACAGTGGCCCATTATGAATCTCTTCCCACTCTTTTCACCCCTATGGAGTATATGCAATGCATGTTCCTCAAGGCTGATGAAGCTTTTTTTATACTATACGAAATGGATTTCTGGGAAATCTAATGATTTCCTCACCGTTCAAACGGATACTAAAACGGCCGCCATTAAATCACTTACCAAATACAGTAGTTAAGCGTAATTATCATAGAAAGGCCTTCCGCTGAGTGTCTATTGATGTAGGCTTATTTGTTAAAAAAAAAAATTGGGTATTAATTATTTTAGAGTTTTAAACTCATTTTTAAACTAAAGTTTTCATCGATAAACATACAGAGATTATTAGAAGATATTTCAATATTACACAAATGTAACCAACATGGTTGGCGTGGTGGTTCAGCACCTTGTTCTTTAAGCATGAGGTTGGGGGTTCAATCCCCACCCATGTGAATGGAGCAACCATTTGGCCAGTCCCCTACCACTTAGTGTGCTGACCGTTGGGACGAAGGTTAGTCTTTTCGCTGTCAGCTGGAGGGATACCTTGGGTAAACCCAAAAAAAATATTACACAAATGTTGTTGTGTTTATTTGACACGGCTATCTAATCGTTATGTTAAAATTTCTCGCAATATCAATTAGTTGATCAATCCAATATAAGTTAATAACTTAACTTTATTGTCAATCTTGTAATATAAGGCTTACTACCAACAAAGAGAGATATCGAATTAGTCTTGTTGTGGGCATTAAGGTCCCTAACAATTAAAGCATGTGCTCCATCCAACTAAAAGCCTAAGCTGATAGTTGGACTGCACATTTATGTTTATATATTATATGCTCAACACGCCCCATTTATGTTTATATATTATATGCTCAACACGCCCCCTCACGTGTGCGGGCCGATTGACTTTGATGGGCTCCAAGCAACACGTGGACCATAGTCTCTTTTATTTTTGGGTGGCGCGGAGATTCGAACCCATGATCTTTGGGTGGCTCTGATACCAAATTAAAGCATGTGCTCCATCCAACTAAAAGCCTAAGCTGATAGTTGGACTGCACATTTATGTTTATATATTATATGCTCAACACTAACGGCCAGACACTATCGTGGTTAACCTCATTTACTTCTCGAGTAAGAGTGTGACGCCCTCGGGATTGGGGTGTAATCATTTTAAAAAATTATGATATAAATAAGTAATTATTGAATAACAATGTGAAAATAAATAGAAACGAGCCAAGTACATTATGTTCTGAATAAGTCTGATGACATCATTGTTATCATTTGAAACAAAATGTCATAAGTTCTAGTCTCATTCTAATCAAGATGCTGGCATAATTATGTTGAACAAATACTATAGAATATGGTACAAAAAAACATTTATATTACATAGGATGTCTCGAGTCTCATTCCAATCAAGAATGCTGGTAAATACTATAGAAATGTTAGATTATAGTTACAAAAATAATATTTGCATCACATAGGATGCCTTCAGAAATGTGTGCTGCCATTTTTCAGAAGATAATCTCTGGGAGAAATGGGTGTTTGAGAAAGTGAAAGGGAATATTGGAACAATGATGGATTCTTGCAGAAACTCAGAATAGTTGTGTTTAAATGCAGATCATTTTTATCACTGTAGTACCGGGTATTTGCTATATTTGGAAAGGCAAGGGCAGTAGAGTAATTAGAGAGGAAAACGACAAGTCTTGTGTTAACTTTTATTGCCCTGATTTTATTGGGAAGAAAAAAAAAAGAATAAAATTAATAACCCTTTTACTCATTTTTTTAGTACTACTGTAGTAGTTACAATGTAGGAGTAATTAGAGAGGAAAACGACAAGTCTTGTGTTAACTTTCTCAACTTACTGAAGCACAAAGAGTCAACAGTTGCCTCCATAGCTATTTTTTCAACCTACTGAACTCACTCCCATCATTTATGTGGGAGTGTTAACTGGGACACTGGGTGCCACTAGACCACAAGATCTTCGGCTTTTATTTATTTATTTTTTAATCAATTGGAGTATACTATATTAGCAAAGAATTAAATAGCTCTATAAAATGGTTCATATTATATTTATAATTTAAATTTAAATTTTTATAAATTAATAATTATATCCTTAATTTTTTTTAAACTTATTTTTTCTTTTATTTTTGTACAAATAAAGCTAATATATAAAAATATACTATTAAAAAACTCTAATTGAGAAATTTTAAATGACACCCCATATTATTTTTTAAATTTTTTTAGAATTAATTTATAATTACATTAATTCATAATTACATATTTATTAAGTTACTACTATAGATCAGATTTATTAAGTCACTATATAAGGTCTATAACATTTCTCTCCCTCATATTTATTAAGTCACTATAAAAGGTCTATAACATTTCTCTCCCTCTAATTTACAAAGTATATTGGCCTAAATAAATCTTTTATTCACACAGCGAGGTTTATTCAAACTTGTCAATATAAATTCTTAAAACAACCAATACCAATTCAATAACAAAAATTTATATGTCTGTAATTAATATGTTACCAACATATTATGCATTTGCCGTTAATATATTATGTGTATGTAATTAACATTAACATATTATATATGTGTCTCCAGTTTATTTACAAGCACATAAATTGTTAGCTGATATGTCAACTCCTGACACATAATATGAAGGTTATTTTAAACCAAACTCTATAATACAAAATAGACTATGATCTATGGTATAACTTACCGAGTTTGAAAGTTTCATTTAATTTCCTTGTAATTTTAAATTGGCCATAAATATTTCATAAACTTTTTTCAATTATGTGTTTGCTTTTCATTTCAGGTTTGATTATCTTACATATTAGTATTCAAGACTATAATTTCAATCAATTAAACCTTTATATGCACAAAAGATTAATCAGCATATATGAATTAATCTCCAATTTGATCCAATTAAGTTTAATTAAGTCTATAATTTTATTTTAAAAAAGCATCAATATTTGATTTATCACTACCATATGATTGTCCATTTTAAAAGACCTAGCTTGTATGATAGAAAAATCACTCATGATTTTTATATATGTGAATCATATTCTACCTACTCAATCATCTATTTTGAGTAATTATTTCAAAATTTTGTTGCTAATAAATAATAATTTTTAATTTTTAAGCTGAGGTTAGTGAGTATTTTCCTTTAAAAAAATCTGCTAGGATATAGCTAGGTGACAGTGTGACACCAACCTATTGGTGCTCCAACGTGTAGATAGGTTTGGAGTAATTATATATCTTCTTAGAATTCAACAATTTATTATTTATATTTGACCAATCTTTCCATTTTTTAGTTATAGGTAAAAGTTCATCAATGGTGACAAGATTACCCTGTTATACCACTAAGACCAACTTATTATTATTATTATTATTATTATTATTATTATTATTATTATTATTATTATTATTATTATTAAAAGAAGAAAGATTTACACTAAAATTTACTTGTATATCGAGTGAAATATTTACAAGAATTGAATTGATGTTGTATTTTCATGACCTAAATCTAAGTTTGATAAGGCTTGTAAGAGGAGCAATTATAATAAGAAAAGAAAGTACAATTGATATGAATTCTCAATCCAATGAAACTTCTACTCGACATGATTCTTAGATTGTCTCAGTCTCTCACTCTCTCATATTGAGTATTTTGTGTGAACATATATATTACTTTTATTGTAGGGATTACGATTATGTTTTACCACTTATAAATATGCGCATTCAAAAAAAACTTATAAATATACATGACTAAGGGGTGTTTGGCAAGCAGCCGTTAGCAGATTAAGTTATCAGGTTTGACTAGTTGATAGTATTAGCTGGTTGTAGAAAGATGTTTGGTAAATTAGTTGTTAACTGATAACTGATTATATACAAAATAATCTTAAAGGTATAATTTATTTTCTCAAAAAGCTAATTGAAAAAGTTGTTTTAAGCATATTTTTGAATTATTTTAGCGTTTTGGAGTAATAAACTGTTACAAAAGCTGATTAACCAAACACTCATATTGGTTGTTTAACCAAGTCAAACATCTAATAGTGGTCAAACAAGCCAAAATTGACTGATAAACTAACTATTTTACAAAATATGGCCTAAATCAAAATAGTTATAGTTGATATTTGTGGTCTTTTATGGTAGTTGATGTTTCCTTATTGCATGCCATATAACGTAAGAGGGAAAACGTTGGAGAGCTAAGCAAGATTAATAATCATTAACTAACGTCAATCAATCAATTTTTAGGAGTTAGATTCAACAACGGTAGTAGCAATAATGGCTCCAAATTTAATCTCCTATTACCTATAGGTAAGATAATGAAAGATGAACGGTACATGATTTGGAGTCTTAAATAGACATCATTATGGTTGAGTTCGACAAATTATCATATGATATTGCACTCCTACCCTCTCAAATTTACTAAAAATATCATGTTATTGCACATCAGTCACAATGAGATGTTGATTGAATTACTTCACTACCATTATATTTTTATAATTTTTAATATATAGTTATATAAATGTAGTGTTCATGAAAGTGGGCCGAGGCCTTCAAGTTAGGGTTAAGAAAAAGATGGCTCGCGAATGAGCGGGCCTAATGGGATTGGCCTGCAACCCGCGCAGCTCGCAACCCACTGAGTGCAAATTATTGTGGGCCTATAGTGTAAATTATTGTGGACCACGGTCAACAAAAAGTACATTTTTAATATACTAAATGTACATAGTGCTATGTGGACTATCGATTGTCATACATTTTTGACAAACCACTTAGTATTATTAGGAAGCCTAGAATCAGTATGTCGAAATGGGCTAAACAAAATAAAAATATTTATGATTATCGAAAACTTTTTAGACATTCTTGGCCCATTCTTCTGAATTTGAATGAACCCAACATAAATCCTTATGGGTTCATAAATTTTTTTGGCAAACTTGACCTATTCTTTCATACATTAAAGAGTCAGCAATTTGAGGACTGACCCAAAGTATTTGGCAAATTATTGTGTGGAACACTGCTCAAAATGACATCGTTTTAGCGTAAAAAAAATCTTAGTCAATAACAATGTCTGCTACAACCATTTATGTGTTACAATAACCGGGTGAAGGGCCATGATGCACATGAACCAAATCACACTGAAAAATTGAACCCAATCAATTAGTTATTCTAACTTATGACCTTGTAAACCCATATGTTCTTTTTTATATTTTTCACCGTGAGACTCTTAATAGAATATATATATCAGTAAGCATAGAGAGTTGAGGACAATTAGCATAATGCACAAAAGTTTAGGGATGGTAATTTATCCTACAAAAAGCACCAAGATTGTTTGTCTTCACAGGAACAAAAAGATTGCTGGAATTATACATACAGTTACATGTTTATTTTTTCTGGCTTCAACTCAAAATTTTATCCAAAAACATAGATGACTAACAAAAACAACTCAACACAATATTTGCAAAAGACTCTTCTTCACACAGAAGGCTTCTTAGCTTCCTCCTTGTTAAGTTAGAGCTTCACCTGCTTCCCACCTGAAAGTTATCAGAACCCAACGCTTATCAGAAGACGCTATATCATCACAACAACATATCCAAGAAAGCGAAGATCGAAATTGAAACTCACGGCTTAGAGTGGAGAGCTCCGAGGTTTTCAACACGCGCAGCCTCTTCACAGTCGACACAAACATTCTGAAATAAGATGTTGAAGAAAATATTTATCAGAACGTGTCTGTTTCTTGGATTGTTTGGTGCAGACTAAGATTTTTTATTTTTTTTTGGTGTTGAATCATGAATGAGGACTAAATGGGTGATGTGTGCAGAAATATTTTTGACTCTTTGTGCTTCAGTAGGTTGAGAAAGTAGTTATGAACAGATACTGCATTGTAACAGAGTCAGTAGTACCAAAAAAAATAGAAGCATTAGTGAAGTATAGTGCTTACTGCCAATGGACATCATCCCCAACGAGCATTGTGTCCCCTTCATTATCCTCGTAAACCAGGGTATATTCCCCGCTTCCATCTAACAATCCAGTTATCGCTTTCTCTCCCCCTTCCTTGTTGCGGTTTCCACCTTCAGTTTGAGCTAAAACATCGAGAGCAGATGCAGACACAACTCGAATCAGAATACTGTTACTAGAATATAGTTATCCCGATTTGTACATCGAAAACACTTAGGAAACTGTCAAAGTTATGAGAAAGAAACCTGCAAGAAGGCCTTTAAAGAGTTCATTGACAGCAGAAGCAAGCTTTTCGTAGCTGTCATAGGCGCTGAGATCCACTTTTCTTCCAATGGGAATTCCATCCATGTTTATCTTAACAAAGAAACCCTTTTGCTGGCTCCTTTCCATCGGTTTTTCACTCGAAAACTTGTTCGAGACTGCATTTTGTGACTCCGGGATTTGTTTAAGGGAGCTGCTACTCGCAAGATTCTTCCTGAACGAACGAAGTGGCGGCCACCCCACAACTGGAGAAGGAGCAGTCCTTTAATTCCCCACAGCACAAGAATAGCACAGGGTCAGTATCTTTTGATCAAAATTATCGCTAAATCATCATAATTCCACTCCATACATGAAAGAAAACGCATCCACAATTCATTCTTATTTCTCTAGAACAGGGGACCAACAAGACACATATGAGTGCATAAAAGACAAAAAACAAACAAACATGTCCTGCCCAGAATTTCTATGGTGTTATTCTGCGATTTATATCGATTTGTACTGTCATTAGTGAGCTAGCAGCACACAAACATAAAAAGCAAAGGTGCAACATAACAGCAGGCCTCAGAATATGCAAAACTTCATATGTATATTTTCACAAAAATGGATAAATCAGAGACTAATCATGATAATAATAAGAAAAAGTACAAGAATGGGTAATTCTCAAATCCATTATCTGCAACAGAAATAAAGGACTTATAAAACAATTGTGCAAGGACCACCAAGACAGTGAACATAATATGTCCAGAAAGTAAAACAAACAAAACAGTGAGAAAAAAAAGAAACCTTTTCTGAGAGGTGTTGGGCACAGCAGGTGGAGAAAATGCCATCTTCTCTGAACTGTTCAAGTCTACACCTTTAGAACACCCAGGCTGTGATGGCTCCTGTGGCCTCACATGCACACACTGGCTGGGTGATTGAAGTTGAAGGAAGGATGAGAACTGATGGGGTTGGGCTCCATTAACAGGAGGATCCAAGAACCCTCTCTTTGCAGTAGCACAGGAGAAATTATGGGTGAAAGAGAGGTGTGAAGAAGAAGAACCATCTCTTCCCCTAACCTTGGAGCTATCTTTGACACTACACCAGTCTCCATCTGGTGGACCAAGCCTCAGTTCAAGCTTTTTCTCTTCACAAACCCCATGGCTTCTCCCTTCCTTCTTCACAACCCACTCACTCTCTTTGGGAACCAAATCAAACAGAACCTTATTATTGCATTTCTCTTCCTTTCTTGAATATCCCTCCATGTTTTTTTCCCTGACAACACAAAATAAACAAAAACCCACTCCACAGAGATCTTTCTGCACACAGAAACAAGAAAAAGGCACCAACTTTTTAAAAAATTCACATTGGGAAATCAGAATATTAAAAAGAAAAATTAAAAAGCATTAAAAGATGAGAACTTTACCAATTGAAAGTTATACACACCCACAGTCCCACATGCCTAAACCTCAAGAACTGTGAAACCCAGAGAGTGAACAGAAAGGAACCCTTGAAAAACCTTAATGGAGTGTGACAGACTACAAGCAGAAGAGCAAAGACAAGAAAGAACAGGGAAAACTACATGTGAAGTGTGAACTGAATAGGATAGTGATCCAAAGCTTTAATTGAAGCTGTGTTTTAATTTCTCTCGTTTTCTTGATTGCAAACTTTCTGTCTTTTTGTTGGGGAGTAAAGAAAGCTGGAAAGCAAGGGGATTGAAGATGGAAGAGATTAGAAGGAGGAGAAGAATATGTGTTTGTAAACGGAATTGGAGAGCTTCCCACGCAACCCTTGAAATTTGTTGTGATCCGTGGGCAAGGCAGCAAGCGTGCTGTGCTGACTCTCTCTGTCTAGAAAAACAGATACCTCATTCCTGTGTGTGAGAGAGATAGAGAGAGAGAGAGAAAAGAGACATTAATATACATATAGAATGACAATGACAGAATTGCTGATAGTAATTTTGCAAATTTAACATCCCTGACACCTACCTTTTCCGTTTCAATTTGAACAGAATTTGGTAGGTTCACAAAGTCAAGCTTTGTAGAGTACTTATCTTCTTTTTTTTTCTTTTTTTTTTTTCTTTTTATGAGGTTTGAACTCCTACTCTGCCACCTCCCGTTATAACGTAAGGTCAGATGATCACTCACTATATTGGTTCCGAGGCCGGGGCAATTACTTACTTTTTTATATATATAATGTTTATACTAACAAAAAATTATTTGGGGTGTTTGGTAAATAGTTGTTAGCTCATTGAGTTACTGAATTTGACTAATTGATAAAATTAGCTGGTAGAAAGATATTTGGTAAATAACGGTTAGCTGATAGCTAATTACATACAAAATAATTTTCTTAACAAGTTTATCGAAAAATTGCTTTGGGCATCTTTTTGAATTTTAGTATTTTAAAACAATAAGTTATTACAAAAAGCTAATTAATCACACACACATATTGATTGTTTAATCAAGTCAAATAGTTAATAGTAATTAGACATGTCAAAATTAATATACTAACTTTTTTTTTTTTTAACAAATAAGGCTTTTATTTTTACTAAATATTTGTTTAGAGTCGAGCTAGGAGTGAGATTCCGTCTCAAGGAGTTTTTTCGACCAGACAAGTCACCTCACGTTTAAATAATGTCAAAAACAACTCAACCAGACAGGTCTGTGAACATTAACTGAAAAATCAATTAGATTTCTAAACATTTAAAAAGTGTATTTAGACCCTTTAACATGTTAAATTAGGATAAAGAAGCCAAAAACCGATAAATGACCTGCTGTGTCAAATTTTCTATCAGCCAATTTTGGCTTATTTGACCACTATTAGTTGTTTGACTTGGTTAATAAATCAATATAAGTGTTTGGTTAATAAGCTTTTTGTAACACCAAAATGTTAAAATTCAAAAGGCTACTCAAAGCAGCCTTTTCAATTAGCTTTTTGAGAAAAAGAAATTATATCAAACAGCTATCAACTAACAGCTAATTTATCAAACAACTTTCTACAATCAGCTAATGTTATCAACAAATCATACCTTCTAACCCAAACAGTCAACCCAATCAGCCAACAACCATTTACCAAACAGGGACATATCCTTACTAAATAACAACAACAAGAAGAAGCCAATAATTTAGGCAAATTATTGTGTGAACCATGATCCACATAGTTATGTGAACTATTAATGTAATATACATTTTAATATACTAAAAATATATTATTTGTATACTGAATGTACATTATTTGATTATATATTAAAAAAAATTGTATATTTTCAAATAATGTACTTTATGTATACAAATAATGTATTTTTAATATATTAAAATGTACTTTTTATTTATGATTCACACAAATGTATGGACCATGGTCCATGGAATAATGATTAATTAATTTAAACAAGGTTTAATTTTGGAGAGTGATAATTTTAGGACCATAATACCTTTACTTTCACTGTACTTCTGACCAATTGAAGTAGGACACTAATTAATATAATGTAACAAGATCAGAGCACTATGCACATACATATATTTACTGTATTTAGTCCAACTAGTAGGTTTTGTTGTATCTTTAAAGTCAAACCTACACCTTAAAAAAAACACATAGTTGTTGGTGTGTCAATTACCAACATTATTATACTAAATTATTTTTAGTAATTTAAACAATCAGAATTCTTAGACTTTGGGTGAAAAATAGAAAACTATGTTTGAAACTTGCCAAATTTATCAAAGCAAAGACTAATAGGGTTTCTTGCATGCCCACGTGTGGATGGGTATGTTTCTTGTTCAATACCCACTAGTCTACGTATCATTGAAAATGATATGCATTCATACATGCATCTATCTTCATCAACATCCAACTTTTTTTTACGACAATTTTGGTGTATTTTTCATATAAGAAGAAACTTTTCAAGATATTCGATCAGATGATTGGTGAGTCAACAAAATTGGTACGTAGTAGATGTGTATTTTGGTTAGGTAATTACTTAAAATAAGAAAAAAAAAAAATTTAGATGATATATATATATATGACTTCATATGAGACAAGCTACTTAGGTGAGACAGTGCGACAACGTGAGTGCACATAGTCTACTTCACGAATGCACACACCTTAAATTGTGTGCACACACTTCGGGCTGTGTGCATCCGCGTAGTAAACTGTGTGCACTCACGTACTAGTTCGCATTTCTCACCTAAGTAGCTTGTCTCATATGATTATAATTCTATATATATATATATATATATATATAAAAGAAATTTTGAAAGTGAGGGAAAAGTGTTTTGAGTAAGATACACTTTATGTCTTTGTGTCTCAAAATTTCAAAATATAAAAACTATCAACCAATTAATTGAATACAATTAATTCGATCAACAACAATAATTTTATAGCAATATTATATTCGTAGAAAAATAATATAATACAGTTTTGTACGTAAAATGTTATATTTTAAATGTATAGATTGATATACGTTTAATCACTTACATAACTTCTTTCTTTCTTTCTTTCTTTTTTTTTTTTTTTTTTTTTTTTCTTATCCAAGACTATAGTATTAAAAAAAATAAGAGAGCCAAGAAAGCTCGGAGGAAAATTTGTCCATACACAGATCAAAGTGGTCAAGCCATGCATCATGTACTTTAGCTGCACAACCGTGTGTGGGGCACAATGTCGTGCCTAGTTGGCACGTGTAGTGCACACGTCACTTGGGCGTGTAAATCTACTTTTTTTTTTTTTTTTTGCTTTTCGCTCCCCCCCCCTCCCCCCCCTCCCCCCCCCCTCATGGCAGGGCGGTAAAATATTAATGAAGCATGGCAAGGGGAGGGATAGGCTATCCCCTAACATGTGTGGTCTGCGTGATGCTCACGCGGCATAAGCTAATGTGATTTTTTTAAGAGAAATTTCTTTTCGGAGAGTAATATCCTCTCCCCTCAATTTATTTTCTTCTCCTTTTTCCCCTCTCTCTCTCTTTCTCCTTGGTTGGAAATTTCTTTAAGAGCATGAATTCATTTTGACGCTTTTCAAATTAGAGGTGGATTCCACTCAAAACATTACCTTAAAATGATAATTTTACATATCATTTTTAACTAAATTTTTAACAGTATAGTTATGGAGCTCACTAATCGGCGGAAGACATGAAAATAAAGATTAGACAAAATTAAACACCACCATACCCAAAGGAAATCAAAAACCATCCAGTAGCTAACACCTAATTTTCATATCATAATTGATGTAAGACGACGTTCGTAAATCATAATTAAGGTTGTTTTTAGGTTTCATTTTTGACTAAATTAATATGCTAAGGTTTTTGGTGGTTTAAACACTAAAGATGAAATAAAAGTCAAAAGGAAAAGGAAGTTAATTGGGGAAGTGATTAATATGGGGAATTGGGTTCTGTGCTTCCAACCAGCCAACACCGCAGCTAACACCTAATCACTCAATCATCAATTGCGGCGGCGTCATACTTAGCTAACTTCTGACGCTGGATTATACTATATTTAATGTTTTCATTAATTAAACGTTTATTCAGATTTATACAATCAAATTGAAATTAAATTGAGACTTTTAATATTTAATATATATATATATATATATATATATATATATATATATATATATATATATATACACACACACAATATAAAATATGAGATTTTGTGTGAGACCTTTTCATGTGAAATAAATCTTAAATGTGTATCAGTAATAATTTTCCAGTAAGAAGGTAAGGAGTAATAATATTTGTTGATGAATCAATAAATATTACACCTTTATTGAAATTATTATTTATTCCTTGAAAAGTATTACTCCGTAATAAATATAATCTTTTTAATATAACACTTGTTGACATTAATAAATAAATAAAGATTACCATCTTATACAAGACCAGTAGAATATGTAGTAATTTTTAAAATATATATCATATATATTCGTTGAAGATATACTCATGTAAAATTTACACTAAAACACAAACACAGTCACACACACGTATATATATCGGACTCAATTATATATCCTATTAGATTGAACATACACTTAGCTTGTATTTTGTTTTTTTGCCAAAGGCCTTGTGATCAAGCGACCCTCTCAAGTGAGAGGTCACAATTTGATTCCCAGTGGGGGCGTTGGCTCGTTGTGCTTCAGTAGGTTGAGACAGTATGTATGAACAAAAGTGTTATAACAAATTATTACCCTTTTTATATTAAAAAAAAAATACTATAGCACTTAATTTTTGAATCTAAAGGAAGAAATGACCTCAAGAAAAAAGGAAACTAACTACATTTAGACAGGCTAGGAATTGTATAGTTGTGGTGTATGCAAAATCCCATTCATTCTCAACCAACACCAACGAGGATCCTCAAACCTCAGTGTGCACAAACTGAAGACAGTTTAATCAGAACGTCGGCCGCCCTACATAAAATTATTGTACTTATTTAAAAACAAAAATATAATGATGAAAATTCCACTGCAACTCTTTAAAAATAGTGGAACATCAAAGCTAAAAGGAATTTTGATGTGTCGGAGCTAAAAGATGGGAGGCAACTCGTGATTAACGGGTCAAATCAAGGCTCAGCATTTTGCAGGATTGTCAGGCCTAGTCCTACCTCTAATCATCATATATGTCTTTCTTCATTTTATCCCACTTCTTTATTACGGACTGCTGTATTTAGTAATCAAATTAACTTAGTGTGATTTTATTATCATTTTTAATGCTAATATCCTCCATTCTCTTATATATAAAAGGTCGGCAGGTGATTTTACAAACTGAAAACTAAAAAACTTTCTCACGAAACTCTGCTCAATATTCTTCTCAAATTTCTGTATTAATCGATCTCTAATTCTAGTTCGCTGAGTTTAACTGTTTGAGTGCTCAAACATTAAGGCCCTGTTTGGTAAATAATCAGCCTATTAGCCAATTTTAGCTTATTTGACCACTATTAATTCTTTGGTTAATAAGCTTTTTGTAACTCCAAAATGTTAAAATTCAAAAGGCTACTCAAAGCAGCCTTTTCAATTAGTTTTTTAAGAAAAGAAATTATACCAAACAGCTATCAGCTAACAGTTAATTTATCAAACACCTTTCTACTATCAGCCAATATTATCAACAAATCATTCATTCTAACCCAAACAACCAACCCAATCAGCCAACAGCCATTTACCAAACAGGGCCTAAACCATAATATGTTTTGTCTTGCGAAGCCTATGATGCAACGCTCTGAGCACCTTTGCTGGTAGAAAATAAAGATTTAAAGGAAAGAATTTTTCGCTCAACTTGTACTAACCCTAAACCTTTTCGTTTTCCTTGTGCTTGTTATTTTTGTGGAAATAATCCTTTTCATAGGATTACATTCTTAAAATCTTCTAAACAATTAAGGACACGCCGTAGATCATAGTCTAACAAAAATATTAATCAAATTTTTTTTTTAATTTTTCTTTAACATTTTTACTTATTTTTAAATTTGTTTCTCTTTAATAATACTTTTAAAATATTTTTAAATATATAAATTTTATATATTAATGATAAGTTTAAAGTTATGTAAAATTAAGGGAAAATGACACTTTTTCCCCGTATGTTATGTGCATATAGCACTTTTTTCCGCTGTGTTATTAAAGTGGCAGTTTTTCCCTCTGAAATGTTAAATTGACATTTTTACCCTTAAAAATAATTATTTCATTATTTTTCTTCTCCAACAAATTATTACTTATATGTAAGGATGATCACGATTCGGTTCGAACCTAACCAAACACTGCAGCAATCATACCGAAATAGTATGGAGGGTTCTGGTTACGATTCAGAACCGAAAAAATAAAATTAAATAATTGTTGAACCGTGAACCGGAACTGAACCACAATCATATATAGTGAAAATGATCAAACACTTATTTGATAAATCAGTATGGTTCTGTTCCAATTTTGATTTTGAACCGCCAATCAAAACTTATTTATTTAATTTTATAATTTTATTTCTTATTTAAAAATAGTCTAAATTTAACAATTATTTTATTTTATTTTTTCGGTTCTGAATTGTAACCGTAACCGTCCATACTTTTTAAGTTCAATTGCTACGGTGTTCGATTAGGTTCGTATTGAACCGTAATCTTCCATACATATTAGTAATATAATTGGTTGGAGAATAAAAATAAATGAAATAGTTACTTTTAAGGGCAAAAATGTTAATTTAACATTTCAGGGGGGAAACTACCACTTTTAAAATAACTGAGGGGGAAAAACTACCACTTTAATAACTCAGGGAGAAAAAGTGCTATATGCACATAATTTAGGGGAGAAAAGTGTCATTTTTCCTAAAATTAAATTAAAAATAAATTCAATCAAGCCAAAACAATTAATACGTAAAATGAAACAAATGAAGTAATAACATATTGAGATAGAATAATATTACACTACCCTATTTTTAGAATTTTTATTAATTAAGTAAGTTGGAAGTCTTAATTTTTCTTTAATCAACTTATGAGTCCATTTATCATCTTTAGACAATGGCGGCTTTATTGGAAAGCTACAGGTAAGCGCACTACAAGCTAAGGATGGCCATCGGTAGTCGAATCAAAATTATGGTAGTCATCATAAATATGATGATGATCATGATCGTTATCATCACTTCTTTTTTCTTGTGAATAATAATAATTTATATGATACTCTCATCCGTATAATATTTGTACCGTACTAACATTTCTTTTTTAGCCTTGCTGTTTTCATAATTGAACACGGATAGTATCAAAATATGAGGGGCCAATTGGTAATGTCTTTGGATGCTTGAATAATTGATTATCAATTATCGGTTGAAGTTTGAAAAAAAAAATGGTCTAATTAGTTTGGTTATATTAAAGAAATAGATGCACAGAATCCCTAAGTTGATTTTTTTATATTAATATTTATAAAATTGATCCGGCCCGACAATATTTAACCATTAATCATCCTAGATAGATGGATCGAACTAGTCCACATCTATCACGAGAAATCTAGTTCACATTTGATGTGTGTGTGTAAGTATTGGATCAAATGAGAACAGGTCCTTATGAGAAAAATAAGAACCAATCTCAACCTTATATATGGAAAAATTAGGCGGATCAGATCAAATTTAAAAAAAAATATACAGTGACATTTTCATAATTATCACCAACTTTACTATGCGACCTTGAACATTAAAAGTTTGCATATAACATGAACGAATAATTGATTAATTTAAAAAAGTAGAATAAAAGTGTAGTATCAATGGAGAGTGGAGAAGCATGTAGGATATGTGTGGTTATTAGTTAACAGAGATAGGATAGGATAAGTGAGAAGGGGGGTGAGGCTTCATAGATAGATGGTATTGTGCATACAAGCTATGAGGATTGATGATAGGTTTAAGAATATTATATTGTGTGTTGATCACTTGTACAGATATTGATCTTAAACACAATTCAACATATATAAAAACAAATAGAAAAAAATATTTTTAAAAAATGTTTCAAATGGTTATAAAAATAAAACCTGAAAGAAAAATAAAATAAGAACGAAATTAACCAAATTGAATTGATGAGATCAAGCCATGCTATCAACCCAATTTGGGAGAGTTTCATAGATTTGAATCCAATGTGTATGGTATGTATCCAAAAACCAAGATATATAATTTTTCTGTTTAATATGTACAAATAAACATATTTTCAATTTTTTCCTAAAAAAATTATTTTTCCCATTAGTGATCACATTATAAAGAGAATTAGGTACTCTCATCATATCATATCAAAATGCTGCATGCTTTATTTCATAGAGACATAGAGTGGGACCCTCAACTAGGTGTATTGATGTTAACATGTGTGGAAATGTGGATGCATCTAATGCTAATCTTTTTCACTCATTCCATATCACACAAACCCCAAACCCATGCCTTTATCTATCTTCCCCTTTTTCATCACTTTTTCTTTTTTTTTCTTCACTTCACTGATTGCCCCCATCATATCACCATCCAAACCGGCCACAAAGTGCATTATATTGCATAAACATATCCATTTCTATTCTAATTCATTATAAATAAATAATTTGCACCTTAATTTTTCCATCTTTTTCTTCTTCAATAATAAAGGTGTGTTTGAATTCGTTCGTGGGTTTACACATTAGGAATATGAATCAAAATCATAATTAGTATTTGGTTGAAAACTTTTTAAAGCACAACTATAGGATTGGATTATCCATTCGATTAAAAATCTTATCCCTAATTAAAAACGGTTATCATTCCATCTTTTTGGTAATATGATTTTTAAGTTTGGATGAGTGGTTTTAGATTTTTTGTTTTGATTTTTTTTTTGTTCATATTGGTGCTTTGATGTCATCATATTAAGATTAATTACCTTGATTTTTTGTATTTATATTTTTAAAACCATTATTCCCATTATAGAGTCATACCTATACGTAATCAAATATCAATATTGGTAATCATTTCAATTTTACCCTACTATTAAACATACAAAATATTTTCACCAAAACCCATTATTATTATTACCACGTTTTTAGGGTTCATGTGCGAACTAAACATACCCTTTTTTGAATGCTACTTTCTCAACCTACTGACTCTATTACAGTGTAGTTTCTGCTCATAAACTACTTTCTCAACCTACTGAAGCACAAAGAGACAGCATCTCCCGTATACAGGGAAGGATTTGATGCCACTGGACCACAAGGCCCTTGGCGAACTAAACATACCCTAATTCTTTTAAATTTATGGCATGTATATATGTACGTATGCTGCGCTGCACGACCCCTACATACATTATATTCACGTGTTGTTCTTAGATCGAATGTTGGTATGCATGATTCTTATGTGGTTATTATGGTATCACTGCCTTTTCACAATCACCGGTACCCATTATTGCACATTATAAAGTTAAAAATTATGATAGATGTATGTTATGACAAAGTATTTTAATTTGTTGTAAGGAATTGAAATGAATGTTGGATAAATTAGCTAAAATTAGCATTTTAAGCCGTCACTTTGAATGGGGTCCAGTGGTCCACTTCTTAATTGGATCGAGTCAAAGTGAATTCTGATTTTACTAGTTTAAATGATAAAGTTCCATAATCGTAGATGCAATTTACATAATAATTTTAAATGTCAACATTCTTTTAATCATTAATGTAATTTACCTCTATTATATGATTTGTGGACTATTACGCAAAAATAAAATCGACCTAATGAGCAACCCAAATAATGATTAGGGGCAACCACAATATGATAATTGACTATAAAAATACAAGATTGTCCCATTGTCCCTAGGCCAATTTGACTCGGAGTTTTTTAATTGCTCTTCTCGGTTTGAGTTGATCGGTTATGGACAACCTAAACTAGTTTACCTCTTTATAGTCTTGTTTCACTAAAAGCACATCGAGCTTTATATTGCGAGTTTTATTCTTGTCATTTACCAACACTATTTTGGTGAAGCTTGTCATATGGGAAGTTAGGAAATTTCTAAATTAAAAAATTTCATGATCTAAAATTTTATAAATTTATAGATAAATGATTAGTCATAAATTTATTGAATCAATGCTCTCACTAGGGTTCTAACATGTAATGTCTTATTTAAGAAAACTACAGAAATATCATTAAACTACAAGCTACTTGGCTAATAATTCATAGTTATAAATTACATTTTAAAAAATAGAGTTATAAATTACATATTAAAAAATAAGTTTTGTATTATCAATTAGTAGAAATGGAAAAAGAAAAAAAAATGAAAGGAATGGAAAATGCATAGAGTGACGTTAAGTAGTCGTCATAATTAGGAGGCATGCAGACTGCAGAGAGTTGTTGGAAAGCTGGTCGTTAGTATAATCTTTAACTTGCTTTTTTATTTCTATAGTTTAAATAATTTTTAATATTATATTAATAATGATTATATTTGTGATATGCGTTGTATCTAGCCTCTGCTAGTGTTCCTCGTTAATTAAGAAAGAGGATAAACTTCAGCCGAAAAAAGAACCACAATAATTAATTTTACCGTGAATTTCAACCAAATATATTATTTTAATTAAGAGGTGTGTGTGTGTATATATATATATATATATATATATATATATATATATATATATATATATATATATATATATATATATATTACTTATCTCCTGTAAAAAAACATGGGCACATCCATATCAATCATCTTTAAAAATTAAAGATTAAGATCTTACTATTATTAAACTTTCAAATTTATAATATTTATAAAATTAACATTGTTCTTAAAAATTTTCAATAATTATAAAATTGACTGATGTATTATTATTATTATTATTATTATTATTATTATTATTATTATTATTATTATTATTATTATTGTTGTTGTTGTTGTTGTTGTTGTTGTTGTTGTTGTTGTTGTTTTACAAGTTCCTGATGTGCACTTAAAATTTGATGTTCGACTGACTATGGGTTGGACAAATATATTGTCCCTCAAAGTGTAATAGATAAATATGATTTATTTAAAACCAAGATATGTTCAGTAAAGGAGGTCAATGTTTCATTAACAACATAAGGATATATCATTTAGTTAGCTTATTAGCTACTAACTTTCCAGCACTCAGCTAGCTTTTCAGTTAAACATGTCAAACAGAATCATATGTGTATAGTAAAATTGATAGAGTTAGTAAATAGTAATAATTCAAATATATCATTTAGTTAGCTTATTAGCTACTAACTTTTCAGTTCTCAAGTAGCTTTTTAGTTAAACATGGCAAACAGAACCATAGGTGTATAGTAAAATTGATAGAGTTAGTAAATAATAACGGAGTTATAACAGTGTAAGGGTAATTTTGTCTAATAAAAATACAATAAGAATAATTTTGTCAAATAAAAATAAAACGTATGACATTTAAAATAAAATGTATACATTTATTAGCACATAAATCTAGAACATAAACTAGATTGACAGATATTATGCTTTTAGATATGTCAGTAAATCATCCGTGATATATATCCACTAACTTTATATATTAGGAGTCCCTTAATTTCACTTTGTTGTGAGCCTATAAAATATTAGATCCGACCGATAATATGATATTTAAAGATGCTCCATGTTATTTTCTATTATAGTTTAAATAATCAATATAAAGGAATTAAATTGGTGGAGGGTTTTTACTTTTTAGTTTGTTGGCATTTGGTAATTAATAAGTAAGACCAACACGTGTGGATGGAGCTGGACCACCTCATATATTATATTCTTCCCTCATAAATAAACCATTAATTTGGACTTTATTAATTTATTATTAAAAATTAACCAACTTTTAATAAAATCTTGTTTAAATGATGATGATCTCGCTCGCAGGCTTACTTCATCATATATACTTTTATATATTAAAGAAAAAAAATAATAAATTAAGATAGCATGATTGATAATAAGAAATCAATTTGATTTATACTCTTGTTGTTGTTATTCTTATTATCCGATTGAACTCTAATCTAAAAATGTTTGTCTTTATAGTAAAATTCATTACTATATACTATATTGTTTACGGGTATGATGTGTTATCATATTTGTAGATATTAAATTTCGGTGACTTAAACATGGAGTAATTGATACAAAAAGATGATAACAATCTATATTTTAAAAAAATTATAATCATATCACTATATTTATTATTAACCCAAAAAAAAAAAAAAGTTACTATGGTGTGGGGTTATCTAATGCACACCATCCAATAATAATTGCATATTTCTCTGGTTATCCCTAAAAAAAAAAATTGCTAAATAATTTAAGTATGCATTCATATTATTGCAAGTAAGGAGGGTGCCTAGTTAGGCAGTTTAATTCCAACATTCCTACCAAATTATGATTATATCCTCTGTGTGTGTGTATATATATACATATTGTCAAGTTTGGTTGGGTGTCATTAATTGAGGCTGTTTGCCTTTGAAGAAATATGAAGTAGATGGGGAGAAAGGGGGGGCTATAGGCTGTTACATTTGAGAGAGAAAGAGAGATTCCTGTCTCCCCATGTTTATACTCCACATGGGAACTAATTCCACATTTAATAGATTTCATTGTCTTAAACCAATTTTCATAGACAGGTAAACTTAACTTGTTTAGACTTTTAAGCTAGTCCTAGTCGGGCTTCGATTGTTAACACGTAACAACCAAACAAAATCATGCACGGCAAGGCATTCCCATTTGCGGCAAATTATACCATGGACCCATGGCTGAAATTTAGAGCGTGCAAGATGGGCAACAACATAGAGCCTCAATTTTTAGAGGGTCCAATATTTATTTTTGACCTAACTACTTAAGAAATAAAAAAAATCTACAATTAATCTTAAAGTTGACAATTTTTGTACCTGATTAAGTTATTTGTCTAAGCAATTATCAAGTTATTTGTCTACATCAACACAAACTGTTAACTGTAGATACTGAATTTATTAACTGAAGGTACAGAATTTTAGATAAGCATTTACCTGGTATAACAATTTGGCCACTTGCCATGCTCACCGCACCGCCAATGGGCTTGGAATTAGCCTCTGATCTGTGTGGATCACAAACACCATAAGGTCCAATGGATTTTTTAAACTTCATATCTTACTTAATTGTACCTTCTTTTTTCTTTTTTGAATTTTCAATTATATATAGTGTCAATTTCAAAATGTGTTGCACAAATAGGGATAACCACAACCAAATTATTAACATTGTTAGCTTGATGATAACCACAAAGTTATAAGTTCGAATCTCAGTGAAACGCAGTTTTATTCTTCCAGAGCAAGCAATACAAAGTAACTTGCATTTCTAAAATCACTGATAATGTTATCCTGATATAGATACATGCCTCACTTTGTAATACAAATGCTGTTGTACATTGCAAATTCCCAGTGTCTAATACTTCTATCACTTGCACAGTGAGGCTAGAACGCGACGAGGAGGGAGGAATGGTTTTCGAGCATGAAGAACAGCCATATTGTCGATCAGCAGAACATCGCCTTCCTTCCATGGAACCGCAACACTTTCCTCTTCCAAGATGGCGAGGCAGTCGTGTATGATTTCAGCAGGCAAAGGCTTTCCATCCCCGAAAGTGACTGCCTTCTTCGGGTCGTTTCGCGCATCTTCCCAGCCGGTGTATGCAGCCACCATGCTGTTGAACCATATCTTCCTCTGCCTAGTTTTGTCCACCTTAATAGCTGGTATTGGCCCCATAACCGTTTTCACTCCACCATCGTCGAGCCATTCCAGCTTCATCCCCAACTTCGCAGCCCTGTCAAACATTATCAAAAGCATTATAATGTAGGACTTCTCGAGGATTGTCAATGGCAAGTGGCGAGGGAACAACAACATTTCAAAGAACAACATCACAATGTTGACAGATAAAGAACACAATGGTCATTGTTAATGTTCTTGACTACTAAAGCCGGACATAACTTAATGATGTTTTATAAGTTTTCAAGGGTAGACTATGTTTGAGCATATAATATATAAACATAAATGAGCAATCCAACTATCAGCTTAGCCTTTCAAACATAAATGAGCAATCCAACTATCAGCTTAGCCTTTCAGTTCCCCATTCTTCAATTTAGTATCAGAGCCAACCCCATGCCAGCTTGACAACAAACAACAATTCCATTTGATTGATTTTCCAAATTGCTTCCATTTTAGTATTACTTTAATTTCATCTCAGTTTGCCTCATTCTATACAGATCAAAATGGAGTAACAATGTTGTTAAACAATGATGTTTATACCTTTCCTCAGCAACACTCTTGTCTGAGGTCAAGAATGTGGACTTCCAACCTCGGCCAATGGGGGATAAAGGGTTGTCTTCTTCACCCAAAACCCTAATGTAGATTAACCCATGCTCCTCCAATCTTTCAACAAACTCGGGATACTTGCTTTTCATCTTCTCATACACAACATGGCTAAGTACTATGGGTGTTTCCCCTGAACTTCCAGGTTCTACTTCACAGTAAAAAAACAATTTTGATGGATACTCTGGAACCTGCATCATACAAATATGTTGTTTTCAATACTTAACAAGTAACAGTCTCACTGTAATTTCTAAAACTATAGCAAATTTCATCAAGAAACAGAGAATTTAGTAATACGTATGATTGAATTTGGGAATAGTTGCAGTGAATTTAGAATTTGAGAGGAATCGGATTAATTGAATAAACTACCTGAGCCATTTCATGGTGGAAAGGGATCTTCTGATCGGGCGGGGATTCATTTGCGGTGAAAACACGGCCAACAACGTTGGTCCGAGGGGCGGCGCCGCCGACGTAGGGCAGTTCCTCGTAGCCGAAGGCCTCAACGACGTCGTTGAAGTCCGACGCCGAGTTGACTGGAAACCCTTTGAAGAGAATAGCGCCAGATTGATGAAGAAGAGCGTCCAGCCATGGCTTTTGCTCCTTAATCGCAGCCGGGAAGCTTGCAGACAACACGTTTGGGCTCGGCGACAACACCGCCGGAAAGGGTTTTCCGTCGAATCGCTTCTGTTGCGGGATTTCGAATTGGGCGAAGAAACTTTCCGGCATTTTTAACCTGATAATCTGGATTTTCCTTCTCGGGAATTGAAGAAGATGATCGGAGTCTAAATTTATGGGTATAGGCCATAATGTATGAGTCATGAGTGCGTGTATAATTGGAATATCTTACATTTCTCCCCATCCCACAAGAATCCGTCCAGATTCAAAACACGACAATATCTTCAATCCTTGCTGAGTGTGTACTGTTGGATTATGAGTCATGACTCATGACTGCGTGTATAATCGGATTAAGAAAAAAATTTGATTTATATAATATTTTTTTTTTGCTATCGAGATAAAAGACAAATAAATTTAAGAGATTAGTATTTCTGTATTCGGTTCAACTTTTTCGATTTCAGGTTGTTGGGTTTTGAAAAAATAAAATCATTTGGTTTAATATTATAATTCAATTCGGAATTGGTTCGGTTTCTTGGCAAATTATTGCATGGACCATGGTCCACACAGCTGTGTAGACCATGGTCCATGCAATAATGATTGCGGTTTCTTTTAGAAATTTTAATTCACAACATTTACTAGATTTTTGGTACAAATAATTATGTATTTATTTTCATTAATAATTTAAACTTTTAAAATACAAACAAACTAATTAATAATGTGTGTGTTGAATTTCGGGAGAATTCGGGGTTGATTCGCTTAAGTGACAATTACTTGGGTCAGCTCCTGTGCTTTCCAGAGCCAACGCCGAAGAATTTTGGTGCATATTTGCATACAATTTTTTAAAACAAATTGTCACAAAAGGCATCTTGCCTCTTGGACCAAGCACACCACCAATAATCAACAATTTATTTATATGAAGTCTTACCAAATACTTATCAATTTTTTCTTCATTTTAAAAGTCATGTTACTATGTTGACACAATGACACCTCTACTACTAATGAAGGCATCCAAATTTGCTTCAATTGAGTATATATCATTGAAACAATGACTATTGATTAGATTGAGTACACACGTCTTGAAATTTCGGACTGAAATAAACTACCTGTCATGTTCAACCCATCAAATGCATTATAATTTACAAATGTAATGATATGACACGACTCATTTTTAAAATTGAGGAGATATTGCATTAATGTGAATAATTTAATACCATCAAACTTTTCATATCATTTTCTCAGGAATTGTCCTCCACCCGAGCTTGTTCCCTAAATTTCTTATATATATCCCCACGATAAAATTTTCTTGTTCTAGCCACCAAGATCAACGAAAGTAAGCATCCTCCGAATGTAGCAGCGGCGATGATCATAAACCCCACCTTAAAACACTCAACACCGTCGCACGTTAAATCCTCCCCGACCTTCCGACTAATCCCCTTCCGACCCATCTGCTTCAAACCTTCATTATCGTACAAAAAACCAACCACCCTAACGTTGAAAATGTACGATCCCACGGGACTGGCGGCGCCGCCAAAACTAACTAGAGTGGAGTAGTGTTTCAGCCCAAATAGTTCCGATATGATTGAGAATATGAGCGGCCATAGAGCTCCGAAGCAAAACCCGATTAGCATCGAGGCGGCGTAGATTGAATTTGGGACCCCAAATGCGATGAGGAGATGGCCGGAGCAGGTGAGGAGGAGGACTAGTGTGAGCATTAATGGGCGGGGAAATTTGTATTTGGATAGAAAGATTTCGGAGCAAAACCCGGAGACTACTCTCCCTAAATAGCCCCATATGCTGACTAGTGACACGAATGTGGTGATGTACCGGTCTGGGTAGCCTAAGGACTTGCCGATTTGGCCTAAGTTGTCCATTGCAGTCAGGGTTCCTCCGGCTCCGGTCATCGTCACCACGAATAAAACTAGCATGTCAATGCTCAAAACCGCCTGTGAGATAGTGTAATCCTCGCCTCTCTCAGGTGGGGTAAACACATTTTTATACCATGCATGATTTGACCTGGCCTGCAATTAAAGATGCCAATTTTAGTCTGAAACCAATGGCATCGAGCTAATTGAATAAGTTTAGAAAATGTTAGAGATAGAGCTAGGAAATTTTAGCCTGGTAAACATGAAATCGATAAGGCTGATGAGCTAAATAGACTAACCAGTATCACGAGCCACTTAAAGGTTATTATATTATAAGTTAAATATATTAACTATTTTTAGTTGAATTAGAAATTGATGTTTATATAATGGAAAAAGTGTCAAATAGGTCACTGAATTTATCGCTTTTGTGCAATTGGGCCATTGAACTTAAAAGTGTGCAATTCAACCATCAAACATGCAAAATTTGTGCAATTGGACCATTTTTACAAAAAAAATTAATTCAATTTGAGTTAAAAACATTTCAATATTGACTCCCAACTAGTATGGTAGAGGAAAATACTACTCTTAATACATATATGTTAGTAATATAATTGGATTTTACTAGAAATTTTTTGTAAAAATGGTTCAATTGCACAAATTCTACTTGTTTAATGGCTGAATTGCACACTTTTTAAGTTCAATGCTCCAATTGCACAAAAGCAATAACTTCAAAGACCTATTTGACACTATATTAATTGGATGATGCATAAGTTTATATTAGTTAGCTTTAATTTGAAAATGTAAAAAGTTTTAATTAAGCCCCTTAATCCCCGATTTGGGGTTAGGTTACCTGCAACTGGGGCGGTGGTGGTGGTGCGGCTTTGGTTTCTGCTATTTTCACGGTCAAAGGGTGTGAGTTCTTGCTCCTCCAGAGCTTCAGCTCTTCTTTAACGACAACCACCAAGGGGGAAAACACCAAAACAATGATCACAGAAACGGTGGCGGCGTAATCCGCCCTGCTAAAAGCTATCCTGTTTTGCAAAATGATTACAGCCATGAGAGCCGCGGCAAGCCCAAGCGACACAAACAACAGATTATAGAACACCTTCACCTCATTCGACTGTCGAACAACCTTAGTAGTCCGAATCGTGCCCATAAAAACGCAGGAAACCGCCGCCGGCAGCCACGCGATCAACAGAATCAACGACTTATCATCGTTCCCGTACAAAGCATGGTATAATTGCGTCATTATCGCCCCGCTCAACCCCACATAGCCCTTCAGCAAACCTATCACGATTCCCCGAGATTCGGGGAAGTTGTTGACGAGAGTAACTAACGCGCCGGTGTGGACAAATGTCTGGGAATTCGCGCCCATGCAAATGGACAGACAAATCCACCGAACTTTTGGGTGGGCTATCCGGGCGGTGACGGCCAGCCAGATGAAGAAGTAGCCGGAGAAATTCATGGCGGCGCCGACGAGGAGAACGAGCCAGGTTGGGGCGACCTCGTTGATTAGGCCGGCTATGATCCCGACATTGGCCCCGATTTCCTTGAAGAAGCTTACGAGGTTTAAGGTTTTCTGGTCGTAGCCTAAGGATGTTTTGATCTCCTCCGAGAAGATCCCGAAAATGTAGGTGCCTCCGGCGGCCGACATGAGAAGGAGGCAGCCAAAGAAGATGAACCACCGGCCGGTGAGTATGTGGACGGCGAGGCTGCCCGTATCTCTCCGCCCTCCGCCGCCGCTATCTCCACTCATGGCTAGCTCTTTACTCAACTTTCTTGATTTTTCCAGCAGGCAGCAGCTTATTACAAAAAGCTTTGCGCTTGACCAGGTTCAATGAATATTTTAATTCAACCCTATATCTTGTCCGCATTCCTTCACCCAACTATCTAATTTAATCTTATCTTAAAAATAATAATAAAATTGATAGCCTACGTTTTCCTACTTTACCCGATTATATCCGGGATCTTATGAATCTGTCTCAAGCTCATAAGGTAAATCAAATAAGGCCTATGAAGAGATCAATCGAGTCCATCTATCCCGTCTCAAATCTATGTATCAGCATCAAATTGTACACTTCTACACACAAGGAATTTAATCCAAAACCCCCCAATGGATGCCCCGAGTAGGGTACTCAATCTGGAGTGCTCCTGGTACCTCGATCGCCCTGACCAGTAGAGGGGTCGAGTCTGTTATCCACCGGTCCGCCTGGTGTAGGCAGTCTAGTTGTGGTACGTACTCGACCGGGTGCGGCACTAGGTGTCGGCAAAGCGAAATTCGCTGAGAATCTTTTTCATATTTAGCGGGATACTTTCCTATTCTATATTAGGCACCAATTATGACGGTTCTGACAGTTTACATAACCCGCCCTTTTCTTTCAAGAGCTTATTATTCTTGTATAAATACTTCTGGAATCACATTGTAAAGGGATCTGATTTTAATACAAGGGAAATTACTCTGTCTCATTACTTTACTTCATATTATTTTACCTTTGTTTTACGGTTGTGTTGGCCCGCCGTCCAGCTACCCTGTGGCCGTAAAATCAACAACCCCAATACCCATGGCAAGAAGGAAAATAGTACTTGGACTCCCAAGTTCTACTCGTTACTTTTACTCCATCACTCAAAACTTTGATGTTTTGACATTTTTCTTCGGACTCACAAGATGAAAATAACCTATCAACTCTTGATACATTAGGGAGTGAAAGTGAGGAAATAAAGATTGAGAATCCATGTAAGGCCATCCCCAATGGTTTGTTTTAAACCAATTTTGGAACAGTAAATGGGTTCATAACTATTGGGGGCTGTTGTTTTCCATGGAGATATTACTCCTGCAAATCAAAAAATTTTGCAGAATGGGTGGGCCCCCACTAATGAAAGGCTACTGCGCCTCACACACGCGTTTGTATACATTATGTATTTTGGAATAATGTTATGTATTACATTTTCATCATATCTGTACATTATGCTTAAAATGTTATACATTAAGTTTTTAGCATATCAAATTGACCGCGTTCCAATAAATAACCAAAAACCTACCATTGCAATTTCATTATAATCTGCATTGATTCATATAACCGAAGTTAATAATTGTAATTCCAATTATATACACAGTAATACTTTAAGCCGAGCAAGTTATAATTTCTATGCCAATCTAACTTCACAGATAAAATGTAATAGAGTCAATAATACTCAAAAAAAAAATTAAAAAAAAAATCTAACATAACAGCAACAACTGCCCTCTGGAGAAATGTAACTAAGATTAATGCATAAGAGTATCATCTTTTTATTTGGGAGCTGAAAAAGAGGCAAATTTTAAAAAGGCCGTAATTTAAAATTGATCTAATGCACGTTCTTCAAGTTGTATTTTTGGCAATACAAGGAGAAACAGAGATAATTTGCAATTTATAAGGAATGCCTATGAGCTTTTGTCATGGAAGTTTGGTGCATAGATAATTATAACCCAATGTTCTAAGCATTGCCATTCATTCTCTAATAGCACAAACCAGTCAAATCTCAATCAGAGGATTTTTGTTTCGATTGAATTAAACTTCCATTCCAAATGAACAAATATCAATTTCACAATGAAATGAGAACACTTAAGAGAGCACAGTATAAAATTGCTTGGATTTAAAATCTCAGAAAATGAAAATAATCATAAATGTATACATTTGAAACTTGCAGAACTTCACCTGAGATTCAACAATCCTTCTAATTTCTTTAAGCTACAGATGTTTTCAAGTAGTAAAAAGTAAAAACTTTCTTATTTTTTTAACATCATCAGTTCATCACTAGCACACAACATCTCTGCAATCTAACCTTAAACCTGTTCCTAAACACCCTCAACTTGAATAATTTAAACCACATATTCAAAATGTAAAAATAAAAATAAAAATAAATAAAAGGACTTAACTATCTAATCTTAAAAAGAGTAAAGCTTCCAACAGCTTAGCGATAGCTACGGTAAGTAGGGCTGTACATGCAGCTCTCGGCATAAGCAACCAGGTTTTCGGGTTGTGGTAGACGAGTGGCCAAACCTTTAAAACCAACAGAAATCACGTCGATTAGGTACACTTGCGTATGGATTTGTACTAAAATATTAGAACGGGATTGTTAACTTACCGAGCTCATATGCTTTGGCGGCTACTCTGGCGGCAATGTGGGCCGAGATTTTTCTGATGTTGGAAAACGGAGGGTATATGAGTCCTTTAGCGAAGTTCTCTTGTGTAACCTCGGCAGCTAGAGCTTCCGCTGTTCCAGATAGAAAAAGACAGAAAGGGATAAAACTTTAGAATCAAAATTCAAGTCGAAGGCTTTGTGGGTTTTCGTATATCCAGCACAAAAGAAATCATGTATGCCTATAAAACACTTTTCTTGTCTGTAAAGGAAATATCGAGCTAATGAAGCCTGATGTTATCTTCCTCGTACAAATATATTTAACAATAATAAAGAAAACCAGAGACTTACAGGCTGCAAGAAGCATGTCCTCGTGAACACGGATTGCACCGGAAATTATGAGTCCTAGACCAAACCCGGGGAAGATATATGCATTGTTTGCCTGCACGATGGAGACAATGGCGCGTTTAACCTAAATCCTTCCTTTGTTTTATCAGAAACCGAAGAAATAATGAGTTTACCTGCCCAGACAAAAGGGTTTTCCCCTTGTATTCGAAAGGGGGGAATGGGCTTCCACTGGCAAAGATAGCTCGGCCCTGAAAGAAACATGAAAAGTAAGACGTGGAACTATGATCAAACATTTTTAAAAAGAATGACCGAGTTAATAAAATGAATGGATATTCAAAAACTACCTCACTCCAGGTATACGCCTCTTCTGCGGTACACTCTGACTGCGATGTTGGGTTCGAGAGAGCGAGAATGATAGGTTTCTGCATGCCACATCATTTGCAACAATCTCAATTCATTATTTCTAGGTGAACGAAATGAAACCAAACCTCCACTATCCTGAAAAGAAAGCAAAGAAACAGTAAAAGAGGAGAAGAATGAAAACCTCGTTGAAAGAAGCCATAGCTCCAATAACATCTTTCGTGAATGTTCTTCCAGCTCCAGAAGATCCAATCAAGACTGTAGGCTTGATAGCCTGACAAAACAACATAAACTCGTTATTATTGCTATTTTAACACGAGATATAGCAAGAAAGAATAGGGACAGAGGCAAGGCTCTCAGAGGACTCAAAATCCTTACCTTGACTGCATCCACAAGTTCCTTTACAGGCTCGTGTTCATGGGCCCACGGCCTTTTGAAGTGCTGAAGTGATTCCACCCGGGACTTAACAATCAGCCCCTACAGGAAAATTGACGTATAGGATTCAACATCGGGAAGGATGAAGAAAACTTGAAGAGAAACAAAGATCGGGAATGGTAAATTTGCATACTTTGGAGTCCACCATCCAAATTTTCTTCCGAGTTTCTTCCAATGGGGCTCCCGTCTGGATAAAATAAGCCATGCATAAAAGTAATTACAAATTCATCAATTTGCCAGTAGTTATTTGGAACAAACCGAATGGACAGATATTGTCATAAAGTTCCAACCTGTTTTGACATCTCGAGCGCAATGAGTTCAGCAATGCCAGTGCCCGCCTGCATAAGTAACATCATAGAACCAAGCAAAGAAATTAAAGACGAGAATTTAAGTTTATCCTAAAACTGATTAACCATGGCTAAGATAAATACCTCTCCGGCACCAAGGAATAAAAACGTGTGCTCAGCCAACGTGCCCCCAACTTTCTTTAGCGCTGCTATAAGCCCAGCAAGAACCACAGATGCTGTCCCCTGGAACATAATCCACAAGGAGATTGGCGTTATAAAATGCACTTATACAGCCTCATTTTCAAGTCAACAACCTATAATCAAGGAGTAAAGAAGGAAAAGGCATGCAATCACCTGTATATCGTCATTGAAAACAAGGTGACTAGGGCCATACTTTGCAAGAAGATCAAATGCATTATGATTCGCAAAGTCTTCAAACTACAGAACAATAACAGAAGTTAGTACCAAGTAAATGGAATATTAACATATCCGCAATTAAGAGCAAAATAATCAAACCTGAATAAGCACTTTCTCTCCATACATCTGCTTGACGGCAGACATAAATTCGTCAAAAAGTTCAGCATATTCCTAGTGAGGGGAATATAACGACAATATGTCTCAGCACGTGGACAAAAGACAACACTTTGGAATATATAGATGTAAACAAAGACTACTAGAAATCAAGTTATAAACCTGTCCAGTTGCTCTCCTTTGTCTGAGCCCGATGTAAAATTCATCATTTAACAACTTCTCGTTGTTTGTCCCGACATCAATGGTTACAGGCAAGCACTGAAAAGGAAAAGCAAATACGTTACAGCTGCAATAAAATGGGATTAATCAACTTAATAGAGAAAGGGAATAAATGACATACATCCACAAGCTCATATCAAGTAAAAGAACATATATTTCTAGCATAACAACATTCTACAAAAGCTTCTCGAGAATAATGGCAGCCACTTATGCTTTTTATTGGCTAATTGTGTAATAGCTATTGCAAAACTTCAGTAGAAAGGGTAGGCTTAGAAAGACACAAACTAAAGTTCACAAACTCCATTGAGGAAAAATGTAAGTAAAGAAACAGATATCTTAGTAATACAAAAACTTACAGCGGAAGGGCGAATGCCTCCAAGAGCAGTATACAATGAGAGTTTTCCTACAGGTATCCCCATGCCCTGGTAAAAATATTATTTCTACAATCTATTAATTTAAGCATAAAAAACAATCATGTCTACTAAGCAGATATATAGTAAAGGAGTCTCGCTCCAGATAACAAAACAAAAGAGTCAGTTCCAAGAATCAAACAAAGTTAATGTACAGCATACCTGGCAACCAAGGTCACCGAGACCCAAAATTCTTTCCCCATCAGTGACAACAATGACCTGAATTTTTTTCTCAGGCCAATTCTTCATCACTTCAAGAATTCTTCCCCTGGAGAATGCTTCCACAAATCAGTTCTCTGCCACTAACTTGAGGAACTAAATAGACTGTACAGTCGCGAAAATTACCTCTCTCTCAAACTGATGAAAAGACCCTGAGGGCGCCTGAAGATGCTTCCATATTTTTGGCATGCTTCACCCACAGTTGGAGTATAGACAATTGGAAGAAGCTCCTCAACATTGTCAATCAGAAGCTTGTAAAAAAGCTTTTCGTTCATCTCCTGAAAACAAAGAAAAAGTAAGATAGAGGGCAAATGGAGAATACGGATGTACGAGGGTGCAATCTGGAAAAGCTTTACTGCAAAACATTATGCAGAATTTCAAATGTAGTTTAGAAGTATTTTGTATTGACTTCTCATCTAAAAAGTCGAGTCTTTGGAAGCAAACTTTTAAGATTTTGGAGAACGTAGATACAAACATTTTCCATACTGTACTAAGAAGGAACTTAAAAACAAAACTCAATAAGTGTTACCTGGAGATCCATCATGGCCATGTACTTCTGCAATGGTAGATCATACTGACGGAGATTGTGCATCATTTTTTTAACCTGCAAAGGACAAAACAATTCTTGAATAATTCTCAATACCTATTTTCTGGCAATATTTATGCAGTGAACATTGTGCATCAGAAAGATCGGGGTTAAAACATAATCAGATATGCAGTCCAGAAACACGCTATAGATTACCTGAAGCTCATGATTGACAACCACGGGAGGAAGAAGACCACGCAAGTAGTGGGCATCCCTTTCCTTCTGATTGAAGGCAAGACCTTTATTGTAGTGCGGATCACGCAACAATGTATATCCACTGCATCAAAATGAAACATTTATATTATCTCATAACGATCAACACACAGAGCTAAGAGGCATTTCTTTCAGGCTAGGGGAGTAAACTGGCAACAGCTTTGCTCACATAGAACTGAATCTTTAAAACTGTGCAAAAAAGGAGTAAATCATATCAGATGCTACTCCATATATATACGTATAACATTCGTTCAGAATCAAAGAAGACACAGCAGAATATTTTTAATTGGAAATGAAGGCTCACACATAATTTACACCCTTTTTTCTCAAATCACAAAGCATAACCAGATAACCAAACCCTAAGACAAGTCCAGATATTGTAATTGTACATACATCACTTAAAATTTTCAGATCAGATAGAGGGAACAAAAAAATTTCCAAGAATCAGCAGATCAGTTTATTAAAATACCCCTAATAAGGAATCGCATATAATTTATTAAGAACCCTTCAAAATTGAAATGAACTGAAATCAAAAGGGGACAAACTAGAAAACAACAAAACCTCGTAAAAAGATTAGATCTTTTTTATCTTTTTACCTCGCAACAGAGACAGTCCAAGGGGTAATCACTTGATCCTCGGTGGCAGTATCCTCGCCGTAGAAATCCCCACCTCCGCCGGCGACGGTGGATTTGGCCTCCTTCTCCACAACAGGAACTGACTCCGTCACCTCCTTCAGAGCACTCTCCATCACGATGCTCGCATTCCGGTCTCCGGGTCGGCCGTTGGAGCTGACGGCGGCGACCACCTTCGGAGCTGAAAACCTCCGCTGCGACTGTGACTGAGTCAAGCATTTCGAAACCCCAGAAAGGGAGTTGTTCTGCAAAAAAAAAAAATCAAGAAATCACGCGAAACCCAGACCAAAAATCCAAACTTTCCCACAAAGCAATCCAATTCTTGGAAATGGGTGTTCTCAAAACTGAAGCATATGAAAAGGGTTCGATCAGGAATACCATGAAAGCGGTCCCGCTTAAGGAAATCATGTTTATCTTAGCAGAAGACGAAGAAGGACGAGTGTTTCGCCGAGAAATAGAGGAAAAAGAGAAGCGAAGGAAGAAGGAAAAGAGAGGCTATGCTCCTTTATGTGTGTGTATATACTATACCCCTCTCTCTCTCTCTCTCCTCCTCTCGCCTACTCTTTCTCTCTCTCTCCCTCTCGCCTACTCTTCCTCTCTCTTTCCTACCGGTCTACCTTTTATCAAGGTCAGTACTGCTTATGTCTCTGAACTGGCATGGAACTGTAATTGCTTCTGCTCATTATTTTATACTACTATAAATTAAGGGATAGTTTGGTACTTTTGTACAACTGACATTTTTGCTTCATTTTTTGCTTTTGCATTAAAATATATATATTTTTTTAAAACTTTTGTATTAAAATATTTGGGATCCTCAATAGTAATATTTTTTTAGTGATTTTTGAGGTGCCAATTAGGAGAAAGATAAGGGTGAGAGATGAAGGAAAATGAAGAAAAGAAAAAAATCAGGTCTGATATAAAATAAAAATAACTGAACACGTCAGTCGGCGTGTGCACTGCACGTGCTCGGCTGGGCACAATATGTGCGCAAAACGCGCTACACGACAATTCTTTGCGGATCCCACAAAAAATTAATGTCTTGCCGGCATCCCTCAAACCTTCTCTCCTCCACATAAGTTAAGATTTCCTCAAAATTGAGTAAAAACCACTATTGAGATTGCTCAGTAGGAAAGAGAGAGGAAGGCAAGAAAAAAAAAAGTGAAGAACCAAAAAAAAAGGCTGACAACAATTTTTTTTTTTTTAAACATAAAAAGATCAAAAGTATGCGCCCAGCGGACACGTGTTATGCACACGCTTACTGGGCGTGATTCTTGCGCTCCACATGCAACCATTCATTGTAGAAGCAAAATCTAGCCAAAATTCACTCTCCATATTTATTTAAAACCAACCCTCTATTGTTTCGAAAATTATTTAAAAACCATATTATTATAATTAACTTTATAAATAGTTATTATTAATATGATAAGATTTAGATAATTGCCATATGAAGTGAATAGAATCATCATACAGTTGTATTTTGTTATGGAAACATTTTATTAATGGTAAGTATATAAACTATTGGACCAAAAAATAAAAATCATTGAAGGAAGAGTGCAAGTAAAGGGTAGGAGGAAAGAGATGGGGTTGAGAAGAAAGGTAGAGTAGAAGAAAAATCAAACATGTTTAGTTTATCATGCTTTTATAATGACTTTTTTTTTTAATTTGAAAAACATTCATATTTTGCTATTTTGGAATATATTAAATTAAAATCTCATAAAATTATGACATATTATTTTAGTAAAGATTTGATACAAAGTTCTCAATGAATGCTAAATTATAAATGTTAATCTATTAACACAAATTAAATGATTGAATGAATCTATATAGGATATAAAAGATTTTTTTTTTTTTTGTATTATGAGTGGCAAGAAATCGATTCTTTATAAACATTATAGCAGCTATTCAAACTCTATAAATGGAGCAATGTGTAAGGTGAACTTTTTAAATTTTAGTCTCACATCAATACAACTACATACATACTATTACATTTTTTTGTAAAATTTGAACAAATTGAAAGATATGTCTCATATTTTAACAAATTAAAATGGTTTTCTTCCTTCTTAAATAAAAGTATGATATTTAATTTATTAGACTTAACTATGATATTTTATTTGATTTGCATTAGTGTTGAATTTGTAGTTTTGACCTCCTTACCTTACTTGTTTCATTGCCAAAACACTATATATATATATACAATAATGAGTAGGTTTTATTTGTTGTGTACAAGGCATGCTTTGAAGAAGAAGAAAAATGTCAAGGAAAAATAATATTAACTTTAAAATAATACCCTAAATCGAATCTATCAATTATTGATATTGTAAATGACATCATTAGCTATCTTAATTATAAAATGAGTATCTAAATCTTGTATATAACAACAAATGTTACTCCATAACTAATAATTATCATGACATGAAATCAAAGTAATTATTGTAAGAAATAATTAAAGATGACATTCATAGTATCGTATAATTGAAAGATTGAACTTACAAAACACTATTTTTAAAGATGGGGAAGTGATTTTTAGCAGGAAAAAAATAAGTTTTAGTTTTTACTAATGTTATAATGTACTGACTCATGACTTTGAGGCTCGAACCCACTCCCATACATGTAAAAATATAAATCGGGTGTCACTAGACCACAAGGTCTTTGACGACCATGCTCCTTCGATCAGTTCTATTATATCGGATCTAGAGATAATAACTCGTAATTATGGAAATATATATATATATATATATATATATATATATATATATATATATATATATTATCGCACATTCGCAGCCAAGGACCTTGTGGTCCAGTGGCATCAAACCCTTCCCTTTATAGGTTGAGAAAGTAATTATGAACAAGTGCTGCATTGTAATAGAGTTAGTAGTATTAAAAAAAAAAAATCTCACATTCGCACGTGGGTGAAAAAAGAAAAGAAAAAAATATGTGGTTTTAACGTGGGCATTGCGCATTATGGGCAATTTAGGAATAAACGTGTTGAACATGACAGGACAAGGTTGTGTTTTCATCCTAGGCTAGGCGCCTTTCTCAACTGTTTTATTTTGCTATTAAATGTGGATATAACGTTTTTTTTTTTCTTTCTTAATATTGTATTAAATCATTACTAAATAAATAAAAGGAAAAATAATGCTTTTAATTCTCAATTTATAAAATATAGTGAACTCAATATATCAATTACAAACATTTATCGTTTTGGCCCCCAATTAATAGAATAGTATTTTTTTTTTATCTTTATTTAAATGGAATCATTAGTGAATTAATTTCAATTTCAAATTTTAATTTTTCATGAAAAAACTTGTGAATTGGCATGAGAAAATTAGATTTTGAAATATAAATTAGTAGTTTTTAACATTTTGCATCAAATAGGGGAAATAAATAAAGAGTCAAAACTAAAAGTTAAGATAACCACAATTTCATTTAAATCAACCTGTTTGACACATAATCGGAATCCATAAGCTTCACATTACAATTTGCAAATTATAGGAAAAAGAACCATTGGTTATGGTTCCATACCCACCAACAAAACAACAAAAAAAAAAAACAAAAAACAAAAAAAAACAGCAACAACAACAACAACAACAACAACAACAATAATAATAATAATAATAATAATAATAATAATAATAATAATAAAACTACCTGGCCAGAGGGAAAATCATTTTTTCTTACACTTTAGTTCAACAATTATACCAACCATATATAATTTGGATAGGACTCAAACGGTCAAACCTGAAATATTATTTATTAAATGTAATGGTGATGACATCAAACCACATCGTATTCTGAAAAGAAAAAAAAAAATCAACGACTCTAAAAAGAAATGCAACAAAAAAGAAGAAAAAAAAAAAAAGAACTACTGGGGTTTTAATTCTTATCGAGATTTTGATAAGATATATAAGTAACGTAAAAATAAGTAAAAGTTCATATTTATTATTGTTGTTGTTGTTGTTTTTTCTTTAAATATTCATAATGTTTTACAATGTAGTATCTATTTTATACTTTCTCTAACATTTTGAGTCTAAAAAATCTATGCTCCACTCATTTGGAATGGTAACCGGAGTGCCATCACGCTGAATGGTAATTGGCTATTATTGTTATTATTATTTGGTTTTAACTTTAAATTCTAAATATTTTGTCCAAAAATTGTTTTATAATTAAAAGAAAACTATTGAAAATTCGAATTTAGATAATTTCAAAAAAAATAGAAATTAGAGTTTGGGAAAGCACCCAAAAAAAAAAAAAAAAAGAGATTGAACCGAAACGGCCAGTTCAAGAACTGGATTTTGGTTCATTGTATATTGAAACTGTGAACTACAAGTTCATAATCAAAACTAAATCTGTAAATTAGGATTATGTCTGATTATGTGCGCCTATAATTAGATAATGTAATCCAATATACACTAAGCGGCTTATCCCAGTGTTCAACGCATGTCTTATATATGTCACTTAATTTATCATCAATTTTGGAGAGAAAATTTTGAGGATGATTACAAAATATTATTTTGCCCTTTACCTATTTTGCTATATATGTAGTGACTATTGATGGAGATTTTCAAGAATGGAGCAATTAGTGGGGCTCAATCAATCCTTGTAATCTAAAATGAATCAAAGAATGTAAATGATGGATTTCCAAATGTGAGGATGATGAGCATACTAGGTGTGGGGTTGTTGTCCTTAGAAATATACATACATTCAATTTTGTCTTCTTGGTAATTGCCCTCTCATTCTCATCTACACATTGCTCCAACACCAAGCTAAGGACACATGAACCACTCATTTTTTAGGCTGTTCACTTTTGTGTGTTGGTGCCTATCATGCGCCCTACCTTTCGTTTTCCCACCGCAAATCAATAATGATAAGCTCAACAACAATATTCAAACATTAAAGTTTAATAATACATACTATACTGTATTTGCTCCTTCTTATTTTATGTGTCTGGTTCAATTAATAAGGTTTGACTGAAATTATTTTTAATTCAATTTTTCATAATATTAAGTTTAGTATTAGTATACAAATTTATATATTTAGAAACTATAATAAAAAGTAATATTAAATAAAAAAATAATTAAAAAATAAACAAAAAGAAAGAGTTTGTTTAATTTAATGGGACAGAGGGAGTATAATTTAATGCCAACTTTACTTCTAGACTTTAATGGTTTTTTTAAATTTTTTTTTTTTTTGAGTACTACTGACTCTGTTACAATGTAGTATCTGTTCATAGCTACTTTCTAAATTTAGTTATTCATAAATAATTTCACCACATGTTTTTCATAATTTTTGAGGTTTTATTAAATTAAATCTTGTGCCAAGCACCGTGTGCTTAGATGACACCTCTTTGGCTCTCTTTGAGGAAATGTCAAAAATAAATAAAATTTTCTCTTTGTCTCATTTTACAATTTATCTGTCCTGTTTAATATTCCTTGGTCAAATAAACATAATTCTTTTTTCATTACCTATAACCAAGCAAACAAAATGGTACGGAGTGAGTATATCATATGGCCTTTAGTTGAGTACTAGTTCAATTCGCAGTTACCATCTCTAACCCAAAATACTACATTTTGCACCAAAGAGAATATCATTTAGATATTTTTATACCAAAAGTTTCCATCTCCAACTCATTTACACCAAGTTTTACATTAAAACTTTATTCCTACGCTAAAATAATTTGTATTCTTATAATTTAAAACTTTAATTTTTTACTTTAATTATTTTAATATAAAATATAATTTTGATATAAGTAATAATATTTTAAAATACAATTTATTTTTATGTATTTTAATTTTTAATTATTTTTAATTGTGGGGATGTGTGTCCTAATTAAGTGTTTGTACTAGACTACTAGTGTCAATAACAAAACCAACCATATTCCGATTTTGTGTTCCTTGATAGGATTTGAATCAGAAATAAAATTGATAAACTTATTTTAGATTAATAGGCAGGAATGCATATTTGCCCGTTAGCTTATTAATCAATTTTGACTTATTTAATCATTATTAGATGTTTGACTTAGTTATACAATCAATATGAGTGTTTGATTAATTAGCTTTTTGTAACAACTTATTACTCAAAAATGCTAAAATTCAAAAAGTTACTCAAATCAGTTTTTTCGATGAACTTTTTGAGAATGTCATTTTGTATGTAATCAGCTATCAACTAACAACTAATTTATCAATTTTTTATTTTTTTTTGCAATTAACTAATGTTATCAATTAATCAAACCCATTAACTCAATCAACTAACCATGTAACTATTTACCAAACACCCATTAATCCATTATATGACAATGAAATTATGGAAGTTAAAATATGAGAATCTTATTTGTTGGAGAATTAAACATGATTTGGAGTTTATACCAGGACGGCGATGACTATTTGGGACGGTGATGATGACTATTTGGGACTACAATTGGCATAATATGGCGGTGCCACAATAAAATAGCAGCCAACCGTTTAGAAAGTAGAAACAAGAACCCAGATTTATTGAAACAGCGACTGCTTAGCTTTTTTGTTTTCTTATTTTATAAGGAAAAGTGTAGGTGCTAAAACCGAAACAATATTTGTATAGGGTGCATCGGTGCCAAAATATTTCTGTGGACTGTGCTCATGCATATATGCATAGGTTTCGGGATATCTCTTTCTTAATTTCCTTTGTTCCTTTGATTTTGATGGCAGCTATCTAAGAATACTAGGTTCTCCTAATACTTTTGCCTGTCTTTTACTTACTGCTTTTTGTTTCTTTATTGTCTTGTAAGTTGCTCCACTAATTTTAATTATTTTTAAATTTATATAAATTTGAGGTTCTCACTCTGATAGTCTGATTAGTCATTACTCATTAATATATAGTGCGGGTCTATAAAATACCATCAAATGTAATTTTCCATGATATTTGCATTAAAATATGTTATACTATACAGAAGCTTTCAAGAATTAGTATTTCTCAGTTTTTATGTTTGCTCGTATAAATTTACAAAAGAAAATGCATCTTACCCCTCTTGAACTTTTCTTCCCATATTCCCTTTTATGATGTGATTTTCATTCATTTGATGTTCATGAATTTTTTTAACTCACTACTAATTAAAAAGAAAATTTTGTACGGAGTATTTAAAAAAACAATTAGTAACCAACTAACTAATGCCAGAGATGAATTAGAAGAGAAAAAAATCAATCGTTATGCCGTGGACTAGGGTCCATAGTGCGACCACTGCGACGTAATTTTGAATTTTAATTTTAATAGTGACAGTTTGTTGTTCAATTCACATTATTGATTTTTTTTTTTAAACTATAAAACATGTATATGTGTCTTGTGTTATGCACTTTTGTGTCTTATGTTATGTAATTTTGTACCTTAAAAAATATTGATTCTGCACTTAAACTAGTGTGTATATATATATATATATATATATATATATATATATATATATATATATAAATCACTCCCCAAGTGAGAACTTGTGGACAAATCTAAACCATTGATATGCAAGATCTGATGGATGAAAAATCAAGTAAAAAATGAGCGGAATCATTTTCATAAATATTACAAAATTTTAAAATGAACGAGATCATTTTCATAAATATAATATTTCAAAGTTTTGTTTATTTTCAACCGTTAGATCTACTAGATCAATGGTTTGGATTTGTCCGCACGTTCTCATTTGGGACATTGTTCTCATCTGATTAAGGACACACGCGCGCGCACACATATATATCATTTTATTTAATTATGTAACTAACTTACTTTAAAGACATGATAAAAAAAACTTTACTTTAAAGACATAATTTATTTCCCCATATACATAGGTTATTAAATCCATTAAACATAGTAGTAACTTGTACATTGTACTTGTGCATGTTTACTTTCTCATGCACTTAAATTTTTAATTTTTTAAAATATGATTTCTTGATTATTTATATTATATTCACACCCTTATACTTTTTTTTTTTTTCTTATTAACATCTATTGAATTGTGCATTATACTTGATGCATTGGATAAGTGGTATAGTATTCAACCTCGACCAAAACAATCAGACTCCGCCAAAGTGGTCAGTCCAAGTCCAGTAATACGAAGGTATAAAACTTGGAGGACATGCACAATACCTCATTTCTGGAAGTGCTGATGAACGAAATCTTTGAACTAGTTTTAGGATATCGTTTTGTATTATTTTGAGAGATTGTTTTCTTATATATGTTCTAAAAATCTAACATGTAACTTGAATACTTTGTTCGAGAAATCTACTTTTCAAATTCAGTCCAAGTCTAAAATTGACAGTTTGAGTTATATAAATACTGTGATTTTTTTTCTCCCAAAGCAATAACAACTCTTAGTTTTTCGAACCTCTTAAAAGTTTTTTTTTTCTTTATTGTTCCATTAATTTGTGTTGGCTCATCATGGACTACCTAGATCGTAAAACCAACAGTACTATATTGGACTATTTCTTTTTAAGTATAAGTCTAAATTTAGTTTACTTAACATAGAAGAGTAGTACATTGTTTGGATTATATAAATATAATCCAGTAAAAACTCTGATTCTTCTTAAACCCAAAAAAAAAAAAAAAAAAGACGCGTATGAATGGTAGCGACGTAATTGGTTTATAAAAACAGGAAGGTTGGGCGCACCGTTTGATTTAGTAAGTCACTAAGTCGGGGAGTTGTTAGTCAAATCCAACCACCTTCAATTCTATACACTTTTATTATTAAGCTCCACAAGCAATCGCACGCATTACCTTTCTTGTTTACCAGTTTGGTTTTCCATCTCCGATTCGACAATTCTTAGGATTTCTCACCTAGTCAAAGACATCATAGTCAAGCAGCATAACGCACTGTCTCACTCTCAAGTGGAAGGTCACAAGTTCAAATCTCAATCAGAGAAGTAACTCATTATATTTTAATAAATTGATAAAATATGTATAGACATATATTAAATTGTAACAGAATCAGTAGTATTAAAAAATAAAAATAAAAATAAAAATAAAAATTCTCACCTACGGAAACGACTGTCGTTATCACTTTTGAACGTGTAGTGAAGGGGCAATTTTGGTGAACCGACTAAATTTTAATTTGTTGGATAGAAATTAGAAATGAAATGGGCCTCCCAGGTAGGTGCGGTGGTCTCAGGTGTAAGTTTGGGCCAAGGTTTTAATGGCGGAAGAGAAAACGCGTCCTTAAATATAGCTTGGGGGCCCCACTCCACGCTCAGCCACATGTTTCTGGTAGGCCGCCGAGGTCGGAGGCGTCAATGGTCTCCAATTCGCAACGTGCCGCACGCGCTCCACATCCCATGTGAAAGGGAACGAGTTCGAACCTCAGTGAAGACGCTGTTGTCTTTTTGTACTTTAATAGGTTGAGAAAATAGTTATGAACAGATATTATATTATACTGAGTCAATAGTATTCAAAAAAAATCGTCAGGGTCTTTCAACTCATGGTCAAATGACGGAACGAAGAACAAAACTTTACGACAGCTTCAAAAGGCGAACATCTCCTCCAGCTAAATAAATAATCAAATTCATAATTAATCTTTTGTAGGCACCAATTTACCCACTTAAGTAATTGTAATTTATGATTTTCATTTGGTGTTAAATATAGATAAAAGTAAATGTCTTGTAATACAACTTTTTGAGTGATATGCTACCAAATATTGATTAATAAGTAGTAACATATGTAATACTACACATGTTTCAAACATGAGAATTTTTATTTTCACATAACATGTTTTGATTGATTGATTATTAAATTAAAAAAAATTATCTGAATTAATAATGAACTAACGAAAAATGGTAGTAAAAGAATTTAAAAAATCCTACCAAGTCACCAACAATATCTTAATCACTTTTTCTTAATCTTAATTATTAAAATATGGACTGGTATCTAAACATCAAACATGCTTTATTCATCGATAAATTATTATCAAATAAATTAGTGAGGATTATATTAAACTAAATTGAATGAGTATTTTAATGATATCATGAATAACATAACATGTTACATGCATGAGAAATAAAATATATCAATCTATAATATTAGACAAAAGATAGTGGAAGTCATTTTATATATTCATGAATAACATGTTACATGCATGAGAAAAACAAAATATCAATTTATAGTATTACACAAAAGATAGTGATAGCTATTTTATATATTTTTTATTAAATGGTGACAAAAACTCAGAATTACTACATGACGATGCATAGTAAAGTTTGCTTCTGTGTTATAGTAATTTATAAGGAATTGAAGATTCTATGCAACGAACTCGAATTATGTATTTTATGTGTTAAAGTATATATTATTTTGAGTATACTTGGCCTGGAAAATTAATGTCAGACCCAAAAATGGGTTCAACATCCCACTTCATGCTGGGATCTCTTTAAATTCAGTTGGACCAGTAAACGGGGCAAATCCAGCTCTACATTTTCTGCTCTTTTGGAATAATTAAAAAATCAATTGGACCAATATACCGGGCAAATCCAACCGTACATTTTCTGCTGTTTTGGAAGAATTAATATATTCATTCCGTCTCGATTAATAGTTAGATTACACCAATTTAAATGATTTAAAAAATTAGGATATGAAACCGTCAATAGGCCTTATCTTTAATAAAAATTAGGATATGAAACCGTCAACTAACTTGATCGATTAGTTCAGTAATAAAAAAAAAATAAAAAAAAAAAACAAACAAAAAAAACTTAGATCGATTAGAATTGCAACCAAAATAAATGTATAACTAGATTCATGTTCCAACACAAGCGTTGATCAGTTGGAAAAAATTTCAATTAAGATGGCTCAAATAAATGTTGATGCTGCGAATAGCTCAAAACAAAAGTCTTAGCTTTTCGTTGGGATGACTCTTTCATCCCAACCAAACATAATGTTAGGGCATTCCCATCAGTGTATTTCAGTGGGTTTCTATGACACAGAGGAAAGAGGGTATAATGTTGGGGAGAGATGAAAATAGATTTGTAGTAATTTGATTTTTTTTGTTTGTGGGTTTCACGATTTTTGTATTTTTTTGTTAAATGCTTTCCCATTTTACACGTGAAAAGCACTGCATGTTAGTGCACGTGTTGTCTAGGTGCGTTAACGTCCAATTTTTTAAATTTTCTTTTGCCTGACATTCACTTGTTTTTTCTTTTATTTCCCATTTTTTCCTTCTTATCTTTTCATTCTCTCTCTCCTAATTGGCACTTCAAAAATCACAAAAGGTCATTGCTACTGAGGATGCTCTAAGAACATCTACATCAATGAAGATTTGTTGGTTTTTGGAATAGTGTAATAGCAAATCAATTGTTTTGAACTATGTAGTGGTTAGTTTTTTTGCCAAAATGCTTCCTTGCAAATGTTGGGTTATAATCCAAATCAAGTCTCATTATATGCTAGTCTTTTCCAATCCGCCTCTCTAATCTTCACCACAGGCTTCCCCTGTTTTAATTCACAATTTCCAATTTGTAGGTTAGGGTTTGCATCAATCGCTCATGCTAAATTTTGATTAATAGTATCAACTTAATCGTTGATCCCTTGTCGTTGTTGTTGATTTGAATCTTTGTTAAGGCTTTGCACAACTGCGGCGTATGATTTTGTTAAAGGCTCCGGAGATACAATCTCTATGGCTGAATGCATCTGATTTTAAACATTTACATTTTTTCCAGTTTCAATCCGTGATGTTTCTAGCATTTTTTGAGCCCCCAAGACCTCTTCTGATGTATTTTTTTTTTTTTTTTTGCAACCGAAACCTCTGTAGGCAAATTCTGCACCTTCATATTGATTTATGGAGATTTTATGAAATTTCCAAAATTCGGCGACTCTCCAGCAGTCAAAACGCCGCTTGCTGTCGACCACCACAGCTTCACCGTCGTAGCACCACCTGACTCAACCGCCATATTGTACCGGAATACTCATGTTTAAATTCGTGTATGAATGTATGGAAGAACGCATGAATTTTGGGCAATTTGGATATTTTAGAAAATTAGGGCATTTGTTTATTTAAGCAAATTAATGAAATGGTTGTCATGTTATACTTTTAATACCTATTTAAACACGCCAATAACAAAATACCTCTGCCAAAGGCCTTGTGGTCAAGCGGCATGAAGTGATTCTTCCAAGTGGGAGGTCATGGGTTCGAGCTTCAGTGTGGGCAATGTTGACTTTGTTGGGCAGGTTGAGAAAGTATATGGACAGATATTACATGTAATATGGTTAAAAAAAAAAACAAAATATCTCTACATCAGCATGTTAATATTACCTATAACTTGAAGGAAAACTATAAAAACAAAAGGCAAAAAAATTTAATGATTTGTTAATCGAAACATAAGTTATGAAATATCATGGCATAAACAATCCTTTATAATTTATGGTTGGGATGTCATTAAAAAAAAAAAAAAAAAAAAAAAAAACTTGGATTCATGTATGGGGCAATCTTTTGATCCCTTGTTTTATGGCCCCATGTGCAGCCCCGTCCACGAGCTGTCCCTTTCCTCCGGTCGCACGTTGTCGGTGTACGGACGATCTGACCTAACATTGTGTTATGGCATAGAGTTAGGGCCTCAGTGTACCTGTGGTCTTGGGCCTAATACAGATCTTGTGGGCTCTTTTGGGCTGTGGCCCGATTTCTCTGACACAAAAATATTGAATAATGGAATGTAAATGAGATGAAACAAGGCCTGTTTGATGAGAACTTGAAATGGACCAAGCCCAATTGTAGACCAATGCTTATACCGTGGACTAAGGTCCACGTAGTAGTAAGATGGACTTTGATGTAGATTCGTTTTAATATATTACATGTACATTTTTAGTGTATTATAAATTTATTTAACTTATATCATACTACTAAAAATGAACATATACTAAAATATACTCCGTAATAAACTTACTAAAAATAGAATTGTATCATAAACGAAATATCCTTTTTTCTTTTTGGTAAATCCATATGCATTCGCTCCGAGAGGCTCGTCACCTGTGAAAATTGAACTCGGTCTTCCCAAAATTCTTCCCCACAAAAAGAGCTCACTTGCCACTTAAGTTTATAAACAAAACATTCTTACATATAAAGTCATGATTATGGCAAACGATCACACTTCTTGTCAAGTACTTGAAAAGTTTTTGAATTATATAATTTTGTATAATTTAGTTAATTTATCTTTATTTTCTTCAAATTGATTCCTAAACTTCAAGATTTAAAACATTTACAACCCATTCTGTTCCTAAAAAAAAATTAATTTAGAATGAAGAAATTGAAATTAGTACTCAAAGAAAAGAAGAAGAAGAAATGGAATTTAAATTTTGTATAAAATAGATTACTTTAAATACCAATTCTTTTTTTTTTATTTGTAGAAAATAAATTGTTGAAATAATCTTATATCTATATCTATACTTCTATACTATATATAAAAACAAAATCCCTACTTTAAGCTTCCCGCCCAAAACAGTCCTACAATATTTAGGATGCGATTATTTCCTATTTTCCTATTCGTTGTACAATTGTACATTACAATTCCTATTGTATCACAATTCTACATTATCAAGATTCAAACTTGAATATTTATCAAGTCATTACATTCATATATACTAACCTTTCAACTACTAAACTATACTCCGAGTCACTTTTTTTTTTTTTTTTTTTTTAATATAATTTTGACATTGAGTTATCAATATACATATATATAATATAATGCATCCAATTATTGAGGGAAATACAGTCCAAAACTTTAATAAAGCTGCAGACACCCCATAAAAAAGGAGTCCATAATACATACAAAACGTAGTGGATAGAATTGTCCCACTCATCCCTATCTATCTATCTATATATATACATTAACACTGTGGTACTCAAAATTGTGACAACAAACTATCCACAGACCAGATGTGAATCACTGGGCCATGCACTTGTGGCAAAAGTTTTCACCCTTTTATTTATTTATTTTTAAATATGTGAATTTATTTGGATTAATTAACTTCCCATGCCCACTTCTTTAAAGTTTAAATCATAGTAGTAGTGGCAATAATTCCTTAAAGCTATGGTGCAAGTTTGTGGTTCCTTTACTAACTAAAAGCCTCAAATTCATCCATTTAAAACCTTCACCACATACACACAAATTTCAAATATAAATACATACCAACCAAAAAATGTAAAATAAAAAAAATATTACTATACAATTAAGTAAGCATAATATACTACACTGTAACAGAGTCAATAGTACTAAAAAAAAAACATACTGAAACACAACGAGCCAACACCCCCCACTGGGAATCAAACTTGTGACCTCTCACTTAGGAAGACCACAGTTATGCCGCTTGACCAGAAGGCCTTTGGCAATATTCATACTTCTTAAAATGAGATTAATTTATTTTAGTCAAGCATCGTAAATTTTTTTGATAGGTACAAATCATTCAAAATTACTGTGGTCGCCACCTTTAAAGCTCGATTAAATGAGCGATTAGTAAGATCATCAGTATCTCTACGTACATACTTTGATTAAAAAAAAATATAAGTAGAATATTTACATAGCTAGGCATAAAAAGCTAATTAGGACGTGTCCAATGTATCATAAAGACTGCTTACAAAAAAATAATAATCTAATTTTGATTAGTACATGCACTACAAAACATAATATTTAAAAAACTACATGCAATTATAAAACACTTACATTCGTACTTAAGGTCACGAGTTTATTTAATTTCTTGTCAACACCTTCTCTGTTTGTATATGATATTTTTAGTTCAGTTCACATTTAATTTCTTATGTGATTTGTTAGTTATTATAGGAGAAAAATTTACTCAATAATTTTTTTTTTTTAAATACTACTGAGGAGTATCCAAGATGCACAAGTCAAGCTGCACCGTATCAACACGAGTCGCTAACCAATTAACACATTACATTGGAATTTACTATTGATTATTGATTTAATTTGTAGTGTCATCAAGAGAAATTTAGTGAACTAGAAAGAGTAGTTAGGAGAAAAACGTACAAAAGAGAAGGAGACTTTAGACCATTGAAAGGTGAGAGAGTGCCAAAATCTTGAAATGACTATACGAAATTAATCATTACGTACACAAAACATTAAAAGTTGGGGTGGTGGTACGATGACAAATTAAAGTTTAATTTATAAAGGAACGTAACCCACTACATTGGTCTCGCCAAATTTAATTTCGGTCGTTATTAAGTCCAAATCAATTAGCCAAGTACCTTGTGGTCCAGTGACATTAAACCCTTCCCTTTATACGGGAAGTGGTGGGTTCAAGTTTCAGTGGAGGTAATATTGACTCTTGTACTTCAATAGGTTGAGAAAGTAGAGTTAATAGTATTAAAAAAAAAAAGTCCAAATCAATTACGTACCACCAACTAATATAAACACCATTTTGTTTTTTTTTACAATAATGTTAAATAACAAGAATATAGATTGTCATAAATAAATAAGCGGTAACATTTTTACAACTAGAATAATAATTTTGTACTTTTACTACTTACAAATATACTGTCATATATTAATTGACAATGTATAATTTTATTAAGTGTTACTTTTAGATTTAGTATTCTGATTAATTATCACTTATTTTCAATTTTAGTCGACTAATTGACTTTTAAAACTAATTTTAGTCTATTGTTAGTTTTTCCTTGTGGATGTTAGAATAATGAAATTAGGGTTTTGTTTCTTGCGTGTGAAAAATAATTGGCGCAATGATCATGAATTTTTAATTTTACCCTTGATGTTTTTCTTTTTTTTTTTTTTTTTGAGTACAAAAGGGCGCCCTTGATGTTAATGATCCACACAAGGAAAAACTAACAGTGGATTAAAATTAAAAATAATTAAATATTTAAGGACTAAATTTTGTAGCTTTAAAAGTCAATGACTAAAATTTTTAAAAAAAAAATGATAGTCAGATGACTAAATTTGAAATTAATTAAAATAGTATCAGTTATTCAACTTTAGGGGAAATGCGCAATAAAGCTTATTAAAAGAAGTTGAAAATTAGGATCAGTGAATGACATGAGAAGGCTAACCGTTAAAGCAATGCGAAGAGACGTTGTGACATGGACATACTTGACAGGTGTTCATGAATTAATATTAATTAAAATCATTATCAGTCTTTAAACTGTCGTTTTACCAAAACTTTCGGCCTTTAATTAATATGTATTAACAAAATCATGACAAATGTAAAACATAAAGTTGAAGTTTTACTGCTTAAAGATGTTGGCAGAAATTTCTAACCACAAATTAATAAAACGCCTTTAATTTTATATGCTTTGCACGAAATCTCATTAATATGTGGTTAATTACAACGGAATATACAGTAATAATGATACCGGAATTTGAGCAGTCATTATACTGTGGACCATGGATCATTGTTGATACTGCAATTGTGTTGAATTGATATTACAGTTGTGTTGAAAGGATGATGCAGTTGTGTTGAAAGGGAACTGCAGTTGCGCGAAACAGAGGCCGTGTCATTCATCTGGAACTGCAGTTGTGTTGAAAAGATACTGCAGCTGTGTTGAATGGATGCTGCAGTTGTGTTGAACAGATGAATGACCTCTGTTATGTGCAACTGCAGTTTCCTTTCAACACAATTGCAGTATCTTTTTAACACAATTGCTAAATCCGTTCAACACAACTGTAGTATCAGCTATGATCATGGTCCACCATATAATTTGCGGGAATTTGAGTGTAATATCCGATCTATAGGAAATCCCGTAATCCTATCTGAAAATTTATTCTGAATGAAATTCTTATATTGTGATCATAATCAACAAATGATCATGAGGAGCCACGGGATGATGTCTAAATTGAGAAATTTCTTGTGGGCACCAGTATTTGGCCTTACCTGCTAAGCCACTGAATACAGAGATTTACATCTTCCCACATTCTCTATGAGGCCGGGACATAATAAGGGCTCTTATGATTGGGGATTCAACTTTTTGGTAGAAGAAGATAGATTAGAAAACATTAAATACAAGTAGTATGATTGTACCCAAAAATAATTTTAGATCGTTTATTAATATCTCTTCCAAAGAAGAGATTGAATGCAAAACTAAAGTATAACATCTATAAAATGATTGTAACTTGTATGTGAAGTCTGGTGTGGATTCTGAACACAAATTAAAGTCCAACAATATAATAGATCACATTCATTTACTAATAAAATAAGGTTCATATGGATATGTTTCTGACAAAAGTGGTTTCCCATTCTATCTCACAAACCAAAAAAGAATACAAGCTAAGGATGTTATACCATATCCCTTAGCCCACACACACCAAAAGTTAAGTTGATGAATGATGATATGGTACTATTTACGGAATTGGTGGTTAGTTATGAAGTATTATGGTGGATTAGCTTGAATGGGAAGATAAGAATAATATTTGTCAAACGATGATGTTGTTTTATGATAGCTGCTTTTAATTTGCTGGGAATCCAAAGTTATCTTTGTTCTTCTGCTAGCTGCCTTTTTTTTTTTACTTTCTCTTTTACCGACAAACAAACAATTCATCGTTCTGGATGACCACTAATATTAATTTCAATTCTGCTAAAATCAAATTAATTTCAAAAAACATTTTAGTACATGAGCAGAACATAATCAAGTGATTGGTTTGTTAAAAATCGTAGGAACTCCAAGTTTAAGGTACTCCGAGTTGACTGGGATACTTTAAAAGGATATGATGGAAATTTTAAGTTACATGTAGCAACTAATTTGGTCCTTCCCTTCTCACATATAAATTCACCCAAATTAATCTTCAAACCTATTTTTAATTATTTACAAAATTACTCTCACTTAATAATTAAGTTATATTTTGAAATTATAATAATTTTTCGTTTCGTTAATTACACATAAGATTTCGCCCCAGGCTAGACCAATTGTAGCCAACTGGACAAATTGCGTGTGGTAAGAGTTAAGGTTTGATATCAATCACAACATTACTAGGTTATATGACTAAAAAAAGAGTTTTAAGTACAATTATTCATCTACTAAGTCATTGTCCATGGACAGATTATTATAATTCAGTACAATTATTCATCTACTAAGTCATTGTCCGTGGACAGTTTATTATAATTCAGTATAATTATTCATCTACTAAGTCATTGTCCGTGGACAGTTTATTATAATTCGAGTAATATTTATAGTTAACTTACACAGTAGTGGGAAGTATTGGAAGTTGGAACTGACATCAATCACAACTTTACTAAATCAATTCATTAATAAAGAAACTCATGAAAACATATATTTCCTTCTATGTATGTATGAAAAATATACATGCATTATATATAAAAGCTTTTTTGTTTTTTTTTTTTTTTAAAGGTTTTACATCATATTTTCCTGTATTTTTTTTTTCTACCTAATAGAAACTTGCAGAAAATGCAACAGAAAGCTGGGGTGACCGCACAAAATTAAGTAGAAATGGCATGCACTATTCACACGTACAGCTTCAGATCCATCTTCTTCTTCATGGCCAATCAATGAGCCCGGCCCGGCCCGGGCCCGACCCGATATATTATTCCACCATGCAATGCGAGCCCAAAATCCAAACTCATGCTATGAGGAATTTATTGCTCGGCATTCTGCCGCCTCAGGTCGTCGTAGAACCTGGAGATGAAGTTCTCGGCGGCTTCATCCACGTGGCTGCTGCCGGCGTCGCTGAACAGAAACGGCGAGTCCGTCACTCGCAATTGCCTCACCGACGGAGTCCTCCCGAAGCCGGGGAGAGCCGGGGACGCCATTGCGCTTTGCAGGACGATCTCCTCCGCCGCGATCATGATCTCTTCCTCCGTGGGCGGCGGCGCGTGCGCGGAGGACGCGGAGATGCGGAGGTGCTTGTTCAGTTTCTTGAGAATGCTGAGGTAGTTGAGGTTCGGGAGGTGAAAGCCACCACCGCCGCCGCGGCGCTCACGCGCCGGGCTGTTCTCGCAGCTGAACTCCTCGTACTCTTTCGACGGGTCAGCAAAGGCGGCGCCGGGGAGATCGCCGCCGCAGTCTTTCTTAGTAGCATCAGCGGCGGGAGAGGAGGAGGAGGATGAGGAAGCGTGGTTGTGGTGGTGGTGGAAGATGAGATTGTGCACGGCGGCCTTTCCGGCGGCGATCTTGCCGCGCTTCAGACGGAGATTAAGATCGAGCATGAGCTTCTTCTTGGAAATCCCTTGTCGGAGCATAAACAGAGCCGCTCTCACGACGTTCCAAAACCTCTTGGCTATAACGGGCAAATTGTTGGGCTCCATTTCTGCAGTCGTCTTCCTTTTTCTTGGATTTTCTATTTTGATTTTTGAGAGTGTGAGAGAGAGATTTTGAATACTTGCTTGATCTGATCTGGGATATGATTGCAGTGAAGGAAGGAGGATGAGAATGAATTGAAGAAATGGTGATTGGCGGAGGTATATATATAAAGGAGTCAACAAGTGTACGTTAAGGTTATACTAAACTAGGTAGGTAGGGACTAGGCGAGTAACCTGTTGGGGCACGCTCCACTGATATTTCGTGTTGGAAATTCATTTCAATATTTTATTTGGCTCAATTATTGTTAGGTCTGAATTGTTGCGCCCCACTTCAATTCAAATCACTGTTAGCCTGTTAGGTCAGGTCATTTTCGTCGCCCATTCTTATTTTTTACTCAAACTTTTTATTGCAATTTAATTATTAGTTAATTAAGATATATATATATTTTGAAGAGAAAAAGATGACATTTTTAGTTTCAAGAACATACAGTAATAATAAGTGTTTTTTAGGCTTTAGATTGTAAATATAGTTTCAATCATCCATTAAAGTGGCTACATTAATGCTAAAGACCTTGTGGTCTAGTGGCACTCGGTGTTCCCGTTAGCACTGACTTAAGAGTGACTAAAAAAAAGTGGCTACATTAATCATTTGAAAACACATGATACTAAGATATTGTTGGAAAGTGAAAATAGTTGTTTTAATGAATAATCAAAAGATATATTTATAATCACATTAAAATTAGAGATTGAAATTAAATTATATATGTCGTGTGTCTTAAAGATTAAATGTGCAATTCTTCCTTTTATAAAATTTGAGTTAATTCTGCATGACTTTGTGTCGTTATTGATCAATTATATATATTTTTTTTATACAAAGTATTTTCTTCTTGTTTTCCTTTTGAAAACATGTTAATAATTATTCGTCATATCTAAGTTTAATCACTGTATGAAAATACTAAAATATCTACTGATCAAGATTAAATATCAATTCAATAGTTACTTACAGATTTCATTAATTTAGCTACAAAAATCTATTAATAGTTTAAATATCTATAAATTCTATACAAGAATCTATTAATAATTTAAATACCTAGAAATTTACTAACAGATTTTGTTTTTATTCATAAATTTGATGTTTGTGGTGGATAATTCATCATAAAGTAGAAAAACATCTCAAATATCTATTCAATGATATTGATTTTCAGCTAATCATAAAGTGAATATATAATTACAACTTTTTCTAATAACGTCTGATACATTTAACAATTTATTTTTTCTACCAATCTTAATGATAAGAGTAATAATATATCTTTAAATTTGAAGTTCAAACTTAATATTACAGCTCTTCTAATGATATTTTTAAGTTTAAATCTATTTTTTAATAATTTTTTAAAGTGTTGATTACTGATTACGCTATTAGTACCTTTTACACACTATATAACTACGCATGACATGCATTGTTTTACCAAAAATATTAGAGATCATTATTAATAAATATCATATTAAATTTAAATAATTAACATACATGATTATATTTTTGTTTTAAATACTCATAATTTTTTACAATGAAATATATGCTCTATGCTTTTCTAAATATTTTCAATTTAAAAATTCAAATCTCTAGAGAGGTTCAAATTTATTATCACCTATTTAGAATCGTAACGAGAATGGGAGTAGTTGGCACATACATGGTTATATATGATATATAAGATCATCGGTCAACATGATATAGGAATTAAATATTTATTGTTGGTAAATTATAAGAAATGAGTATGGTAGGAGTGGCGCGAAAACTAACCCTAGGTAGCAAGTGAAGCTAGGGGCCCACATTTCACTGTTTAGGGAAGTTTACTTAGCGAGGGAGGTTTGCGTGGAGAGTGGGGGGTGGGGGTGACAGGTGGCAAACACTTAGCAAGAAAGAAAAGAATGAAAACCAGTGTGCTAGTATCCAAGGTAAGGAGACAAAAGTAAAAAAACCTCGTTCTTGTGGAAAGCCCTAATTGTACAAAAAATATCAGTGTTCGTACCCACTCCACACAACAATCATTACAACTTCCTTGCTTTTTCTTTCTTTTATTTATTTTTGACCCACATTTTTCCATCTTCGCCCTTCATATATCTTCTCTATTCCAACTTTGTACGGCTTTTTTTTTTTTTTTTTTTTGGTAATTATCCGTTTTCTTTGTCTTTATTTCTTTAATAAGCTTTTTTCTTAATAAATAAAAAAAATACATGGAAAGACAAAGAACCTAAAACAAGAGAGGGTAGTAGCATGATTTTAAAAAATCTAAGTGTAGCGAACCCCACAATATCTGTCCTTAGCCATGGTTGAAACCTTTCAAGAGGATCATAAGCATACCACTCAATAATGGATATTACAACTAAAAAAGATGTGTTTTATCTTATCAAATTATAAAAATGCACATTTTTTTTACTATTTTTTATATTCAAGATTGCAGGGACAAATGTTGGTGAGATTAATTTCTTCTCTCAAATACGTTGTATACTGAATTAGTGAGTTGAGACAGTGTACGGACGGTAAGCATCCTTACTTGACAAGTTAGACAACATCATTAGACCATTAATTTATTGAGACACATCTTACGATTTATCTCATCTACCTATTAATTTACGAGATAATAGCGACGAGGTGCCATTAACTTTTGAGTTCAAACTATGCTATGAGCACTAATCTTAGCTTATAATTATACTTAAGTAGAGAAAACTTTTTAAGATTAATAATAGTAGCCGATCAAGATATATAACAATCCCTTATATTATTAACTCTTCCTAGCTAAACACTTATTTGTTACACCTATATGTACTATTTTTAGTATATCTTGATGACTCGACCAAATCCATTACAAACAAATAAGAATGAGCTACAGTACACAAGTAGGATACAATATAAAAATACGTGTAACCTTATTAAGAAAGACAACTATACACAACATAACTTTAATTTTAGTGAGTTTTAAACCATAATTAAGATCAGAAAGTTGTTACCTCAAGCTAAGGTTGTGGTCCTTGTGGACCTGCAGGTTGTTATCTTTAGTTTGATATGTTGTATAGATTTGATGCATGTTAATTTGTGGAGCACATCATTATCTTTGCGGACTAGGTTTTGTTTTCTTGTACGTATAGTATTACATACATTAGTTCGTTATTAACATATACACGTTCATGAGCTAATTTTTTTTTAATGGATAATAATATATTTTCATGATTAGAAATTTCATTAGTTGTTTTTTCGGACTTTGCAACTAGCGTCTGAGTGGGATTATTTCTTTTGACAAATTCAATATATCATTGAATGTATACTCAATATATACAAGCATGAATAACATATACCAAATATAAAGAATGATCGGACTGAGAACTATAGCCAAACTGACCCTATTACATTGTAGTATCTGTTCATTTATACTTTTCTGTTGAAGAACAAAGAGTCAATTTCAATATCTCCTCCACTGAGGCTCGAACTCATGACCTTTTATTTGAGGGAGGTCACTACATGTCATTTGAGCACAAGGTGCTTGGCTATCACTTGTTAGTAGTACAAGTTAGAGTTAATTTTAAATTTAATCATTTCACTATCACTCATTTTCAATTTTAATCATTGACTTCAATGTTTTAAAGACCCAAAATTTCATCTTGGAGTATTGAATCATTTTAATCAGTACTTGTAATCTACTATAAACTTTTCATTATGTGAACTGTTAACATTAAGAGTGAAATAAAGGCAGCTATATTAAGGAAATTAGGGCTTCGTTTCCAACATGTGAGAAACAATTGACGCAATAGTCATGATTTTTCAATTTTACCCTTAAATATTAACGATTCACACATGGAAAAACTAGCAGTGGATTACAGTTGAAAAATGATTCAATACTTAAGGACTAAATGTGGTAACCTTAAAAGTCAATAACTAAAATTAGAAATGAGTGATAGTCAAAGTATTAAATTCTGAATTAATAACTCTACCAGTTACTTATTTCAAAAAAAAAAAAAAAAAAAACTCTACCAGTTACTTTGATGTGAAAAAGTTAATTAATGATTTGTATTAGTCTTGCTAAATAAAAATTAAGTCAAAATTATCATTTTTATCCCTAAAAAAAGGATAGCTAACCAGTGTCAATTCAATAGAGTGAGGTCTAAGTCGCTTAAAAACACGATTAGAATTGATGTTTGAATGACATGTAATGACTCTCTCATATAGGATGTCATGAGATCGAATTATACGACAATGTAATAGGGTCTGTTGTATTCAAAACAATTTATATCTATACAATAACGAGGGATACTAATGCATAAATAATAATATTATTATTATTATTTAAAAAAAAAAAAAAGGTTATGAGCATGAGCCTTTTTGGTTCCAATGGATATTGTTTAAGGGGGCCGGACTAGATGTGTATTCCGTAGAGGCCAAAAGTACCAAAAGCGGTAACGTACCACAACAACATACATGCAATGGGCACATGTTTTGTGTACACTAAACATACAGCACTATACCAAATTCAGAAAAAGTATGATTTGAATAGTTAACCGAACGTTTTTTTGCTTACTTTAACTTTGTCGTGGAAGTCGCGCAGCAACAGTTTGGTTTCCTCAGATGTACCTAGCACCAACAACAGCTGTTGCCAACTTCATTAACAAAACCCTAACACATACATTACGGAAAGCTAACAACGTAACATGCGTTTACTATGTTGTTTATTTGCTAATAATCTTGCTTTTTAAGATCTTTTGGGCATAGCACTGGCACGTTGTTTTTTTTAATGCACTTTTGGAAGCTTTATATCAGAGTTGCGGAACCAAATTTCAACCACGTTGCTTCTGCTTCAATAATGCTTTAAGTTGCATTATTTTGTTTGGCATTGTATGGGATTGGATATCTCAACTAAAAGGAAACCATGCAGTGTTTTTTTTTTTGTGTTGCGGTTTAATTTCACGTGTTTTTTTTTTCTTCTTTTTGGGGAATTTAAAGGCCGGTGGTAAGAATTGTTAGGCCGGAATGCCTAATTAGGATCCAAAAATTTCATTAAGTAGAGTTTGCACAAATTATACAATGTCATTAGGGCCTAGAATTTTTGGATCGAAACTCATCTTCTAGCTCAATTATAGAGGTGTCAAGGTCGGTTGAAGCCCACTGCACGTACTAGCCCCAAACTGCCTCTTGGTGGGGCAGGTTAGGGCCTAAAAATTTTTAGCTGCAAAAATGCGGGCCTCGCGAGCTTGGCCATGTAGGCGGCTTTTCATATATAAAATATAAATATATATATATACACACACACACACACACACACACACACACACACAACAAACAACCCCCCCCCCCCCCCCCCAATACACAACATTAATTTTTTTTAAAAGTTAATTTTTAAAATTTTAAACATGAAATTTTAATATTATTTAAGTTCAATTATTTTAATGTAGATTAATAATATAATTTCTTTAAAGTTAGGCTCGCGAAAAGAAAGAAAAAAAAGAAGAAAGAAGAAGCTCAAAGTGGGGCGGGCCTAATGGGACGGGTCGGCCGCACTGACACACCTTGTATAGGTGACATTTGATTATATCAAGATCGATACACAACTCATCATGTAGGAATGCATAGTAACCTCAAGTCTATAAATCACATATATACATATTTATTGCTCTTGAGAATCGCTTATGACGTCCGTGTATATATATATATATATATATATATATATATATATATATATATATATATATATATATATATATATATATATATATATATATATATATAAAATAATTCATTCAGGAGTTTAATTTATTAATTAAGAACCAAATTAATCATATCAAATTCCACATAAAAGAGCTCTTAATGTCTATTTCTCTATTTACAAAATATAAATTCAGATTAAAACTCAAAGCCTTGTTTTAAGGGTAGGAGAATAAAATGTGTTAGGAAACAAAAGAAAGAAAATGAGAGGAAAGGGATAAGAATTGAAGGCGGTGCGTGTTGGAAGGACATGCATGAAAAGTTGCTAATTCAAATCAATTTTGTGTGTTAAAAAAGGGACTTCAACTTTCTCCTCTATATTTCTTACCATTTTGGGGGGAATCATTTTTCTCCATGTATCATATCATTTGAAGTTTTGAACAAGAAAGAAAGGCTTTAAAAAAGAAAAAGGTGAAATTGAAACAAAAAGATTAATAATAGATTTTTATTGGAGAAATTGCGTGAAGTTTATTCACATTGATTAATTACGTAATAACTTTAACGAAAATTTGTCTACGTTTTTATGAATTCCGTTTCGTCTTCAAAGTTCAAACACAGTCGCCCTAAAAGTTTATTTGAACAAATTAAAAGGAAGATAGGCAGCGGCTGCTAGGTCAAGCGCCATTGTTATATACTTTCAACGGATTTAGTGGCGATTTTCATGGAGATATGGCTCAAAAGGATTCAACTTGAGTTGACTTGGAAATTATGTCATTTTAATCAAATTGATTGAACTATTAGCTTGGTAATTATAAAGTTCTAAGTTTGATCTTTTATTGGAGTTATCAATTGATTTTATTGAATTGAGTTAGTAGTTTATCTTATTGTTATCTTGTGCCCGTTAAGATTACAAGACGGATTACACTCGAGATAAGCTAGGGGACAAATTACGGTCTACACAAGTACACAACTGTGTGAACTACAACAAAACGACATTGCTGAACTTTATGAATTAGAATAATGTACATTATGAGTTAGAATAATGTACCTTGTGTGTTAAAATAATGTATTTTATGTGTTAGAATAATGTACATTATGAGTTAAAATAGTAAAACTTCTAGGATAAAATAATGAATATTATGTGTTAGAATAATGTACTTTACGTATTATAATAATGTATATTATGAGTTATAAAAATATATATTGAACTGTGGTGCACACAATAGGGTCAAAGACTGTTATAGGAAGTATAATAGGCGTATTGACGAGAAAGGGAATACGAAATTATATGGACCAATACGGGAAAAGGACATTTGGGAAATGCGTTCAATTTTCGAAACGCATTTCCCAAATGCGTTTTACTTCCGTATTTGTCAGTATTTGAACGCATTTCCCAAATGCGTTCTGCGTATGAGATACGCAAAACGCATTTGGCAAATGCGTTCCCCGTATACAAACCGTATACGACGAACACACGTGCCAAATGCGTTCCTCGTATCATACGAAGAACGCATTTGGGAAATGCGTTCAAGTGCGTGCGAGCTCGGCAGAGAAATACGAGGAACGCACGTGCCAAATGCGTTCCTCGTATCATACGAAGAACGCATTTGGGAAATGCGTTCAAGCTGCCGGTGCCG